>CAWUPM010000055.1:0-359752 GCA_963924295.1 Dioctria rufipes
AACGGAGTTTTACATCGATATAAATAGATAAAATCGTGAAAATCAACAAAAAAGAAAACCCCAAGACTGAAAAATTTAACTAACATAAAGAATTATATTTGATACTTACTGTCGAAAAGACAATTTGCTCCTTTTCATGGTTGAATTGTATAAGGTAAAATAACAAACATTTTCGAAATTTAGTGACATGCTTATAAATTACATTAATATTTTTCTGTGTATTCCTTAGTTTTCCCCCATATTTTAACAGAAAATAAACTTAAAATAATTATTGCTTCCCTCATTAGAAATGCATTAAATATAATGGAAAATTTAGTGGGGGAAAAATTCTATTAAAAATTTCATAAATTGCGAAAATTTATATTTCATGGCCGCATTGAAAATTTAAGCTGTTTATGCAGGCTGGAGCTTATTTGTTTGCAAGCAACATAAACTAATATTGGAGTTTGATCAAATTCAAATTAAAGGGAAAGAAAACCAGTAATTTTACCGATGAATTTCGCCTTAACTGAATAACTTGATGGTTTAGATAGCGTTTTCATCATTCTAATAAATGGTGTTACACCTCCAAAATGTCATTGCTGCAGACGCTTGAAAATAGATCAAATTGATCTCTTCTCTAATAAACTCAGAATAAATTTTGGGTGTGAATTCTATGAGGAAAAATACTCCTATACAAACCCAGGAGGAAAAATAAATAACAAGATTACTCTTTTGTACTTTTTACCGGGTTAAACTTAATTTTGTTCAAGAAATAATTTTTTGGGATTCTCCGGTATATAGCAAAAGCTAAAAAAATTGATCTCTTCTCTAATAAACTCAGAATAAATTTTGGGTGTGAATTCTATGAGGAAAAATACTCCTATACAAACCCAGGAGGAAAAATAAATAACAAGATTACTCTTTTGTACTTTTTACCGGGTTAAACTTAATTTTGTTCAAGAAATAATTTTTTGGGATTCTCCGGTATATAGCAAAAGCTAAAAAATGTTCTAATATGTTATTTCATCACACAACCCATTAATTTTTGGCGACAAGTTTCAAGCCTTCGTTTGACTCATCAACAGGTCCCAAATAGCGAAATTGGGTGATTTGAAAAACAAATGAAAAAAATGAAAAAAAGAAGAAAGAAATGAAAAGTTTGAGAAAAATTGAAAAAAAACAATTTTTTTCTTTATTAAAAAAAATTTTAAATTTTTTTTAAAGGAAGAAGAAGAAGCGTTTCGTATCAGCAGAAAACCTTACACTCATCGGGGCAGCTTTAAGAACTTTAAGAACTATTATTTTTAATGATTGATTGATTGAATTTACAATTTATTTGTGCGCTTTCATCGTTACTGGTTAATGCCAGCTGAAAGCAAAACGTCGCTTAGTAGGCTAGTGACAAAAGTAACAAATTGATAAATGCAGGAGGGCAAATTATCTGTCTCGTTAGCTCAGTGGTAAGAGCAGTCGCCCGGCAAGCGGAAGGTCCCGGTTTCAAACCCGGACGAGGCGGTTGTTTTTTCTTCTTGCATTTATAAATTTGATTTAGAATCATTAAAAATAAAAGCTTCTTGTATTGTCATAGTTTTCATTTTGCAACTATTAAGCAACTAAATTATAACTGCGGTGAATGTAATTGTTAGATTTGTTAGTTTACCACCACATTAATGAGGATGACGTAAAGCGTCTCTTTGGTGTATATATGTGGTATCCGATTTAGGGACACCGTTCCATTTTCTGAACGACTTGAACATGGTAACTATAAAAAGGAAAGAATTCGCTTATAAAGGACATGGGTGAAACGTTTTCTTTCTAGAACGAGCCGTCAGCGGAAAATGACGTACGTAAATACCTCATTCAAAGTAATAAAATAGTTTTGTATTCGAGGAATGTATAAAATATACAGCTTTCCTTACACCATCCGGTCATTGAGTTCTTGCGAGTACCTTTCGGTCTGTGTAATGCTCCTGCGATATTCCAAAGATTTGTCAACACTAGTTTTCGAGACATAAGTTTAAAGAAGCATGTACTCATTTACATGAACGATTTGGTTATCCCCGGTAAAGATGAAAAATATTGTCTTAGTCGCCTACGCGAAGAATTAGCTTTGGCTTGAGACAATTGATTGCAAATAAAGTGGCAAAAGTGTCAATTTTTATGTGAAACCATTGAATATTTATGATATGAAATAAGCAAGGGACAAATTAAACCATCTACAACGAAAGTAGCTGCTGTAAAAAAGTTTCTAGCTCTAAAAAATATAAAGTCCGTCCAAAAGTTTTTTGGAACTTACCGGCTATTTTAGGAAGTTTATTCCAGATCATTCGAACATCAAGCAGAAAATGCAGCATAGAAGAAGCTTAAGCTGGCTCTTACTACTTCCCCAGTGCTCAACATTTTCCGAACCGAGGCAAAAACAGAACTTCACACAGATGCCTCTATGTTTGGCTTGGGCGTAGTTCTATTACAACGTAATACTGAGGATATGCTCTTTCATCCCGTTTATTACTTTAGACGAAAAACAACTCCAAGAATTAGAAGTAATTGGCGATAGTCTCAGCGTTAAAAAAACTACGAGTTTCCTTCTTGGAAATAAATTCAAAATAGTAACAGATTGTGCGGCATTCAAAGCTAGTATGCAAGAAAAGGAAATAGGTCCGTGAATAGCAGGATGGGCCTTTCTCTTGGAAGAATACGACTACACACTGGAACATCGAAGCGGCATTCGTATGAAACATGCTGACTCTCTAACTCAACCCGCTTTGATTTTGACTATAGCTTCAAGCTTTGTACATGCAATTACAGAAGCTAAAGATCACAATGAAGCTTTTGGAGAAGAATCGTTACAAGGATTATTTAAGTGATGTTGGCGTTTTATATAATTCAGGTCCAACAGGAGTGAAATTTCTTTGTGTACCTATAGCAATGCAAAATGAAGTAATTAGAAGAACTCATGGACGAGGTCAGTTTACGACGAAGAAAATTAAAGATCTAATTCAGCGAGAATATTACAAATCAAACTTGCGTAAAAAAATAGAACGATTCAGAAAAAATTGCATTGAGTGCATTTTATCAGAACGAAAGGAAGGAAAACAGGTGGACTTTTTACACGCGATACCAAAGGAGACGAACCACTTGCTACGTATCATATCGATCATTTAGGGCCTCTGCCAGCGACGAAGAAGGGGTATCGATATATGTTTGCCGTGACGGATGCTTTTACCAAGTTCCTGTGGCTGTATCCATGTAAATCTACAGTCACAGCTGAAGTTATGCGCAGGCTGGATGCACAAAAGGCCCCCTTTGGAAATCCCAGGAGGATTATCTGCGTTAGAGGAACAAGTTTCACATCACAGTCATTCCAGAATTACTACAGTATGGAACGGATAACTCAACTATTTATTACGACCGGGGTTCCAAGAGGCAACGGTCAGATAGAGCGGATAAATCGCGTTATAATACCGATGCTAACGAAGCTTTCAGTAGAAAATCCGGAGATGTAGTACAAGAACGTCGATGCGTTTCAGATGTTAATCAATGCTTCCTGGCAAAGATGTATTGCAAAAAGTCCATTCGAGGTAATGTGTGTGTTCAAATGCGAACAGCCGAAGACATTAAGCTTGCCGAAATACTAGAAGAAGAAATGTTTGATCACAGCCGCAAGAGATACGACCGCAAGCTGCTTGGCGAATTCAAAATATACAGAATAAGAATAGAAAATCATTTAATAAAAAACGAAAACCTCCCCTTTCCTATAATCCCAATGATTTAGTAGCTATAAAAGAACCCAATTTGCTCGCAATTTAAAAATACTTCCAAAGTTTTTAGGCCCATATAAGGTGGTTCGACCAAAGGGCAATGAGAGGTACGACCTTGTGAAGATAGGGGAACGCGAAGGATCTACACGTACATCAAGCAGCGCAAACCTTATGAAACTTTGGGCAACAACGTATAATGACCCTGAATACGATGATGACGACGATGAAGATCCCGCAGATGGCGCCATGGAGGCGAACGTCTTACACTATTTAAATTACTAAACAACACAACGATGATTCGATTGATGACGACGACGACGAGAACAACGCTTACGACGATGATGATGAGAAAACGATTATCATAATGCCAAAGGAGATCCTAACGACGATAATTATCATGACGACGATGATGATCAAAACGATGCTGATAATTATAAGGACGATAAAGATTATAACGACTACAGCTACATTAAGAACCAGGACGACAACGATGAATATGAGGACTACCATATCTATAGAAGTAATACACCAATTAACTGCTGACATGATGCGATGTAAGCGAGCCTATCCGAGGCGAATACGCTATAGGATGGCCGAATGTTTTATCCAATTTAGGGACACCGTTCCATTTTCTGAACGCCTCGAACATGGTAACGATAAAAAGTAAAGAGGGCGCTGTAAAATGACGCGGGAGAAAATTTAAGCGAATAAGGGTAGACGTTTTCTTTCTGGAACGAGCTGTCAGCTCGTTTTGTATTCTAATTAAAGCTGTTTTGTTTGGTATCCCACAAATTCTTTGGTGTATATATATTTATTCTTGAGAATCTCACTAGAATATGTTAGGACTTTTTGTAATGAATTATCCAGATATGATTGGGCTGCTGCATGCAGATTTTTGAGTGGATCTGCCAATGATTGAGTCACAAAAATAAAACACAACAACAACACAACCATAAAGTTTTACTGTCATATATTGGTATAGATTTGTTTTTTGGGGTTTTTGTGCTTTTTGTATTTTACATTTTAAGAAAATTACAACTGTTGCGAAATGGGATTTTGCTCAGAATTCTAATTTAAATGTAATATATTTTGGGAGAAAAATTTTAGAAAAAGATTTTGGAAGGGGAAAATAATTTTTTAATATGAATGATTTGTAATATTGCAAATAAAGCTTGCTAACTAGTTATCTCCTTAATTACAGAATAGGAAAACAAAACTATTTTCAAGCGTCTGCAGCAGGCAGAAAACCAAGCTGCACCGATGAGTGGAAGGTTTTCTGCTGACACGAAACGCTTCTTCTTCTTCCTTTTTCTTCTTCATTTTTCAGCCCACTGCGTGGCGTATACAGGTTCGATTCGCTTCGAATGAATCTGTTTCTTTAAAATTTTTTTAAATTTTTTTAATAAATAAAAAAATTGTTTTTTTCTATTTTCTTAAACTTATCATTTCTTTCTTCTTTTTTTCATTTTTTCATTTGTTTTTCTAATCACCCAATTTCGCTATTTGGGACCTGTTGATGAGTCAAACCAAGACTTGAAACTTGTCACCAAAAATTAATGGGTTGTGTGATGAAATAATAAACCAGAACATTTTTTAGCTTTTGCTATATACCGGAGATATCCCAAAAAATTCTTTCTTGAAGAAAATTATACTTTAAAATAAAACAGACTGAGTTATCTCTTTTATATTATTTATCTGTTATTCTATATTAGTCTAGGATTATGAAGACACTTCCAATATAAAGCTTTTATTTCTGATTCTCTTCTGCCTTCTAATTCTAACCTAATTTAAGGTTCTGTTTTCACTCAATTTCCTCTAGTTTACGTACTATAAATGAGACTAGTTATCTAAATTCTGTTATATTTAAGTTGTTGGTTGCCATATCTTTACCTTACAGTTATGTGTGGATTCAGTTAATAGGTATAAGTATTTGTTGCTGATCAATTTTGATATGATGTAAAAAAATCTGTCCGACTCTTTGTTCTACCAGCTTTCAACAATTGATTCCGAATTTCCTGTCTTACCGTATTTTTGCTCTAGTTAAAGTCGTGAAATGCGTCAAAGGGTACTTCTTTGTAGTTTAGATCTCTGAAGAAGTCTCTTCACAGTAGTCAGCTCACTGGTTATCAAAAATTGCAACTAACATAGAAGATGAATTCGGCTGGAAAGCTTAGCTCGGCTACTAAAAGAAATCTTATCGCATATGCGATTTTCAGCTGAGAAATGCCAGATAAATTTTTGAGATGGATCGTGAGATTTGTTTGCTCAACGGATACCGCAGTTTTTAAGGTTTGCTTAATTTTTTACCAAACAAAGTATCCTTTAGAAGAGTATTTCGACGTGAGAGACTCGAAAACAGAATAGCAAATTATCGACTCCAACCCTTCTGTGGGTTTATAAAAAGCAATCCACTTGATTGATATACTAGGAAAAATATAGAGTCTTACTAGTTATCGTGGAAGAGTCTTACAGGCTTAAGGCACACTAAGAAGCTTATTAACTTCCTAAACGGTTAAAAATCTCAGTCCATTTCTAAAACAAAGGAAAACTTTAACGGACACTTCTTTATATTTGGAACTATGTAAAGTCAAAAAAGTTTAAGTGAAATGAGTTTCAGTTAAAATCGAGAGAAATGTATAAAAGCAACATAAAATCTTTATAGTTTTGTTATAAAATCTTTTATGATTTCGACTTTTCTCCAGACTTATAAAGCCTTGACTTCAGTGCAAAAATAAGTTAATATTTACTTCAAATTATTTTCGTGTAATTTCTAAACAGCACAGGGGCTAACAGCTTTAAAATTCAGTTATTTTAGTATATTTATAAATTTCTTTGGTTTGAAATTCAAACTTCTGTCGACATTTTAGGATAGTAGTTTCAGCTTTAAAGTTTACAGTTAAAACTGAACATGCTTAAGCAATCCGAGATATAATTTTCCATTTGTTCCAATTGGATTGCATTGCATCATTCAGCTTTTTTCGTGATTTAGTGGTGTCGGAAAGTTTGTGTACTTGAATAATTTTAATCGATAAATTAATTATCGTATTTATACTTTATGCTTGTTATATTAAAAAGTCTGTTTTGTGGAAGAATGCTAAAAGGAATACATTCGCCTAGAAAAAATAGTCTATATAGAAAAAGGATTTATTTATATAAAAAAATAGGAAACCTGAATAAAAAATATTGACCAAAACCCTGATATTGTGTCATTAATTATTAATTTTAATATGGGATTTTAATGCGTTTATGATTAATAGATACTGAAACTATATAACTGTACGAAAAACGTATAAAATAGTGTAGTTTTATTTCAAATTTTAAAAGCAGTCTAAAACTAAAACTTATCAGAAAATTTACTATTTATATTATAGTGATTTATTCTAAAGCTTTAAGAGTTTCGTAATAAACCTTTTTCAGTTTTATACATAAAATCATAAACAAGTTTAAATTTTAAAACTTCAGCTGTCTGTTGATAAATCTCTTGGGTTTCATATTTGGTGTTAAAGCACAAAAGCTTTTGATTCTAAACACAAAATTTTGAATTAAGGAATTTTTATTTGTTTCAAAATAAATCCTAGTAGTCTTGTATTATTTGAAACTTCTACGAAATTTATATGTAAACTTTATTTTATGATATATATATATTTTACTAGGTATATACAAACCAAATTTCCTTAAAATCGCGATTTTTAACGGTATAAACATACAGACACCACCTCAGCTCTCCATATATTTATTGACAACTCCTACAAAAATTAGCTTAGCTTATATCCATGGTCTGTTAGTTCATAACATAACATTCGAGGATGAGATATTTTATATGAAAATGAAACATGACTCTTTGTTGGTATCGAATAATCTCTAAGACGCTGCAGCAGGACTGTAGAAAGTTACTGCAACGCACTTAACCTTTATACACTCATTTCTGAACGAAGAAGATGTCAACGATAAAATTTACTCGCGGTATTTTAATAGTTTATACAAAGTTAATAAGGGTTAAACATATTATAATAACTTCAAACTCTTTATTTTTGTTAAATATTGCTGAAGTATAGATGTTAAATAATTTAATCCAGCCTAAGACAGTCATCCAATAATTTGTTACATCCAATAATTTGCTACATCCCTAATTTACGCCTTATAATTGGTAATAGTTGGAAAACGGAGGTATTGCTGTTGAATTCCACATGAACATAAAACTTTGTTTTAAGCTTTGTAATAATCGCATACTTACATAAACTATTTTCTCTCAAATATTTTTATCTGGAATGAATACAAGCCGAACTTTAAGCTTGTCTCATAACCGAGGATATCTACTATTTGTATATATTGAACATTGTAGATCGTGGATTTTAGCAATGCCCTTTAAATATATGCAATGTGATGGTCTCGGCAATATATCAAATATTGGACAAGAATGTGTCGACTGCAAAAATTTCTGTCATATAGCCTATATAGAAAAATAATAAAAAAAAATATGGGAAAAGATACTGTCGCCTACCGATGTGAAACCTGTTATCTAGAGAAGTCCAAGCCATCTATTGATATCTCCGATTCTGATAATGATAACAGCTCAACGTCTTTAAAAAGTCTTATTTCGAAAATGTCAATCAACAAATCATGATTAGCAGTTATAGCTGAAGAAGTTGATAATCATGAGAATAAACTACTCAAAAGGTAGAAGGTCGATGTTCAACATGATCAATCGTCACAAATCGCAATTCCGCAATGTTCCCTTTGGTGAATCGGAAAATGTATTCAACTTAGTACAGAAAATTCATCATGAAATTAAAATACCTCTGACTGAAGGAGACATAATCAAAGCTGACAGATCCAGAAAATACAGCAATAAAAACGCTAATAGACCTATAGTTGTCAAATCCAGTTCGAAATTTGTTAGAGATCGAGTAATTAGTGCCAATAAGATAAAAAAAAGATATTAATGCTATTAGTCTAGGTTTCAATGTAGACTCTAAAATATTTATCAATGAATTTATGTCAAAATCGAAAAGGCAGCCTTTTTTATAAAACCAAATTGTTCAAGGTTGAAAGGAACTTTAAATACCTATGGTCAACATGATGTAAAATCTACTTAAAACAAATTGATACTAGTAATTATTATTAAAAATGTGATGTCTTAACTTCTTTTTGAAGAGAAGCACTACATAATTCTAATATTTTCCTTTATATATATTTTTTTTTTCACTTAAGCTCCCCATCTTGGCGAACAATTACGACATTATATATTTCATTGAAGCGCAAGACTTCGTATTAAGTATTGAACTTTTCGATCATCGCTACCTGGTCCATTTTGTACAGAAACCTAAGCCTGCCTTCCAATAAGAATGGAGGGGGATGTCCATTAATAAAACGTTGATATCACATCACGCTCCTGAAATGGAGTATGAAAACGAACAACTTTCGGTTACACATATCTGTTAGAATACAAGCAATGAAAGACAGGCGATAAACTTATGCACAACTTTATTGGATGGGGGTCAATAACTAACAAAATGGCTTATATCTAACAGCTAATATCTAGGTCAGAACTAACTGTCACGCGCTTATGTATCACATTTAGTGTTCATTACTGATACAAATTGTATGTATGTTGACTACAGAGGTGTACTTAGGGGATGGGTAATATACAACAATTCCCCCCTGTTCAAACCAACATTAAAAAGCTAAAAAGCCACCTGAAAATTAAATCATTCAAAAGATTTTAATTCCAAGTATTTCTTATTATTGAAACTAGGTTGGGAACGAAACTACATATACCTACCTACAAGCTCGTCGATAAAGCAGTTTTTTATGGAGACAACAATCGACACATGATCGCTACATTCCACATTACAAAATCTCGACACGATCGATAGAATTCATCAGGCTTTTAATTGAAATTAAAATATATATTATTAGCAAATTATTACTTAGCTTAAAAGGCATAAAACATTTTAGTATTAACTAAAAATAATTTAGAAATGGCCATATTATATATGTATAGGTATATTCTATTATTTCAGTTAATACGTTGTACGTACTAAGCACAGCTGCTAAGGTCAATGCACTCGTCTGACCTACGCACAGCTGTTAAGGTCAACGGATTTTCTGTTGCTACCAACGCACAGGTGCTAAGGTCAATGTACTTTGGGTTTTATGCGCAAGGTAAAATAATTTGTTGGTGCCGTGCGGAATTCAGAGGCAATATAAGTCGCAGGCCAACTTGAATCTTTCTCTTTTAGTATCCAGCTTTCATAGAGTGCGCATCATTTTTGGAATTCGACATGGCTAGTGTAATAAAATTTAATTATTAACAAATTAACTCTATCTTGGGTAACGACTGAGATAAAGATATTTATTCTGGGTCTCGACTGGAATAAATTCTACTAACATAATAACTTTATCTTGGGTAACGACTGAGATAAAGAAATTTATTCTGGGTCTCGACTGGAATAAAATTTACTAACCTAATAATTTTATCTTGGGTACCGACTGAGATAAAGATACATATTCTGGGCTCGACTGGAATATATTTCACTAACTTAATACCTTTATCTTGGGTAGCGACTGAGATAAAGATAGTTATTCTGGATACCGACTACAATAAACACGACTAATACAACTTTGCTTTGGGTCTCGACTGAAGTAAAGTATCTTGTTCCGGGGAACAACCAGAACAAGATAATCACTAACTATTTAATTACGAACGCCATAAAGTCGATTCCATAGTTTTATACTGGTGAGTAAATTTTTGATTAATCATATATTATAGTTCATATTGATTAATATATTTATATATATATACATATATAGTGCCATTGGTCAAAGTAGCCACAACTTTGACAGTATTATATTGAAATTAAAATTATTATTGTGTAGTGAGTAGTCTCGTGAAATTGAATTCTGTTAATTTTAGTTCTAGTTGTAATTTTGTACTTAAGTTTTACGTGCGTCCAATAAACCACTGACTATAAAATATTCCCCGCCGTTATTATTTACAGTCCACATTCTTCTCTATATTTTTTCTTGAATATTCTCATTGGGCACCCCCTCTTAAGAATATTAACAGTTGCAAACTATTATTTTATATGAAACTATAATATGATGTCCTACCTTAATATATCTGGCTGTTTAGTAATTTGCTTAGGTCTACTATGTATCTGATACAATATTTTCGGTTTGCGATTTTATTAAATGTTTTGATTGACTTCTTCATTTCTAGTATTATAATTTTTTTAAGTTTTTTTATTTGCTTTTGATGTGCTGTTCTTAATTTATTATTTATTAGTATTTGGTAGACAAATGTACTAATTCTGTTTTTTATTCTATGTGGAATCCATTTACAATTATATCAAAAGCATTTTTGTATAAAAGTTCTTCGTTTGGAAAATAATTCATTTGATTTAATTTTTGGTTGTTAAACCCTTTGTAATCTAATTTTTTGGCTGCAATTTTATTATATTTATATTGTTCGGTTCTTTTACTTTCAAATCTTAATTTTAATGAATCTACAGGAAGTTTTAATTTGTACTTAAATATTTGTTCTACTGGGGTGCAACCGTTGATGATGACACCGTGTCACAGTATATTTATACAGTAGACCAGCTTAGTACACGCTACTGAAAAGTGAGTGAATTTTAGAATTTTAATTAAAAAAAAAAAAAAATCTCAAAATTTTTCCCATAAGAGGGAACTATTAAGTATGATGAGGAAGTAAATGGGCGAACAGTAGCTAGTTGAACAATCTACGGGAAGAAGTATTCGTTTTATATAAGTACACATCTCGTCAATCTACTTACAAATGTGTTGTTCCATGAACTAACAGCTGTTTGACCGTGAAGTATTAGTTTTATGTAAGTACACATCTCGTCAGCAATCTACTTACAAATGTGTTGTTCCATAAACTAAACAATCGTTTGAGCGTAAAGTGGTGTCGTTAATAAAGATGCCATGGAGAGTGTAATATGCAAAATGGCTGTAATAATATTTATGGCAGTTTGGCTTGACTGTTCTACCAAGCCGAAATGGAAGTAGCACTTATATCGAGGCAAATATTAATTTTAAAAAATATACATCTAATTAAAATTACTTCTGGTACAGCAACAACGGATAGTGCCCAGGAAAAGGATTTTAGGAAGTCACTATTTGAACACAAAAGAAAGTAAGATAATAATTTTAGGTTATGTGTATATGAGACAAAGTTCAAATTCATGTTAGACATTTTTCTAAAATTTCATTTCTAAAAAGGTTGTTTGCTGTGTGGTAAATTGGAACAACATTTGTTGGGTCAGGTTGTTCCTGAAGAATGCAGCGAAAAACACAATATGGACATTCTCCATGGATTCAGACAGTAACATGTAACCTGACGATGAATACGTCTTCGTTTCTGGTGCCTCGATAATCAAGTTGAGCTGTAGGATTACATGTGCTCTGTATTTGCAGCATTCACACGAAAACTAGACAAGTTACACACTGTTAATATTAAATTTTATAAACTGATATTCAGAAAACATAATTTTTGTAAATTCATTACAGATTTTTCTAAATACACATCGGTCACAGTATATTTATCATCGTTGTCGGCTATAGCACACTTTAAAGAAAATCATTGGGTAACATGTGGTGACCTTCAGCAAGTTAACTTGACTACCTTACAAAGTTATTTCGGAAAAAAAACCAAGTGAAACGTTCCATTAATTTTTCCAAGGAGTTGAAAATTGTCACTACGTTTTACACCGCATCTTCCAGGTAAGAAAATCAGTGTCAGCAGAAGTCAATTATAGAATCAGATTCACCGAGTTTAACCAACTAGATAAGTTTTTAAAGCAATTAAACACTAAAGCTCACTCTCGTCTAACGGACATAAAGCGCGGAGGAAAGTGTATTACTCTGAAACTAATGGGACGTTCAAAGGATGCTCCTGTAGAAATTTCCAAGTTTATGGGACATGGAATTTGTGTTCATTTTGATCTGGAGACAAGTAAGAAAACTACAATGGAAAAAATTATGAGCCCAAAAGCTTAAATTTCTAGTTCTCTCGATTTTATAACTGTAGTTGATTTCGGGACAGCAACAGAATGTGTGTGCAGGAAATATATAGAAATATACAGTCCTTTTAGATTAATTGTAAAACCTCTCGAATTTTAGTGAATAAACCAAAATTACACAGAAAGCAACATAATATATGTTTTATGATTACAAAGGAATGATTCCTTATGCCACACACATTATCATAATGATAATATTTAAAATCCATTACTATATGGTCGTTAACTCTAGAACGTAGAATATATAACTTCAGGAATCACATAAAAATATCTCAGTGTTCAGCGAACCTAAAAGAAAAAAGGGACAATCAATAAAAAAGTTAAAAAACAAATATACGTAAAAAAATTACCTCTACCTGGAGTATTCACAGGTAGAACAGGGTTCAAACGAAGATCTGAAATGAAATAAAGAAAATGAATTAGTTCAAATCAATTATGTTTTTATTTATTAAGTAATTAAGGAAAAAGGCCATAGGTACACAAAGTCAAATCATGACCATGTATACATATGCCTATTACAACAACAATTCCATGGATTTGAGGAATTGTGTAAAAAAACATATGTAATTTCATGTTTTATGTAGTCAAGCCACCATAAAACATTCAATTACACCTTTAGATACATAATTATTATGATTATGATAAATATTTGTGGACAAACAAGGTGAAAAATGCCACGAAAGCACTCACCTGACATTTGCCACAAATTTACAAAAATCATAAATTACACGCTAAATAAATACAATAAATGCATAATATGCTTACCTGAGGTAAAGTTATCCCTGATGATGTTGTTGTTACCTGAAAAGCACTAAAAAACACTTTAAAAAATACACAACAAAACTTTGTTTAGCACCCGCGCGAGTTACATATATTCATTCCCACGATTTACCGGAAACATACCAAATTCCAAAGAAACCTAAGCCAATGGCTTGGTAAAATATAAATTCTTTAAAACATAAAGTTCCCACATTTTACGTTGCACCGACAGCATGAGTATCAAATTAATTTCACACAGTTTGCATAAAACGCTGATGACTGCAGAAAGCAGCGGTAAATTCAGAATACGAAATTTTAACAAAAAGAGAGCAGTCTGCGGGAGCTTAAACTCGAAGTCGGTACAAAACAACTTATAATCAGAACGGCGATCAAATTAAGAACGGCAGTGTTATTAATTATCTTGAATAAAGTTTTAAAAAGAAAGTGAGTTGTTGTTATTTAAAGGTTTATATATATTTTTTCTCCTGGAGAATAACGAAATAATTAACTGGCGCAGTCGGTAGGATCCTTTTCTGTAGAACAAGGATCCAGTGATTCGAACTTATCGAAAGTGATAGTGAACGTAAATGAAAATTTATAATATTATTTTGTTTTCATTGTGTTAAAATAATAAAGTGCGAAACGCAGTGATCTAAATCAAAATTTAATAGATCACGAAGAAACGACCACTAACCCAACACAATACTGGAGAGAAGAAACCAAAGAAACCTAGCGATTGACCGCAACAGAAGAATGGCACAACCGGATCAACCAAACATAATGGAGCAATGTTTAGTTGCATTGACAGAGATCCTAGGCAGGCAGGCTCAACAACCATCCCTTAGAAGCAGGATTGAGAAAGAACTCCGCTATTTACCTCCTTTCGAAGGGAAACCAGGGACTTTACCATCATTTATATCAGCTGTTGATAGAGCATTATTGGAATATCCACAGCAAGCATACCAAGTGTACACAGTCATCTATAATGAGAAGATATTGGGTTCAGCAAAGAATTACTTGGATACTTCACCACCAAATTCATGGGAAGAATGTAAGAGGAAACTGAAACTACATTACAAACCAACAAAAGATCAAGGTCAAATAATGCAAGACATAAGTATGTTAAAAGTAAGTACGATTTTAGATTTACTAAATAAAATTTCAACACTTGTTAACGATATAGCAGAATGTGCAATTTTTAGTGATTACCAAAGTGAAATAGTTAATCAATTAAGCAGTGTATTAGTACTCAAAATAAAAGAAATAACAGCTGGTGCTTTAGCTGCAGAATTAAATAATTTATTTAGTTTAGAAGAAATTAGAACAGTTCTGAATAAATATATCGGTCAAGATCAGTTTAATCTAAAATTTTGTAAACTCCATCAAATACCAAAAGAAAGATATGACCATAGGCCTACACAAAGACATAATTATAGTAATTTTCAACAGAATTCCAATAATCACAGACAGGCAAGAAATTTTAATTTTAACAATGGTTCGGATCGATTTCATAATCGCAATGCTAATAATTCTGGTCAGTTTCGAAACAATAATTCTGGTCAGTTTCAAAATAATAATTCTGGTCAGTTTCAAAATAATAATTCTGGTCATCCTAGAAGAAACTTCTTTCCTAATAATAGTGCTCAGTGGAGAAACCCATATCAAAATAATCATAACCATAATAATAACAATTATAATAATAATGCAAACCATAATAATGCTAATATCCAACCGATGGATTTTGATGAAATTAGTGCTAGACAAAATATTAACCAAGCCGAACAAAACGAGTTTTTTATAAACTAGCCTCGGACATGAAGAAAATATTTATTACTTTAACAATCAATGATCAAGAGTTCATCGCTTTATTAGATACTGGCTCTACTATTAGTTTATTAAATTCAAAAAATGTCCCGAATGAAACTTATGAAGTGATGTTAGGTGAAAAGATAAGTATTAGTACTATAGTAGGAGAAATACAGAAAGACACAGAGTATGTGAAAACAAAATGTCCCATTGAGTTCCAACAACCATATAACGCCAGAATGAAATGGGTTAAAATTAATTTAGAGAAAACATATAATTTTTTGATAGGAATGGATTGGGTTCAAAATAATGTAAAATTAATTGATATTGAAAATAAGGAAGTTATTTTAAAAAATGGGGTAAAGTTACCATTCTTAAATAAAACCGTAGAAGAAGTAAATGTATTAGAAGAGAGTAGATTGGGAAATATAACCTTAGATCATTTGAACAATGAAGAGAGGCAAGGGGTAAAACAATTACTAGAGAAATATAAAAGGTTATTTTATAAAGAAGGGGATAAATTAACCAACACCACAAGTATTGTACATGAAATTAAAACCACTACTTCGGAGCAAATAAATGCTAAACTGTACAGATATCCACCACAACATGAAGAGGAAGTGAGAAAACAGATTAGCGAAATGGAAGCCCAAGGTATAATAAGAAAAAGTAAGAGTAAATATAGTTCACCCATTATAGTGATACCCAAGAAAAAAGACAATTCAGGGACTCAGAAATATAGAATTGTCGTAGATTATAGAAGATTAAATTCAATTACAATAGACGACAAATATCCCTTACCTAATATTGATAGCATACTAGATAAATTGGGTAAAGCTCAATATTTCAGTTCATTGGATCTTGCAAAAGGCTACCATCAGATTCTAGTAGCTAGAAATGACATTGAAAAGACCGCTTTTGTGACACCCTGTGGTCTATATGAGTATGTCAGGATGCCATTTGGTTTGAAAAATGCTCCTGCTACTTTTCAACGTTTTATCAATGAAATATTGCGAGATTATATCAACCAAATTTGTGTCGTTTATTTGGATGATATTTTAATATTTTCTACCACTTTGGCAGAACATCTTGTGTCATTAGAAAAAATCTTTAGAAAGCTAGCAGAGTACAATTTAAAAATTCAAGCCGATAAATGTAGTTTTGTAAAAAGGGAAACTCAATTTCTTGGACATGTTCTAACCAAAGAGGGTATTCTACCAAACCCTGATAAAATAGAGGATATAAAGAAAGTCAAATTGCCTAAAACCGAAAAACAGTTGAAGAGCTTTTTAGGAATGACAGGATTTTACAGAAAGTTTATGAAAGACTATGCCAAGGTAGCTCAACCTTTAATAAAGTACTTAAAGAAAAATGCCAAAATAAATACAAATGACCCCCAGTACGTTGAAGCATTTGAAAAGTTGAAGCTTTTAATTACTTCACATCCGATTCTGAAATTCCCGGATTATGAGAAAGAGTTTACGGTAACTACTGATGCAAGTGAGTATGCAATCGGAGCAGTTCTCGCTCAAGACGGTCATCCGGTCTGCTATGTCTTTAGATCGCTAAATAATCATGAGAAAAATTATAGTGTAACAGATAAAGAATTTCTGGCTATAGTTTATTCTGTAACTTATTTCAGACCTTATTTGTACGGTAGGAAATTCAGAATCATAACGGATCATGCTCCAATAAAATATTTAAATACGAAATATAAAGGCAAAGAATTTTCCCAAAGAAACCAAAGATGGATATTGAAATTGCAAGAGTATAATTTTGATATCGAATATCTACAAGGCAAAGAAAACAAAGTGGCTGATTTTCTTAGCAGAATTGAGAATAGTCCACAAATAAATGAGCAGAACAGTAGTGAATCTAATATGGACCTGTCTGGTACTGCACACTCAGTAAGTGAACAATTATTAGATCATATAGGCATTAAAGAAGAAATCATAAACAAGTATAAAACACAACTAATACTAACTTATAATCCAAGTAAAGAGTTAGAAGTAGTATTTGGTAGAAGACTAATAGAAATTAACCCTCAGTATGAAGAAGAAAAAATTAACGAAATATTGAAGAAGTATCTTAAACCTGGACATATAGGTATATATTCTGAAGTTCAGGATAGCGATTATAATAAAGTACAGCAATGTATAATAAAGTTGTTCTCGGGAAATTCAAATATCAAGTTCATGAAAGCTACAAAGAGAGCTCAAGAAATGAAAGATGAAGAAGAATGCCACAAACAAATTTCATTATACCATACAAAGGAATCCTTACACAGTGGTATCAATGAAACCTATCGAACTCTTAAAGACAAAATCTACTTTCCCAAGTTACAAGAGCATATACAACTCGTAATAAATAATTGTGAAAAGTGTCAAGGTATCAAATACGATAGGAACCCTGTTAAACCAAAGTTAAGTATTACAGAAACACCTACAAACAAAAACGACGTCATTCATCTGGACACATTTCATTATAAAAAACAAGCATTCATAACTATTATTGATAAACTAACAAAATTCGCAGTAGCTTATCCAATTACTGATAGGAATTGGGTAAAGAAGATCGCTATTTTAGAGGGATATCTGGCTACATTTGGTAAACCTAAAACTATTGTAATGGATAACGAGTTTAAATCTGAACAGCTAAAAAGGTTTCTACAGGAACAAGGTATAGGAGTCCATTGGACGAAACCAAACAGTCACACCGGCAACGCTGATATAGAAAGATTACATTCAACAATAATTGAGAAGGTACAAGCCATTGAGGAAGATATATCAGTTGAACAGAAAATTCAAAAAGCTATAGGTAATTATAATGATAGGAACCATACGACAATTGCAATGACTCCCAGAGAAGCCAACAATCTAACAGACACAACTCCATTAATGGAAGTGATAAATAAAAAGAAAATAGGATATATAAATAAACTCAATAAAAGTAGAGAAGAGTACAACGAAAATAGGAAGGAAGGCTACATTAAGAACTATAAAAGACTTAGGCATAAAGATCAACCCTATTTTAGAAAATATCCTCTAGAAAATGTGCATCCGTCTAACATTAAAAGACCAAAAAAATTTTCAGGTAATCATAATACTTCTAATGATGACGACGCCAGTGCAAGGGCTATTGCAGGTTCATCCTATTAACGAAGAAAATGGGTATGTAAAAATCAAAATAAAGGAAGTAGAAATAGCAAACGATACTGACACAATTATGCATGTAATAGATCCAACTGAAATGCTCAAGATTTTAATTAAGTTAGAACGAAACACAGAATATCTTAAAGTCGAAGATAGGGAAGCACTTTGTACAGAAATAAATCTTATTAAGAGTAAACTCAAAACAATTCAAAACCCTAGTAGAAAAAAGAGAGGTTTAATAAATATTGCAGGTAATGCACAAAGATGGTTATTTGGCACTATGGATGATGATGATAGGAAAGAAATTACAGAACACCTTAAAGTTGTTGAGACAAATAATCATAATGCTATTCAAAATTTAAACAAACAGATTAAGATAAATGAACATTATAATAAAACATTAACAGATTTGAAAATGCTAATCGAAAGCGACCGAATAAAAATTTTAGATTCTTTCAATATAACTGACCACAATATGCAGGAGTTAAGTTACAAAGTTTTATTTTTAGAGCAAGAGACCAAACTTCGATTTTTCGAAAATAAAGTAAATCAAATATTAGATAACATAATGGCGACAAAAAATAACATAATACATCCTAGTATGTTAACGTTAGAGGAGTTAGATGCATATAAGGTTGATTTTCATAAGTTAAAACTTGTAAAGGCAGGTGTTATGAGATATAATGAGCAGCTTTTGGTCTTTGCGATTAAAATTCCTACAAGCTATGTACTTCAAGAGCTTCAGCTAATTAAACCAATTCCAAATTCAGAATATTTAGAAATCGATGAATTCGATGAACCGATTGTGGAAATAAATAATAAAATATATCATTATGAAGAACAAAAATTATTAAAGGATTTAAAAGTTAGCAAGAATTGCATTGTGCAAAATAACTGTAAATTGAGATATAGTAATATAACTAGTATAGAGGAAATAGATGATGAAAGTGTTTTAGTTAAGAATATGTGTAATGAGACTTTATGGCACAATTGTGATACGAGAAAAATAACACTCACAGGAAATTTTTTAATAAATTTTAACAATTGTTCCTTAGGCATTAAAGACAGAAAATTCTACAATAAGAAAATAACATTTTTAGATAAATACTATTATCCATCGAAAGAAATAAAGAAAATGTTTGTAAAGCCCATAAATTTTGAAAAAATTATGCTAGGAAATATACAAAACCTGGAAGAAATACAGGAATTAAAATATCATAAGAATATTATGTATGGAACAAGTGTAAGTTTGACCGTCGTGATGATTATAGGTTTATTGAGCCTGGCTTTGTTTATAACACTGAAGCTTAAGAGAAATAATATAACTATTAAAAATGTGAAGTCGGAGACTTCTGACTTAAAGCGGGGAGGAGTTACATATATTCATTCCCACGATTTACCGGAAACATACCAAATTCCAAAGAAACCTAAGCCAATGGCTTGGTAAAATATAAATTCTTTAAAACATAAAGTTCCCACATTTTACGTTGCACCGACAGCATGAGTATCAAATTAATTTCACACAGTTTGCATAAAACGCTGATGACTGCAGAAAGCAGCGGTAAATTCAGAATACGAAATTTTAACAAAAAGAGAGCAGTCTGCGGGAGCTTAAACTCGAAGTCGGTACAAAACAACTTATAATCAGAACGGCGATCAAATTAAGAACGGCAGTGTTATTAATTATCTTGAATAAAGTTTTAAAAAGAAAGTGAGTTGTTGTTATTTAAAGGTTTATATATATTTTTTCTCCTGGAGAATAACGAAATAATTAACTCGCGCGATTGTGCCAAACAGCTCAAACTTTATGTCACCGCGACGTTTGACATATCAAGACCGGGTAAAATCGAACCGCGATCTCGATGGCGACGTTCGTTGCGCGATATTTTTCACGGGAAACGCGATATTCGCGATTTTTTATAAATACATTTCCCACAATGAGTGCGAAAGAGACTCACAGTGGGAAGAAGACAAAAAATTATTACAAATGACAGGAAAATCTACTACATTGAAATGAAACGTAACGAATTGATATTTTTATAGCAAATGTTCCAAAAATTATACAAATTGATTAAAATCATCAAATTGACAATCAATTTTTACGACAAAGGTATCAAAATTTAGATCATTAAATTTGCTATCGATTGACAACAAGAAAAATTCAACCTTTTGTCATTTTCAGTGAAAATTTCGAATATTTCACTTTATAGACAGCGAAAATGGAACGAAATTTTCTATAAAAAGGAGGCCATTTGTTCATTCTGTCTTCTATTTTCAACAAATTGTCAAAGAGTATACATATGCTAGTCAGTCATAGTATTCTCAAGTTTGCAATTTTCCTCATCAGTGCCATTTTAAACTTATATTTTATTTTATCTTTTTTCATTAGTAATTTCACTTAGAGTTTTTTTTTGGTTTCATCATTTATCTTTCATTTGCATTTAAAGTCAGTTTTTCGTTGTTCTTCAAAATTAAAGTAGTTCTGTCATTTTTTAGTTTATTTTCCTTTTTTTTTGCTTTTGTTTGAAAAGAATTTGTGTTCTAGTGGAATTCGGGAGTTTGTCAATCTTGACGTGATTTTATTTGATATTAGTGAGTTCAAGGTATTTCTTTTGCTTTCATATAAATCTTTGGTTAGGTGACGGGTATTAAAGTGTAAGATTGCATGCCAATTTGTATTGGACATATTACACAAAATAATATCACCAAATACTAAAAATTTATTGAATATAATTTTCTTGAGTTTTCAGTTGTTTGTTCATAAATTTTCGTCAATTAATCAATTTATCAAGGTATAAAACTGTGCCCACACGGGTCACCTTTACACCACATGAGAATTGATTCACGATTGACAGTTAACAATAATTTTTATTTTCAGAGTTAATTAAGTTATAAAAAAAAGGAATTTTAAATAGTAAAATAAGTCTAGTTAAGAAGTTTGAGAATTGGAAAAAATATATAGTAGTTAAATTGAATTGCAATTAGGTTAAATTTTATGAAGTTATTTTTTACTAGTTTAATTTTAATAATAGAAAGAAGTTTAGCTCAATAAATCTAAATGAATGAATAACCGAATGATTCTTTCATTTACCGCTACACTACAGCCATCTAAGTGTGATTGTGCTCGGCCATCGTTTTCATTTTAGGTTTCTACGTTGTTTGACACTAGACAGTAGGCATTGGTATCGTGAGAGCTTATTGGAAGCTACACGCATCACCCAGACGTGGCAGTTTTTAGGTGGATCATTTCAATCTCGTTGTTATAGATCACACGCATCTCCCAGACGTGGCAGCTTTTAGGTGGATCATTTCAACCTCGTTGTTATAGACCACACGCATCGCCCAGACGTGGCAGTTTTTAGGTGTATTATTTAAATCTCATTGGTATAGTCCACACGCTGCAGATTCAGTGTGTTTGAGTTGCTATTTCACAAGAGACGTTTACACTAGCAGTAACTTATAGGAAGTTGCACTAGTGCGTAAACGTTAAAAAGTCAACTCATCGTTTCATTACAGGTGATCATTGAGTCGTCATCAACAAAACTCTAATTTATGAACGTACACAATTTCTATTCTATAAGAGGAACAACGAAATTGGGTAAAGTTCAGAAAATTGAGCATTCAGAATTTCTTGTTTTCAGGACGTCAGCTGTCAGTCTAGTTTTCAGCGAAGCACAAGACATCACATTTTAACACTCAGGCTTAAGTCTATATCAGTATTTCCTATACTTGTATACCATGACAGTTATATTCCACATCAACTGAAATCATAAATAAAACTCTGGAAATAATATTAATAACAGCTGAACTCATTCATTTGAAAGCCCAACTAATAACTATATAACATTGCCCCAGGTATTACATACTAGATATGATATCCTGAAACATAGTATATAGCAGTTTAAATAACGTCAATAGGATACTTCGCGAAGAATTTAAAAATTTGGATAACATATCCAATACTTCGGCAGCATATATCAATTATCTCGACGTATATGTTAAAAAAATACCAAAGCACTCCAGTGAGCATTCAGTCTATACCCATTGTTTCAAAAATCACTTAGTATAGGGTTTTCCAATAAGAGGTGTTATTTTGATATTCAAAGAAAAATGACATTTTTTTAGATAACTGATCGGATCTTTATTTCATTATAAAGAGGAAGGTATGCCGTTAATAATGGAAAATAACATTAGTCAAATGACCACCACGACCACGTCTACAGGACCATATCCTTTTCATGAAATTTTCTATAACCAACTCGCAAAGTGGCTGCCCTATGTCCTCGATAGCCTCACGAATTCCATCTTTGAGGTCTTGATGCGACGCTGGGCTGTTGGTGTAGACCTTTCCTTTCACGTGGCCCCAAAGCAAGAAGTCGAAAGGTGTTAAGTCACAAGATCTCGGTGGCCAATTGAGATCACCTCTTCGAGAGATAACACGGTCCGGAAACTTTTCCCGTAAAAGATTAATGGTTTCGTTGCTTGTATGGCACGTAGCGCCGTCTTGTTGAAAGTAAACGTTGTCCAGATCAATACCATCCAATTCGGGCCATAAAAAATCATTAATCATCTGTCGATAGCGCAATCATTCACCGTAACTGTTGCTCCAGCCTCATTTTCGAAAAAGTAAGGTCCAATGACCCCGCGGGAACATACACCGCACCAAAAAGTCACACGATGAGGATAGAGAGCCTTTCCAACAATAACTCTTGGGTTTTCCGAGCCCCAGATGCGACAATTTTGCTTGTTGACGAAGCCATCGAGGTGGAAATAGGCCTCATCATTCAAGATGAGTTTTCGATGGAATTCCGGATCATTTTCATGCATTTCATGGACCCAATCAGCAAAGACTCGACTTTGTTGATGATCGGTCGGCTTGCCTAATTCCAAAGAACAGCAAGGAATGGACAAACCCGGGTTTTCTTCAACAATTTCGGCTACAGCAGCAATATTCTCGGCTGTTCTTGAGCGACGTGCACGGGTTTTATTCTTCACATCACTAACTTGTCCCGAAAGCTCGAATTTTTGTACCAATTTCTGTATTGTTGTCCGACAAGGTGTTTCACGACGACCCAAAACTGTTCGAGTTTTGCGACCCGTCTCTGTCACATTTTCACCATTTTTATAGTGAATTTTAATAATTTGAATGCGTTGTTGAATCGTGTATCGTTCCAGTTTTATTAATGGCGTAGTTTCTACTTGTCAAAATGTCAAAAAATGACAGCTCCAAAAGTGACATCTACTGAAATAGCGGGCTATTTAAAATAACACCTCTAATTGGAAAACCTTTTATAACCCTCAAAGCAAATAATGGATGATCCCTGATGAAATCAATGTGACTACCAAAATTCCAACTGTAGGCTATTATATAAGCTGTTTGAAGAATTAAGAAAAGAGCTATATCCTTGGGAAGTAGTATAAGAAACACCAAAACGCCTTATTTTTATTCTATTAGTTTATTAAACTGTATAATACGTATAAATGCTTTTTATCAAATTCTTATTCGTACAATAATTTTACGTATATATACATAATATGTATTACGTATGCCATATAAATTGACATTAAATATTAAAATTTTCGTTATTCCCTCTTTAATACTGAAAAGTAGTAGGATGCGGAGAGAGTATCAAACTTGAGAGACTTAAAGCTTTGATGAACTCGATTCCGAAAGGACATTCGAAGTTATAGAAAGTCAAACCAAGTATTTGTTACAAAATAAAATGAAAAAAAAAGATATATAAAGTAATAATATGCGTGACTTATAGTTATTGAAGTTTCATTTAAACGAACATTTAAATATAATATTTTAAAGTATATTTTTATTTATTACATTATATATTTATATTATATTATTGAAAATATACATGATTTTTTTCTAATCAAAATAAAATGTAGTGTTAATACTGACTGAAATACAATATATCTTTGCTATAGAAAAGAAATGTTTTGCTCCTTAGAATTAAAACAAAAAAAAACTTACTGCGTTTAAGCGAATATTTACCACTATACTTATTGCCTACAATAGGTATAAAAATTGGCATTAAATAATAAACATCTCCTTTTTAAATTTTATTACCTTAAAATTATTAAAAATTTTCAATATCATTTGTTCGTCGAAACAGAAATTATTAAATTTTCTTGCAAAAAATACAACATCCTTTTCATCTTCAACATAAACACATTCTATTTGTGGGAAAATAGGGTACTCATTAGACCTAATACGTATAATATTCTTATTTTTTATGTTAACATTAGAATATTCAATTCAAGTATAGCACCTATATAGTTTTTTCATATTGTGAGTAAAGCTGTAACCTGCACTTTTTACAGCAGCACATAATTCCTAAGAGTTATCTTAAGTTACAGTATTCCTTCAGTTATATTAGCCTTTTACAAATAGCTGTGTGCGCCTGGTTCACTTTATATAAGACGAAAAATAATGCAAAAGTTATATAGTATATGTTGTGAAATAAGCATCAGAATAGAACAGAGGCACACACAATATGACTTAAAAGGCTAATATAACTGAAGGAATGGTGTAACTTTAGGTAACTCTTCGGAATTTTTAGATGTATGCGCGGGTTTCAATTATGTACTGCTATTAGCCACATTTTTCTAGCAGTTCATAATTGAAAGCTGGGACGCACATATAAAAATACTTCAATGTTATACATCGTACTTTTTATTTTAGCCTATTATGAGTCTGAATACAACAAAAGCCCTATGCTTTTACTATATTTCAGTAGAAAAATGCAAATGAATGGAAAATATTTCAGCATTTGCTCAGCAATGTGCTGAAAAAAACATTCTTACATTTTCTTGGATTTTTTGTTCTTTCGCATACATAGATACTACAGAGATAGAACTGTCAATTCTGTAATGCCCTAATTAATTAGAAATCAAAATTTAAATTTCGTTGATTTCGATGAAAAATGTCATTTAGGCATCGAAAAGGCTACTAAACCTATCAAGTTTACTTTTTTATAAAAATGTATTTGATGTGATTTTAATAATATGATTTTCTTCTTTGGAAACCGAAATTTTCGTTAATAATTAAAACAACAATATGTGATAGATAAAAATGGTCAAATTGAAAACACAAGTAGATCATATTATTTCATAAATTATATCAATATTTCAATTGGTAGGTATACGTTAGTTCTAAGTATGCATCAAAGTGTCGGCTAAAAGGTGCATAGTTATATAACTTTAAAAGATATACTGTAGTGATCAGAACACTGCACACCTATTATCGTTGCACTATTAATAGTATAATCTGTGGAACGATTATATATAAGTAAGTAAAACATATTATGAGTCGAACATTATATGATCAGATACAAGTTACGTGTTTTCAAAAACACATTCTTGAATGTTGAATATATAATAATATGTAATGTTTTCATTAAGATTAACTTAAAATCTTACAGATTCGTGAGATTGAAACCAACTTGCAGCTGTATACAGCTTACAATGCTATCTTAGATGCCGGGCAATAGGAAATGAAAAATGTTATGTTTATGGAGCTATAATGTATCTCAATGTTAAAATCGACTGTGATAAATGTTCGTAGAGTTTATTTTTCGAAGTGAAAATTTATGTTTTACATGAGATAAATACGTGATTTCACTCGTCGTGGTTGGTATTTATAAGAAATAAAATTTACATTTTATTGTCCGCTTAATGTTAATTTCACTTTAAATAGATCTCACGCAAATTTGAAATGGGGTTTTGATGACGCTAATATATGGACAAAATCGGAGAAATGTCCATGTAGAATTTGTTATAGCGTACATAAAAGAGACGATCGACAGAAATGACACTGCATTCATTATTTACGTTCATTGATAGGTAGCGTCTAGATAGTCTAAATTGGATATTTTGAGGTGCTTTTTTCGCATTAATAAAGCAGAATATACGTACAAATGTGGCGGGATTGTACACTTCAATTCATTGAAGACATTTTTGATAATTATAATATTTCTGAAATTTTGCTAAGCTCACGGCAGATGGGGTCAGCCTTATAGTACAGTAACTATAACAAAATTTATAAAACTTACAAAATTCAATTAATAATTATCAAAAAACGATTACTTACCGGGTTACAGGTTCAGTCAAAAATTACTAAAATTCCTTTTACAAACTCATAAACATAAACATATATTTACAACCGTGTCGTGTACAGATACCAGTAATACATTGTTGCATATGAAAAGCTTTCTAAAACGTAAATCTAACTCCTAGAGGATTCTAGTCAGCGCTCTCATCCATACGAATATATTGATGAATTTGACGATTTTTTTTTTATATAGATAACCCCAAACATAAAAAGAGCATTTGCTTCATCAACATGTACTACATATTGTTATAGTCGCGCGGAAATAAAATACCGTTTTGAGAATAAATCATTTGCTCAGTTTCAACTATGCTCTCCACTAAATGAATTCGTGTACTGAACCATTTCCAGCGAAGATGGGTTCTCTTTCGAGTGATCAGCTTTAAAAATTTTTGACGTATTTAAGCAGAAGATCTAAGTGATTGGAGTTCAATCTAGATCCATCGGTCTGGACACATCCTAACTTTACAGGCTGTTGAGAGTTTTTACTTCTTGAAAGTGAAACATACGTAAAAATGATTTTTAAAAAATGTTCAAATGCCTTCAGAAGATTATGTAAATGCTGTTCTTTCAGGACAAGGGTCGCCCAGTCTGGAAAATCCCGTATATTCTAATTTGAATAAATTATGTATTTTAAGTGAATCATTTTGTAAGTCCACGAACCAATGGCGAAGGACGATCTCGAGGAGTTAAATTTTCTCTGTTTCTTCTTATTGACGGGGCTGTATGCGGTTCTTGTATCGATACAGCTGTAGTGATTAACAACGTAGTAAGGGGGCCACGATTCTTGTATCGTGACCTATTTATGGAGCAGTATTAGGTACCTGTACTCTGTACTTTCAAAGGTTGTGAATTTGGGTCGGTCAAGGTGATGAGCGGCGCCCCAATTAGAAAGTGGCCCGGAGTTAAAGCCGTGAGGTCGTTCTATTCTGAGGACAAAGAGATGATCGGCCTGGAGTTCGAAATTGCTAAGCCAAGCTCAAGTGATACCCTATGATGCAAAGCACAGCATGGCAGGAAATTACAAATTTCAGTAAATAAAAAATCCCGGTACGTCACATTAAAATTTTTATTTAATTTTTTTTTTTTTAATTTATAACATTTAAATATCTCAAAATTGTCAATATTTTTTATAAAAATTCCCAATTACACAATAAACTAATGATTTAAAATATCTTTGTCACAGAAAAACACTAAAGGCAGCGTGTACTTCTATCCACAACTCCGGAAAATATTTTAAATCTTTTCCTTTGTATGCTGGACAAAAATAAAATTAATTATTAATTATTTATTCATATTTAACTTGTTTTGTCCTTGGATTATAGACATACATTCACATCTATTGCAGATTTGCTCGCCACCTTATGAAGTACTGCTTAAGGCGCGTTAACCATTTCTTCCGATGGCTGGTTTCCCCAAGAGGCCTATCCACCATTTAAGATTAGATGAAACGAGGGCACCAAGTTTAGGAGGTTAGGTTTAAGAGAGACGGCATCTGCAGCCGTAGGTAAATAATGCAATGGCCAAGTAACTCCATTGTTGGTTTTGCTCAACGGAGCGATTCATCATCCGAAACAAAAAACTGATCAAGGAGACCTCGTTTTTAAATGTATTGTAAAAGCTTTTGCTTTGTCAACAAACATCATCACGCATATACGAGCTACTTAGCAATCAGTATTAAAATTAAAACCGCGGCTATAGGAGTTTATATAGGGAGTTGAGCTACGGTCATGAAGACATTGGCAATGGGGCTTACTCCATTTTGGGCGAAGAAAAAGTCGAAAGCACAATAACAAGAAAGCTCGAATCTGAAACACACAAAATTCTCCTCAGGTTCTAATGCCGTAATATCAAGACATCTTATGTATATATGTGGTAAAGACACTTGATGTAACTAAACATTTCACGAAAAGTCTTTGCACTTCATGAAATGTAGACAGATAGTTGCGCTTAATGACTTTTTACGTGAAGTGTCTGAAATTTTTAGTCACTTCATGAAATGCCGTAAGGCATGTGTTTTCCACTAACATTCTATTCAATTATCCTAAATAAGCACAATAACCAGAACGCGTAGAGAAGAAATAATCTCGAAAACTGAGAATTTTGGGATATGGTAGTACAGTACACTGAATGGGCAAAATTCAATTAGTCAGCAATGAGTTACTGATAAAATTTTGTTCCGGTTATCAGAAGTTTTCACTTTACGATTAAAAAGCTTCAATATGAAAAATAAAATAAATTTCTCTTTAGAAAAGTTAATACAGCATTTATACTCAGGGACAGCATTAACGTATTCTAATAATACACCATCAATACCTCGTTCGGAGATAATGTTGTCGAAAATGCTCGATAACGTATCGTCAAGACGTTCTACATATAAAAAGAAATTTTCTGGAGAACCTCTAAATAACAATTGTCAAATTGTCTTAAACGGAAGTAATCTGCTAGAGGATTGTGGTCAGAGCTTTCATCTGTATTCGTTATCATGAAATTGACGATTTTTTTTGTATGCAGATAACCACAAACATAAAAAAGAGCATTTTCTTCATCGACATTGATATTTTTATATCCGCGCGGAAACAAGATAACCTTTTGTGAGCAATTCGTTTGCTCAGTTTCAACTATGCTCTGCACTAAATTGGATTCATTGTAGGGAATTTAAACTTCTCATCTTGTTTCAAGTTGTTTCAAGAAGCTTCATGAATTGGATGCCAAATGATTTTCTATATCCACCTATGAAATGTCTAGGAGTGGGTTGCACACAATTTCCAAACTGCTGGCGTATCCCTGCAAAAAAGTTCTCTAAGCAATCCTGATTTAACTTTCTAGTTAATAAGATTGTGATGTTGCCCTGCACGCTTACGGTAGACAATATCAATTTTAAACTCCGTATGACAAT
Source organism: Dioctria rufipes (assembly GCA_963924295.1). Lineage (NCBI taxonomy): Eukaryota > Metazoa > Arthropoda > Insecta > Diptera > Asilidae > Dioctria > Dioctria rufipes. Next base: position 29,526 of record CAWUPM010000055.1, read on the forward strand.
TAACCAGCCGTTAAGGCATTTTATTGTGGAAGTTACATCTTTTCAATTTTTATCAATACATTTTATGGAGCTTAAAGTAGCTGTTTTTTCATTAAGGAAGTTCAGTTGCGTTTCATCACCTACAAAAGGTCTCCTTGAATATTTTTGCTCGAAGGGAGAGCTTGAATTAAAAATATCAAACAGTTTATCTAGCCTGCCTATTAATTCTGCAGTGCTCACAGCCGTTGAAATCGATCTACTGGTTTCCAATTCCGATTGAATACCAGCGGATACAGTCTGACTAAATAACTGTGTGGCAAACTTCACTTTCGTTTTTTAAAAGTTGTTTGGATAGATATGAGCATCAGTCAATTTGGGTGCTTTCTGAAATTGCCGTTCTTTATCTCAATCATAGAACGCTCTCTTATCTCTCCAGGTTGCTCTCTTATTACCATAAAAAACAATGTCGCATTTCAGAAAATTGTTCCGTAAGCTTTTTATTAGATGGCAGGGATCAAACATAAAATATACTGGTTTACAGTATATTAAAACTGCGGTATTAACAGTTGTTAAACCCAACAGTCTTGCCAGAGCTTGAAAGTTAGATGCTTGATCGCAAATAACGGCAACCGGTTGAAAACTCATTTCGCGTAGACGAATCACAACATCAAACAATAAACGCTTTACATTAAGAGCAGAACATGTAGAATGCACAAATATGTAACCCAACGCATGTTTCCAATTCTCCGTTATTCAATGGGCCATTAATACCAAAACACTCTTGCTAATAATCTTCCTCCTCTCGGCACCGTCGCCCTCTAATCCGATAATAACGCTATTTTTTACATCATAAAATAGGTTACTCTATAAGGACATTTCGTAGAAACAAATTGGGAAATATTTTCCATCGTCTGACATGTGTTCTGCTTTTAATTGAAGTGCTAATAAATTCGTAGAACTAATATCAGGCTCATCAGGCCGCGTTTCCATATATTTTCGGAGAGAAGCCTTGCAAGGAAGATCAATAAACACTGATAGCCGTTTGTATATTTTCGGGGCCAGGCAGAATAACCCAAGAGCAAACAATTTTACCTCTTTTGTATATGTTCTACCTGGTTTACTTCTATCGCTGTCTTTGAAATGATTTTCTACTATAAGTCCTATTTCTTTTGGTAAATCTCTAATTATCTTCTGTATTATACTTTTAGAGTACCACCCAGACTTAAGTGCTCTATTTTCATTCTTAAGCCTTTTAATTTCCATGCGCAATGATAAATTGTCATTGCGCAGTTTTCTTTTCTTTGGCGTATTAGATGAAAGAGCTTTCTCCGTCTATATGGATATATTGCTCCGAAATGCTGTACGAGTATTTGCGAAGTATTTTCTAGTCGGTTTTTTTTTGTGTAGTGTGGGTGGGACAAGACGACTGGAGCAGATGATCAGAGTGACTGGAGTTTAATCTACATCCATCGCTCGGGAGACATCCTACCTCTACAGAGTCTTCAGAGTTTTCACCTCTTGAAAGTGAACCCCCCCCCCCCCCAGAGTCTATAAAGCTACTATATCCATCTCTTGGGATAAATCGTACCTCTACAGAGTCTCGAGAGTTTTCAGCGAAAGCTCCCCCAGAGTCTATAAAGCTACTATATCCATCGCTTGGGATTCATCATACCTCTAGAGGGTATTGTGAGCTTTCATCTCTTGAAAATGAACCCCCCCCCCCCACAGTCTATAAAGCTACTATATCCACCGCTTGGGATATATCCTATCTCTACAGACGAATGTACGACAACTCTACTTTCACTTCCTGAATGCGACTCAACAATCTGCGATCCTATTGGATCCTATATTTATTGAAAACAAAAAGAAGGAAAGGGTTGCGGAAAATAAATAGTAAATAATAATATAAAAGGAAAGAAAGAAAGTAAGAACAAAAATTAGAAATAATAAAAGGAAAAATTGGTTAAATAAAATTATAAATAATAAAAGAAAACGAGGTAAAATGTTATAGTTGATCTTAGACCGATAGACTAGATGAAAATAAAAGTGAAATAAATTGAGAAATCAAGGACAGCACCATGAAGGGAATGCCCGATTTGGTCCACTTTTTAAATTGTATTTATTATTTTTAAGAAAACGCTGTGTACAAAATTTCAGCTCTCTAAGTAAACGAGCTCTCGAGTTATCGTGAGGACGCACAGACAGATGGACATAAAAAAATCAAAACAACTTTTAATATTATGTGTGGGTATCCAATCCATTTTACTCTACCAGCATTTTTTCTATGCGTTACAAACAAAATGAGAAACTTCCTAAAAACTGTAGTATCTATATCCTACAGATTTCATCTAGGATATAAACTTCACTTGATTTCATCTTAAATAAAATTTGAAATAATAAATAGAAAAAAAAATTGAATAAAATATGGAATAAGCATAATTCCTAATTTATGTAGGGTCACTAGCCATACCTGACCAACCCACACATAATCAAATTAGAAGCAATAGATTAAAAAAATATCTCATCTGCGTCTGAAATAGCAGCTCTTCGAAGATCTCCCTTTGGGGTGCGCATATGATTTGGGAAATGCTTTTCGCAAATGAATGTTGTGCGCAGATGATCTCAAATCTTTTTGAGATCTTCTCCCTTGATCATTTTCAGCCATAACAACGCTCTAGAAATTAACGAAACGAAAAGTTCAATGAAGAGTATATATAGTTTTTGGCTGAATGTGGCTTTTGGCTTCATAGTCTGGTAGCCGCCCAACAAGAAAAAGCAACGATAAGGACACGGTTGTATTGGCACAAAACAGTAAAATGTTATTTTACAAACAAAGAGTCTTCTATTTCATACATAAAGCTAGATTGAATTTATTTCCGGAATATATAAGCCAAATGCGAAATACTGAAGTAGACAAAAACTATCAGAAATGGATAACAAACAGCAATCAATAATACTATAAATTCTAACCTCGTCAAATTCAATACCCAGCAAAAGCAAATTACATAAAAACATAAAAAATTAATAAACATTACATAGTATATTCTCTTGAATAAGATAAATCGGGAGAAGACACCATCTAAAGATATAGCCAGATGCTTCTACTACCAGGCACGACATCACGAAACAAGACCCAATAAACTGTATTATACTAGAAAAAAGAAAGCCTCGTAAATGTACCAATTGCCAAGCTAGAGGTCACCCTGCCAGTTATAAAGGATGCAGGGCCGTGCCTGGGTATATGGCCGCCTGCGTGCCAGTCTGTATGGCCGCCCCCAGGATAACATTAAAAAAAACTACTTTAATTTTTAATGTTTATTATTATACACAGGGCATCAAACCGGGAAAAAAATCAGTTTTTGGTTAACCGAAATCGAGAACGAAAAAAAATATTGGTTTTGTTCCCAAAACCGGTTTCTGAAAAGAAAAACTGGCTAAAAACCGGTTTTATGAGATTTATATGTTTGGATGAAATTTAAGAAAAAAAAATGCACAAAATAAACATTTTTTTATTTAAAATTTAGACAAAAATATTATTATATTATTAAATAAAGTACATATTAAAAGTTAATCCTACGGGATTTTTTACTGACAAAATCGTCAATTGCTTCGTGAATATTTAAAGATTCAGCAATTTCACTTTCAATCGCGATAATTGAAAGATTGCTCATACGTTCTTGCGTCATGGAAGTACGTAGGTAATTTTTTATGATTTTCAATTTAGAAAAACTACGTTCTCCAGACGCAACTGATACAGGCATGGTCAATAATAGTTTTAAGCTTGTAGATACATTTGGAAATGAATTTTGTAAATTGTGTTTGTACAAATACTTTAGGAGTTCTTCGGGTTGTTTCCTATCTTTTATAATTATTTTCAATGAAATTAACTCTTCGTATAATTCTGCTCCGTTTATGTCGCACGATTCGCCATCCTTGAATTTATTATGAAAGTCGAAGCAACTTTTTTTTATGTCGTCCTCTCCTATTTCAACAAATTTATATAAAAATCCGAAAGACTGTTCGAAATTGGATAATGTTTCAAATCGGGTAGTAACAGATGAAATGGCTGTATCCAATATTACATAGAAAAAATTAATTTTGAAATTTTCTTTAGCAGTTAACTGAATATCCTCATCTCCTTCATAGTCAAATTGTTTTCGCTTATGGCGTCGACGTAGATTAATTTCAACAGGAAATTCCGGTTGTATTTCAAGTGATTCACATAATTCATCAGCAATTTTCAAATACTTTTCGAAATTTTCATCATTTCTAATACTTTGGAAAAAAATTAAAATATTATTAATAGATTCAGCACATGAAGTAAGATTCCAAGAAACGGTCTGCATCATTTTACTAATAATATTTACTTTTTCTAAGATTTCGTACCATATTACTGTGGAACAAATAAATTTGTACGATTTAATTTTCATTGCCAAACATTTAGCTTCATGTTGACCTATTGGTGTTGAACATTCTTCCGCTAGTTCTATTAGGCTGTCATAAATTTCACCTAATTCATGACGCAGTGGTCTAATCGCCTTAATCCTTGATTCCCACCGGGTTACGCTAACTTGTTTTACTGTTAACGATTTTACATGTTTTTTTAAAATTTGCCATCGAAAAGGTGATCCGGAAAAGTAATTGTATATTGCTGACACATTACTAAAAAAATCCACAGTTGAAAAAGAAACTTTCGCTGCATCATTGACGACCAAATTTAATGTATGCGCGTTGCATGGCATAAACAAAGCTCGTGGATAATTGTCCAAAATTCGTTTCTGCAATCCAATATGTTTTCCAGCCATATTTGATCCATTATCATACCCCTGGCCTCTCATATCGTTAACATTTAATTTAAGAGAGCTTAATTTTTCAATTAAAAAGTCGTAAAAAGCTTCTCCAGTACTTTTTTGAGCTGGAGAAAAACCAACGAAATTTTCTCTCAATTCTACTTCGTCATTTTGAATATGCACATATCTCAAAATTATTGTAATTTGCTCGACATGTCCCATGTCCGGCGTACAATCCAAAATTACTGAAAAATATTTGGCGTCTTTTATTGCTGACAAAATATATTTTTGAATTTGCGCTGCAAGGATACTAATTATTTCATTTTGGAAGCGATTTCCCGCATAATGTGGCATATGGTTCTTTAAAGCAACTGATTGTTGAATGCGATTTATGTGATCTGCCATAACATCATCAAATTTTCCTATCATTTCAATTGCTTTTAGAAAATTTCCATTATTGTTTTCATACAATCTGCTCGAGCTACCTCTAAACGCTAAACCCTGTACTGCCAGAAATTGTACCACAGATATCATGCGTACGACAATTTGATACCATCGTTTTTTCTCTGCGTCATAATACCGTTGCAAATTTTTATCAATTGTAGCTTTGTTTTTTAAATTTAATTCCAAATTTTTCCAATTGGTGCAATTTCCGATATGCAGCGATGTTTTTTCATGACGAGATAAATTATCAGATGTGTGTTGCCAATCATTGAAGCCTTCATTAACTAATTTTATTTCTTGTTTGCCAAATAATTTACAACAGAAGCAAAATATGGAATCCGTTTTTGGAGAATAGATTAACCACTCACGATTAAATTTTTCACCATTTGGCATTTTTCTATAGAAATAAGTTGATGAAAATGATCTTCCCAATTCATTAATTGGATATGTAGATTGTTTATTTTGTATGGGTCCTTTTTCGATTAATATATCCAATATTTTAGTGGTAATTGTTAAAGGCCAGCAAGCTGGATCATTTAAATCCATACACATAGCAAAATATGCTTTATCAATTTCAGCGGTATCGGTATTGTATAGATCGATATCCTTATTATCTTCTGTTTCCATTTCGTCGGTACTACTAGTATTGTCATTAGCCTTTTCATTTTCGACAGATAATTCATTTTCATTTTTATCGCAAAACAAATCATCAATTGGATTTAATTGGCTACTGCAACTACTTTCCGGTTCTGGCGATTTTACTAAAAACTTTGTTAATGAGCCAAACATTTTTTTAGCTTCATTTTGCTTTTCCTCTCGCTTTCTTTTATATTGCGCTCCAGACAATCTTTTCGTTTTCCTTTCAGACATTCGTAGGCCTTTAAAAATGTAAATGAGCAGTGATATTAAATTTTAGGGTAGACTTTCAATTTTGGTGGGTCTTTTTGGAGGGAAAAGGCCTTTTAATATGAAATTCTTAAATAAATATTAAAAAATATTTAATAATATTAAAAAAAATTAAAAAAAAAATTAAATAATAATTAAAATAAATAATAAAATAGTGCAATTTAATATTAAATTACTTAAAATCTTCCTTAATTTATACTAAAAAATGAATATCTTTCTCATTTTGAATGCATTTATATAATAATTAAAAGTTGTTTGTTTGCATACGAGATTCTCTGTTTAAATCGCTCACAACCCGCCGATGGAAAATCAAGCATTTGAACTTGTGTAGCCGAAGGCAACTCTTTAAATTAAGCTTATGATTCCTTTTTATAATAGCAATGTTATTGTTATTAAATAGAAGAAATTTACCTGACATTGAACTAGAAAACAGTTATATGTGGTTGAATTTTCCTCTCCGTTTTCATTTTCAAAATAAATCTTGACATATTTATGTTTAAAAATATGTTTTACTTAAAAAGCTTATAAATGATTTTCTTATCGTGTCATCCTATGCGCATTAAAATATACATTAATTATAGATTTTAAGTAATTTAATATTAAATTGCGCTATTTTATTATTTATTTTAATTATTATTTAATTTTTTTTTTAATTTTTTTTAATATTATTAAATATTTTTTAATATTTATTTAAGAATTTCATATCAAAAGGCCTTTTCCCTCCAAAAAGACCCGCCAAATTTTCCCGGGCCCCAAAAGTGAAAGTCTACCCAAATTTTACATTTTTTGTGTATTACCTTTTTCAGTCTTTGTCGAGTAAATAAACTTTTTATTAAATTTCACCACACGAACACACAACTAAAAGTTTTCAGGAATTAAGCAATTTATTTTTATTCGTTAAATTAAAGACTTTAATAATATCGGATCACACACAGGACACAAATAACGATTTATCCTCGCTAGTCTATAGACTAATACGACTAATAAGACGAATAAGACCGCTTACGCGACGCCGGTCAATTGAAAAAACTATTTCGGCTCGTCGCTCGTGCAATGTTCGAAAAAATTCGGATTCGCTGCATGACTAGGTATATAAATACTACAACGACCTAATCAGTTTTTATACATTTCTTATTTCTGAGAAACTCTTTTTAGATAGATTAGATTAGAGAAACTGTTTTTACTTCGTATCTTAATGAAAACAAACCGATTGTATTTTTGCCCAGTAAACAACTTGTAACGATTTGGCCGCCTCTTAATTTCGGCCGCCTGCGTGCGGTGCACGCAATGAACGCCCGTCAGGCACGGCCCTGAAAGGATGCCCAAATTTCTCATATACATATACCACAGTATATTCATAAAATTTCAATAATTTTTGTTTTATAGTTAATCCCATATAAAAAATATTTTTTTCACATTCACATATGTGAATTAGGTAGTCTTCAAAATTGAAACATACGTAGTTGATGTTTCAGATATAGTATATTCATATGAATGTACTGTGCATATACTCTAGTATACTCATATACAATAATTAAAAAAACCTCAATAAAATACTTTGATTTTGAATGTGAAGCTGAGGTTCTTTAATAAATATTCATCTATTCTATTCTATTCTCTAAATTCATGTTGCGCCGTCAGTCGATAATTTCCCGATACTAATAACTTTACTCAATGTCATCTTGGATAACATTTCTCGTTGGTGTTTGACAAACTTAACATTAATCCGGTCAAATCGCAAGCTATATTCTATTCCTCATGCTCTAGGACTCTCGCTTCATCCAGCCAGGTTCCTCCTCTGATCTTGCAAGGTTGGTCGTCCCCATTTCAGCAAATATTGTCAAAAATCTGGGATTGCTGATGGACCCACACCTCAACTGGGGGTCACAAATTAAATTAAAATGTGCCAGAGTCTATGGTTGACTTGGCTCGTTTTATAATGTGTCTTACAAACTACCACTCAACATCCGGATGATGCTTACCAAAACCCTTCTAGCCCCTCACTTCATTTATGCTGACATAGTAATATACTCATTCCAAAATAATGCAAGCGACAACTAACTACTAACTAAATGCAAATCCTATTAGTCTCCGTGTTAGTCGTTAAGCAAGCCTCTTATGAGCAGGCTTAATTTGTAATACTTTGTACCTGTTCAGCGAGCCTGAAAAGGAAAGACAAAACTCAATAAAAGATTTAAAAACAAATACATAAAAAAAATTACCTCTACTTGGAGTCTTCACAGGTAGAAAAAGATTCCCACGAATATCTGAAATGAAATAAAGAAAATGAATTAGAAGGACTCAATCATGTTTTTATTGTTAAATTATAACGAAGAAAAAGATCATAGGTACACAAAGATAAATCATGACCATGTATACATATGCCTATCACAACAACAAAATCCATGCAAAGTGGAAATTGAGGACATTGCACATGAATTTATGTTTTATGCAAGAAATAGTACATAAAACATTAATTCACGTGCCAAATCACACAATCAACACAATTAAATCTAATGTTTGTAGACAAATAGAGTATAAAATGCACTGAAAATATTTACATGACACTTGTCCACAAACATGTAGAATTTATAAATTACACACGTAATTCACGAAATGAATTCTTACCTGATATAAAAGGAATATCCATAGAGATGAAAGTACCTGAAAAACCACTAAAAAGGCACTTAAAACCACCTTAAAAACACAACATGACACTCGCGCGCGACAGTGTCAAAACAACGTAAACTTCATAATTTCGCGACGTTTGACATATCGAAAACACGTAGAATTGAACCGCGATTTCGATGGCCGCGTTCGTTTCGCGATATTTTACGCGAGAAACGTAATATTCGCGAGACTCACAGTGGGAAGAAGGCAGCAAATATTACGAAATGACATAAAAATCTACTACATTGAAATGAAACGTAGCGAGTCGAGATTTTTATAGCAAATGTTCCAAAATTTACAAAAATTGATTAAAAACATCGAATTTACCATCAATTTTTCAAGAGACAATTATCAAAATATAGCGTATTTAATTTGCTATCTTTTGACAGTGAGAAAATTTTAGTCTTTTGTCAGTTTCAGTGAAAATTTTGAATATTTCACTTTATAAATGTCGAAAATGGAACAAATTTCTCTATAAAAAGGGGGTCATTTCGTCAATCCTTCTTCCTTTTCATCGAATTGTCAAAAGATATACAGCTGCCGAAAGGTCACATTGTTTCAGATTTGCAATAAATTTTCAAGGTCTCAGTGATTAAGAAATAGTTCATCTTGGTTTCAAAGTAAAGTTCATTTTTTCAACATCAATAATTAATTTTCAGTTTTTTTGTGCATAATAATTTTTTCTGTTTTTAATTCTCCTTTTTTAATTCGCTTTAATTTTATTTAATTTTCTTTGCTTCAATTAGTTCAATTTTCTCAACACATTCTACAAATTAGTTTTTTTTTCGTAAATTTTTTAACGCGCGTATATCGCATTTGTTACAACAAATTTCAAGGTAATTAGTCTCAGCAAGATAAATCATTGGTAAAGGTGATTGTCCGTAAAGTGTGAACGCATGCTATTTTGAATGTTGATTACACTAAATAGGAGTCACAAAACAATTTAGATTTATCTAAGAATAAGACATTTGTTTATACAGAAAATAGTCAGTTTCGTTAATCTATACACAGTGTCAAAATCTGCCTTTTCTAAGGTCAGCTTCACACTACGTGTTAGTTTAATTCATAATTGACATTTTAGTTAACATTTTCTCTTTCAGCAATAGTTTGTAGGATTAAATAATAAGGCAGATAAAAAATTAAAGCATAAGTTGAATTATTTATTAGCAGTAAGAAATTTGAGCAGAATTCATAATCATTAATTTAGATATAGATTTAAATGAATTAAAGAATTGCAGTTTGTTTTTAGATTAGCTTGAAATAATTTATTTAGTAATTAATTTTTATAGGTCAAAAAATCGTTTAGAGAATAAAAGTCAGTGATAAATGAGCAACCAAAGGATATCTTTTTATTACCGCTACACTACCGCCACCTACATGCGATTGTGCTTAAACGTTGTTTTACATTTTAGTTTCTACGTTGATAAACAGCGGGCAGCAAGCATCAGTGTCATGACAACATATTGAAAACTCATTTTTGTGCCCACACGTGGCAGTTTTTAGTTTCTTTCAGTTGATTATTTGTAAGAGAGGAGTTTACACTAGTAGTAGCTTATAGGAAGTTGCACTATTGCTTAATCTGAAGAAAATCAACTCGCTTTTATATTTACAAGTGATAAATAAGGATTTCGTAGCACGGAGTTAATTTATGAATGCGCACACTTTGAGGAACAAAGAAATTGGGCAATTCAGACATTTTGTTTTAGTTAAATCATCTGTCAGTCAAATTGGCAGTAGCACAAGGTTCTGTACGATTCAACAGTACCTAATACTTAATAGTTTCTACGTCTTTCTAGTTTACATGCTGAATTACTTTAACTCACTGCAATGCTAATTAAAGAAATGCTATGTTACCTGCTACTAAGGTATACAAAACTTAATCAACCACTTTTATACTATTATAAGATCTACCAACTATGTACTTATTACGTGGCGTTTATGCCAGGGTTTGTAATGTTTGTAATAAAAAAATTTTGAATTTAAAGTTGAATTTAAATTGCAAATGCTTATACCTTTCCTGATTTTTCGGCAAGGGAAACACATTTGAAAAACTCCCTTCTTGGCATCCTTTGATGCATTTTCTACTGTAGCTAGACCCAAGTAACCAAAATAGGTTTTAAGATAGTTTTTAAACGGTTATGCAACCAAGGTTGCAAACACCATTTAGGTTTCAAATTAGTGTAAAAAACTTATTTTTATAGGTTATAGAAAGGTGTTTGCAAATAGATTTGGACGGTTTTAATTCAACGTCGGTAAAAATGAAATGGAATCGGAACGAGTTTGTTACTAGTTGCTGAGAGGTTTTTGGAACGTTAAATTAAAACTGGAGTGTAAATGCAACCAGATAGGGATAGTTTTGTAACTAGTTGCTGAGAGGTTTTTGGAACGATAAATCAAAACTGGAGTGTAAATGCAACCAGATAGGGATAGTTTTGTAACTAGTTGCTGAGAGGTTTTTGGAACGATAAATCAAAACTGGAGTGTAAATGCAACCAGATAGGGATAGTTTTGTAACTAGTTGCTGAGAGGTTTTTGGAACGTTAAATTAAAACTGGAGTGTAAATGCAACCAGATAGGAACAGTTTTGTAACTAGTTGCTGAAAAGTGATTGGCACTTAAAATTGCAACCCTATTTAAGTGCTTCAAGGATTACAAAATAACATTATGGTACATCTTATGACGATTCCTGCCACTGATTTGGAAGCTGAACTAAATATGTATTGTTGCTTACTTCAAGCAGTTCTTATAATCTGTAAATCTATTTTTTTTAAATTAACAACGATATGAACATGGATTGAAATAAACGCTGACTTGAAAGCTAGATCAATCAAGTCGGTACAAAGGCTTTAGAAATAAAAATAAAAAAAAATTATGTACTCATTTAATTTCCTTAGGTAGGTACACTTTTTAGGATTTAGTAAATTTTATTTTAATTGATTTGAATAGTTGGAATTTAGTTAAAAGAAGTACAATAAAACAGTTAAAGAAACATATTCAATAAAAAAATAAAAAATCAATTCTCTTAAAAATAAAGCCGAGCTAATGTCCTTTGCTTGCCCTTCAAGTAAGTGTTACTTGTATTTTTTCGGTTGAGGTTTGTTCAGCACCAGAAACACTAACAAAAAAAAAATTAGTACTTTTCCCAATTATGTGTAAATCAATAAATACCACTTGCGCGTTAATCGCGTTTTGCAATGCTTTAAAAATTCTTTCATAAAAGTAGCATGCTTATGTTCTGTATAGTGTGGATGTGCTTTATCAACTACTCTAGAAATGAGCTGGTTTGTTTCGGTAAAAGACTTAAAATTTCCTTTTTGTGCCGTCCCGCCCCAAGAAAAGTTTATCAAAAGATTGTCCTTAAACAAATACGATGCAATTGTTCGCGCGGTCTTCATATCAGATAAGCCCCCAAAACGTGAAAGTCTTCTGGCCTGAAATTGAATGACGAAATTATTAAAAATTATCATAGGATAATGAAAAAGTATACGAACTTACTAAAGCTTGTTTGTAAGATGAATCTTTTTGAAGTTTTCTCTCGAATTCTTCCAACTGTTGGGCTGTTTCTAGTGGAAAAGTAATGTCGCTCAAATTCGCTTTAGTAGAATAGTCTTCGTCATTGCTTGTGGCTTCTACTTTTTTCATTTGATCTAATAATACGCCAAGAGTGACCTGCATTTCTGCATAAAATTTTCTTCTCTCTTCCTTTTCTTTACATATTTCTTCCCTTAACAACTTTAATTCTTTTTTAATATTATCTGTAGTGAAAAATATTAATTTTAAAAATGTTGAAAGAGATGTTCATTAAAAATGTACCCGAACAATTACAACAGTCATTTGCAGTACTTGCATTGTTACTTGGTAAGTCAGTTGCGTCATTACCAATAATTTCGTCGCCTTCTGAAAACATTTTCTAAATTAAATAACATAATATTTAAATTTTGAATATCACTCATAGGAATATTCGGTTTTCGTTCAGTTTGAAAAAAAAATGTACATACTATTTGTGAAGACTAACAAATTATTAAAGTCTACATCCTGTACGGAATAAACCACGTTTATATTATTTTCATCAATTCCCTTAGCCTCATCTGAAGAACTACATGAGAGATACTGGGCATTTTTTTCCTTTTCCATAGCTTCTTCAAAGCTTTCTGAAATGGAAAATGTACTTAATTATATTTAAAACAAATCAAAAAATTATTAATTACATTACCTATATTGTCAATGAGAATCTTGCAAGGTAAACGAGTCCAGTCCTCTCTAGGTTCTGTACAAAATCTTCGCCCCTTAGTTAGATCCGAATGCTTTTGCGGCCAGTAAAGAAATCCATTATTAATCCACGATTTGGGGACAGCAGAACAAAGTTTTTCCCCTTCTTCCACTGTTTCTATTATGCAGTACATTTTCTTTCTTATAAAATCCACTGTTGTAAATTAAAAGTAATAAGCACTAATTTCCTTGAATATATTGTTCGATTATTTAAGAATGCGAGTAACCTTTATTCTCTGTAATTAGTGAAGTAATGAAAAAAATGTATTTTCTCTACCATTGAAAATATGGAAAGCTTTGGAATGAATTTGACTTGTTCTCCAAATTCTTGGCGGATTTTCTTGTATTAATGCCGTTTTGTATATATGTAGGTGTGATGATTGCAAGGGAATCATATAGAAATCTGTTGAATATTTTAAACTTGAACCGTATATAACAGATTCGCCGCTTAAAATTGTTGCATTTTTCATATTTACAACACTTTTATCTTTAGTAATAAACCATTTATCCTTTTCATTTATAGATAAGGAAAAAGTTTCGAATGTCATCTCAAAATAAACCCCTGTGCAAATTCCTAAAACGTGTTCTACATTTTTCTGTCTTTTTCCTAGAATTGGGTAACTGCATTTTTCGGGCTTTTTGATGTCTGCATTATTAAATATTTCATTAATTCGAGATGCAAGTTGTTGCAAGGGCTTTCTACCAGTTCGTACCAAGTATTTTATATGTTGAAGCTCATTCTCATATCGAAAAGCGCTAAAGTTTTCCAACACGCCCCACCTCTCCACATCGTCAACAATATGAGTTACATTATGTATATTGTAACTAATACAATCTGACCCATATATGTTTTTAAATTTGTGGACAAATAATTCCAACATTTTTCTAGCGATGCTGGAGTATTTAAGAAGTTCTTCACTAACACAGATTCTGATTGCACAATGCAATAGCATAAAATGAAGATACACTTCATCCGACAATGTATCTCTCAAAACTACGGGTCCTGTGTATAAGAGAAAAGTACGAAATTCTGTTGCTTTCCAAAAACTTATAACATCCAAAGGTCTTATCGCTCTATTAAATTCTTTTGGTAGAGTTTTTCCGACTTGTAGGAGCTTGCTAGATATCGCATTAAGATCTTTGCTAGGTAGTTTAACTGTTTTAGTTGATCCACCTTTTACCCAGTAAAGTAATAATTTTTTAACTACTCCTAAACAAATTAAATGCATGTAATCTAAAGGAAAATTTGCGATCATATCTATAGGAAGTTCCTCTAAAGGCGAAAGCTGATTGTGATGCTCCTCTTGATATCTTCTGCGGAAACTTTCGTCAGTTCTTAAATGAAATGAAGTTTGCGGGAAACTCATGTGGTGTCTTTTTGAGTCATATTCTCCCTCAATAGTGCATCTCTCACATCCAAAATAACCATTATGGCCTTTAATTCCTTTTATATATGCTCTGGCCGGTGTATCGCATATAAAGTTACGAACTTTAACTTTTGTAATCTTATTTCCAATTTTAATTCCATTTTCAATTAAACTTAAAATTTCTTTTATTAAACGTTCCAAATAATCCGATGCACTGTGAGGCTTAGCATGGCCGTAATAAATACCAACGGTGAAAGGTTGAGTATAAACACGATCCAAACAACATAAAATTGGCCAAACCTGGCCCTTAGAACTAGAACTTATGGGTAGTCCATCGATGTTAAAATCCACGAAAATCTCATTAGTATTTTCACTTTTTAAAATAAATTCAAGTGTGTTTGTTAAACCAAAATGCCAATATTCTCCAGGGGAAATATTTATAGTGGAAATGTTTCGAGGAGTTTGTAACAGAGTGCGAGCATCTTTTGGAATTCCGCATATATCCGCTGTCTGCAATATTGTTAGTAGATCATTAATGGCACTATGGGTAACATTATGTGTAATAGCCCATTTTTGTAAATTTTCAAGAACTGACACATTATTGGTGAAAACTCCTTCATCTATAGTTTTCTCAATATTAATTACTGATGCTGGAGCATTACCAAATTCCAAGTTTTGCTGATCATAATCATTAAATTCATTGCTTATTGTTTTGTTTTCAATTTCTCTTGTCACAATACAGGAGTTACCTTCCGTTATATTTTTAAATAACAACTTTTTAATTCTTCTCTGGAATGTTTGACGACTTAATATTTTATGTTTAATAATTGCTTTCATTCTGATAATTAAAAAATTAAAAGTAGACTATTGCAAAAGATAAAGTTTTTTTTTTAGTTTTGCTTTTTGTAAATCTAATTTTATAATTATAGCCTTTTCCCCCTTTTTTTTTATGCAGACTTTTCTTTTTAATATGAACTCGGTTAAAGCTATTTTATATAAATACAACTTAGTCAGATTTTTATTTCGTCTTTGTAATTGAGTTTTATATTTAAATAAAAAGAAATATAAATTTTTATTTTTACCCATCAATGTAGAAAATCCTTCGACTGCACTAAAAATCTTTATCAAAAACTCCCCACTTAATATTTCCGTCACGATTAAAAAATATAATTGCACTATTTAAGCATCGCAGAATGGATGAGTCAATTAGTCATCATTTGATGACATTGTAACCGTATTTCACCGAAGAAGTTACACATCAGTTACAAAATAACTCTGTGTGCACTTAAAGTGTTACCAAAGGGTATTTCAGGCACTTTATTTATACTGGTATTACTTTAGGGTTAAATTAAAACCAAAAATAAACACATTCCTTTAAATTGGATTTCCTTATAACTTTTTTATAAGATAAGGTATAAAAAAGTTAACTTGAAGCCTTTATTTAAAAGCTTTTTTGTTGTAAATCTAAATTTATAATTGTAGTCTTTTCACTTTGGTCTTTATGCAATTTTTTCTTTTTAACATACACTCGGTTAAAGCTAAATAAATCGTCTTTTCAATTCAGCTTTATATTTAAATACAAAGAAAAAGAAATTTTTATTTTTACCCATCAATGTAGAAAATCCCACAACTGCACAAAAATCCTTACTCCACTGAATTTTCCCATATGCTTTAAGTTTTACTTCACGATTACAAAGATATAACTGCACTATTAAAGCGTCGCAGTATTAATGACTCAATACCGCTGGAATAGTCGCCATTCGGTGTTACTGTCACCACATTGTAACCGTATTTCCCCGAAGAAGTTACGCATCAGTAACAAAATAACTCTGTGGGCACTTTAGGTGTTACCAAAGGGTATTTTAGACACGTAATTTATACTGTTATTACTTAAAGGTTAAATTGAAACCAAAAATCAACAGATTCGTGTAAATTGGGTTTCTTTATGACTTTTTATAAGCTATAAGTAAGTTAATTTGAAACCTTTATTTGAAAGCTTGTCTGTTGGAACGGGGTTTCAATGAAACCTTTTGTTACACTTAACGCTTTTAAGTTATTTTGAAACGTTAATTCAGACATTCATTTACGAGTTGGTTTTGTTGAAACATTCCCTAAACAACGGTGAGCTGAAGGTAAAAAAGAAACCCAAATATAACAAGTTTTGTTTCAAATAAGTTTTTAAAACCATTTTTTATAACGAGTGCATTTGAAACGCTTACGCAACTTTTGAGCAACTTCAGTAACTTTATAACTGTTGTTGCTTCGTAACTTTGGTTGCAAATGGCTACTTGGGAGAGTACACTAAAAATAAAGAATATTTAAAACAATGATAATAAAATTTTGTAATAAGTTACTGTTTTTATCCTTTTGTATCGTTGACATCCAATTAATTGCACCAAATTATAAAGGGCATTAAATCACAAAATATCCTGTGACAATACACCCACTGCATTGCGATAACTTCTTCAAAGTTCCAGTTATGCCGCAAGAGCCAATAAATACCTATAACGATTTAAAAACTTAAAATTTGCTTGGCATATATTACTACACAATATTTTTTATATGGATCGCTGATACAGATTAGCAAGTAAATAAAAACATAAGGCAACTTTGTTTATATTATACAAGCTACCAATAGAATTTCACCTAACCACCAATCAAAACTTTAATTTTAAAAATATATTTATTAAATTAATTCTGTATCCCTGAACACGACAGAACTTTGACCTTATTTTATTGCGATGAAAATATTAAACACTTCCTAAGGAATAACTATTATTACAATTAAAACCGAAAGAAAGCAAATTTTTATATTATACAATAAGAAACCAATAATATTTAATTAAACATTGCACATATTACAATTGTGCCTTTAAATTTCAACGTGTTGTCATTTTATTTTGCCACATGTCGAGCTGTCACTTTTTTTTTCTTCTCCTGTTTTGCTTGTCATTTTGCCTCTTTCCTTCTAGTACAAGTCTAAGAATTACATCACTTCTCTTTCTTCTACTTTCGATTTACATAGGAACCTTTGTATTAAAAATTGACTAGTGTGTTAGTCAAAATCTGTTGAAAGAGAAAGTATAGTCGCACTATAGAAGCATCCTACTCAACTGACAGTTTTGACAGAGCTGGGCTACTGTATGAATATATTGTGACCGTGTTTCGATACGTAAATAAAAACTTTTTAATATAAAGATTTTTAGTTCGGTTATCTAGTAAGATTATCTTAAAACATTTTTTTTTTTTACTGTCTGGACATTTCCCTCGGCAATGCCATTTGATTGTATGTGGTAAGGTGGAAACTTCGTTAATTTAATGTTGTATATCATTGGAAGATTTTCAAACTCAAACGAATTAAAGAGCGGTCCATTGCCCGAAAGTATTTCTCCAAACTATCCAAATATCGAAAAATATCTTCTAATTTTTCCATTACGCACTAAACCGTAGTCTTTTCATTAATTTTACATTAATTTTACATTTAAATATTTACTAAAGATGTCCACTATAATTAAAAAAAATCATGACGCCCGACATGAAAAAAATTTAAATGAACCCATTGAAATGGATACTGCGTATCTGTCCAAAAATTGGTTATGAATGAAGATCCGTTTTGAATTTGCTGACATGGTTGACAATTTCATCAACATCAATTCCAGGCCACCAAATATATTGCTACGCAAGCTGTTTCGTTTTAACAACACCTATATGGCCTTCATGTAAGTTATTAAGTAAAAACGGTCTATATTTCCGTGGAATCACTTCTACATTTCGGTACATAATGCAATTGTCATTGTAACACAAAAAAACTATATAAAATCAACCGGCACCCTTTGTGGCCAACCATACCTTAAAAAGTAAAATTTTATCACCAATCGTATACGCTTTAATTTCTTCGATATTTATGGGTAGCTCCTTTGAGAAATTTAAGAAGTTGATCACAATATTTTCATCGAAATGTTCCCTTACTACAAGGTAAGACGCGATAACGCATAAACATTCATCATGGACTTTGCTTTACGATGTACAACTTTATAATTGCCTACTTTTGTAATCTTGCTGCGGCTACAACGGGGGTACATTTAAAAGGACTAAAAATTTCAGATAGTACTTGAATATCGGTGTGAAGCTTGAGATCATGCCCATAGACATATTTGTGAATGTACTCAACGGAATTTACTATGGCAAACGCTTCCCTGTCTAATTGGTTCCAATTAGCTTACATATTGATACAAACTTCAGCGGCTTTTCAATCCCACTTACCAAATGACTGAGATCCGTCCATATTCCAAATGTGCTGGCGTCAGTTGATATCATGATAGGCTTTCTAGGATCGTATAACTTTAATACTGTATTTTTTCCAAAAGCTCCTTACTTTTTTTCGAACTTTAACATGTTTTTTCAATAACTCATATATGACCCTTGCTACAACTGGGAATAATAATTGAAGAGATCCAGATACGCCTGTAACGATGTTTTATCTTTACGCTTCGGTGCCCTATCTATTGCTTCGAGTTTCTCTGTCATACGCTTATGTATTATATCATAGATGGCATAAGAACTATATGTCGCATACAGTACCAGAGAAAAGTATACAGATTTTAAATCGCTGGTCCATTCCGGAATAGACCACAACATGTTTCAGAGGTGCTGAGAACAAATGTTCCTTTAACATCAGTTTTGTATACATTTGGTCGACTCCCTCAACGTCATAGATGCGGGAAAATATGAATCACTCGACGTATCTATCATCATTTCTCTTTTAATGTTGCTGTACTGATCAAACTTAAGGAATGATACACTGCACAACATATACAGTGCGTAGGTGACTGGAGATGAGCGTAAAGTAAAGTAAAGGAAAGGTATCGCAAAGTTTAGGTACGAGAATGAAGATTTTATTTGTGTGCAAATGTATACAAGCGTCGCCAAAGAACAGGGCCATTGCAGAGTAGTGCCTCGCTCCAATATAAAATTAACAATGCCTCGACCTGATGTAGGGAAGGCCGCAATTTTTTCTTAGAAATTTACTAGAATATTATTTGCTTATTGCTTGGCTACGCGTCTACTCTCATAGCAATTGTTGTCGTCCTCCAAAAGTGCGCATTCTAGGATAGAATTTTCCATTAAATTTCTAAGAAAAAATTGCGGCCTTCCTTCCATCAGCTCGAGGCATCATTGATTTTATATTAGAGCTCTCGGCCAATGCATGAAAATTCAAAGGAAGAAATTTCCAGTAAATTTCTAAGACAAAATTTTGGCCTTACCTTCATCATAAATACAGCAAAATAAAAAGTATTTCCAAAAACGAGACAAGAAAGAAGTAACATTTACGTCCCTCCCACCGTACCGAATATGTTGTGCTGTGCACCATTCCTTTACTTTAATCAGTACAGCGACATGCAAAGAAAAATTATGAGAGCTACGTCGAGTGATTCATATTTTCCCGCATCTACCATCTTGAGGCAGTCGACCAAATGTATACAAAACTGCTGTTAATACAACATTTGTTATCTGTGGCTCAGAAATATGTTGTGGTCTATTCCGGAATGGACCAGCCATTTAAAATATGTGCAATTTTCTACGGTAGGGTATGCGACATCTAGTTCTTATGCCATCTATGATTATATTTAGCTAGGTATTGAACTAGCAAACAAATTGAATGAAAAATAATTCGAAAGTAACTTGCCATAAGAAAGCATAATTCTCGAAATCGATATTGTCAAATGCTCGTTTGTAATTTAGGCGGCGGACTAAATGGACGTAAGAAAGCAAGCTAAACAAATAATTTATAATTAATTCACCTATTCCTTACCAAAAGCAAGTATATATATTTCATATATTTGCCAACTGAGACGGCTGAAAAGAGAGGCAGAATCTGTCGGGGATTTAACATGAGCACCTAGCTATTAGCCTTAATCTCACGCCAGTCTTAAAGGAGCGTTTACAATGGCAGAGTAGAGTGGAGTCACCAGATTGCATTTTCTCTCCTATACACAAGCTTGCACTCTCATATAAGCTCCTCGCGCTACCCACCAGAGTGGTTTTCACAGAGTAGCGTCAGATTGGAACAATTCCCAATCTCACGTTGATAGTTTCGAAAGCTTTTACCATTTGTGTCTAAATACTAATTTCTAACAAATATCGCACTGCTAAATACAAAATTTAACTAACGAAAATTAATAAATTATAACAAAAAACCCAAAATAAATATTTTTTATAAGAAATTAAAAATGTATTTAGTATTTTTATGATACAATTTCAACAAAATAAAGTCAATTAAGAACTAAAATTTTCTTATAATCGAATTGGTTATCTATGGAATATAGATGGCCGTCGTTCATTTCGAAAGTGTCCGTAATAAATGTTAATTTGTATTTTGTGATAATTGAAATCATTTATAGCTCATTCTGGTGTAATTGTAGAACTATTTTCTGTAATTTGACATCATTTGTGATCTGTTTTGAAATGTATTTCAAATGTAAACACATGATAATCAGTCACACAATTTACATATGATTTCAAAAATCTGAATGAAGCTCACTCTGTATTGTGCATGCACGCTACTCTGATAAAAGCTCACTCCACTCTACTCTGTCATTGTAAACGCTCCTTCATGCACGGATTAGTTACGCCGCGGCAATCAGCGCCCTCATGGGACAGAGTATATTATATTCTTTCTCAATGAGTACCAGTTTATGTCAGTGCATGCTTGACATTCGACTTACTGGTCGAAGCGAAAAATCTCTGCGGTATATGTGCAGGCTTCAGTATATGAACATGCACAATCGTCTACATTCAGAATAGCTGTGTTTTTTCAGCACAAAGCATGTATACGATCTTTCACTTGCTTGTGTGCTCCCTTGGAAGCTAATCAGAGTTCTTCACACGCCATTTACGAAACTAAACGAATTATGGCGAAATAATAAAGCGAACCGATATCCCGGGATATTTGAAACTATTTACGTACAGGCTTTAATTTTGGCCTAGGTTGGTTTAGTAATACTCGGCAATATTTTGTATTTATATTCCTCCTTCTACTTCATTCGATGTGTACTACTCATTTTTTTCTAATATTAGTAAAAAATGCTTGCAACTTCCTGAAATGTCTAAAAAAAATATGGTCACTGGCGATTTTAACTTATAATTTGGACTTACATAATGAGGACATGTGCATGCGGATGTCTAGTTTTATTAATTCTCCTTCATCTTTACATCAAAATAACACTAACCTGTGAAATTTAAGACAATACAACGCGATACCTTATCATAATGATAGAATACTAAATTTGATCTGATCCAATCTGCCTGAAATTCAAATTAGGGTACCGGCTTCTCTTGAAGAACTTTCTAGTATTGACCAACATCATCCACTTCTCGATGTTGATATCTCATTTAGACGGCATGGATCATTACCAGTGAGTGCCTCAAATAAACTTTGCTTTCACAGGGTTAATTACAATGTTATCAATGAACATCTGCCTTCCAGTATTGACCAACATTATCCACTTCTCGATGTTGATATCTCATTTAGACGGCATGGATCATTACCAGTGAGCGCCTCAAATAAACTTTGCTTTCACAGGGTTAATTACAATGTTATCAATGAACATCTGCCTACAATCGACTTCTCTTCAGAGTTTTGCACTGATATAAACAACTCATTTTATAATTTTTTCTTTTTACTCTAGACAATTGTTTTGCGACTTTTGTCCCATAATTTCAACCAGAAAATCAAAAATATCTTAACTGGTACAATCGTGAATTAATCCAAGCTTTAAAAGAAAAAGAAAAGTATCGAAAAGTTTAATCAAAGAGTGTTAAAAGAAATATTTGGAGGAAAACATGAATGCCTTAAAAGGCAAGGTTAAAGCATTCTAGGAATATACGAAAACACTGAAATCGTCAAACGTCTTTCCTAGTGAAATGTATTATGATAATGCATATTCACACACAGATGTTTGTAATAGTCTTGCTCGTTACTACAAAACAATATATTCTGACAGAATTAGTGACAATGATTTGTCCATATCTACAGACAGCTCAACACCCCTCTCTTCTTCTCCGCCTTCCACCACTCCTATTTCTGTGCTTTCAATCACTTCACAAGATGTACAAACAGTTTTCTAGGCTTAGATAAGTAAGAAAGCAAGATCCAAAGAATTGCTCTTCAACAGTAAGTACCCCAATAAGCGAATTATTCAATGTATTATTACATCACAAAGTTTATCCATCAATGCAGTGATCCTAAATCTACAATAAATTACAGCCCTATATCCATCTCCAATAGTCTAGCTCTTGTGTTTGAAAAAATAATTTACGACCAACTTCTTCCCCAAACAATCTCCATTTTCAACTCCAAACGGCATGGATTCCTCCTGTGTAAGTCCACTGTCACGAACTTAGCGAGGATGGTTTGCGTCATATGTTCGTGAATGACTCCAGATAATAGCTTTAAATGGTTATCAGTCCACCTTTTTTCGCAAACGTCTCTAGTGTCCCGCAAGGTACCATTCTTGGTCCATATATATTCCTCATATACAGCAGTGACCTACCACTCCAACTTAGAAGCGAATATCTTTTATACGCAGCTGATGCAAAGTTTTAAAATTTATTGAAACACATGAGGACTGCATATAATTACAGAGAGATATTCTTGATTTAGAGAACTGGAGTAAGGAAAATTTTTTACCGCTGAATATCTTCACATGTAACACCCTAACTGTTTCTAGAAAAACTTATACTATACATTACCGTTACAAAATTCCTGGGCTTACGTTTACTTATTTGACAATTCTCCGATCGCGTTGAAATTTTGCACATTCATGCAAAAGTATATAAAAACACCAAATCTGAAAAACAAAATTGAGCGGCCACTTCTACTTTTCGAGATATTTTGATTCAAAGCTCCTAATATTTGCTCTTACACTTTGACATTTTCACAATTAATTTACTCTTCTTCTGCTTCTTTAAAGTAGCAACAAGAATGGAATTCATCTTATTGATGGATATATACATACCTACCGAGAATTCGGGTTACCAGCATTGTATTTTTTTATTTATTCCGAATATTCAATTGATGTATAGTAAGGCAGCATTTAGTTAGAATGGAATAGAAAAACATTTATTTAAAACACAAACTCACACATACACTGGCACGGGGCGGAGAGGGCGCTTGTGTATATGTGTGTGGTTCTTTAATATATAAAAAACGGAATACTGGTAACCCGAAAGTTCGGACGGTATGTATATACCCATCAATAAGATGAATTTCATTCTTGTTGCTACTTTAAAGAAGCAGAAGAAGAGTAAATTAATTGTGAAAATGTCAAAGTGTTGTGTAGTGTAAGAGCAAATATAAGGAATTTTAAAGTAAAATATCTCGTATAGTACAAGTGACAGCTTAATTTTTTTTTTTTAGATTTGGTGTTTCAACGCGATCGGAGAATTGTCGCGTAAGTAAACTTGTTCCTTTAAATCTTTATTCTCGTTCATTCAGTCATCGAATACGCGTGCACTATCCGGAATCCTTTTTATGGTGTGTCTATAAAAGAGTTTGAATCTGTGCAGACAAAACTTACTAGAATTATTCAATACAAAATGGAGGGATGTTATCTAAGCTAATTTTCACAACGTGACAAATTTAGTATTTCTATCCTCGAAAAACTCCGACTTTTCCTTGATGAAACTTTCTTGCTCAAAATAATACATAACCTTATTCGTTTCCCGGAATTATTAAGCAGCATTATTTTCGTTAATCCGACTATAGTTACGCGTTCACCATTAACTTTTCAGGGGGCCTATTCTTGAATTACGAATGGTTTTTACGTATTCGTTATATAAGGAATGGTTGATAACGAATCGTATACACCGTTCGTATTCTTGAACCTCTTCGTTATAAAGTCGAAGTGGTGAAAAAGTATTTCAACATAACGAGTGCGGTAAGATTAAAGCTGTCAATTTACAAATTGGATATCGTCAGCTGTGCCACTTAATTAAAATAATTTATTTGTTGTGCTTATTATTTTTGTATAAAATATAATTAGTATATTATTACGTTTAAAAAATGGCTAGCTTTAGTGAATTATCATTATTGTTTGCCTCTGAAATTGTGGATGTGGAAAATGATTCACGTCGAATTCGTCAGCCAATTGATTGTTTTGAACTCTCCGACCATAAATTTATGAAACTTTTTCGACTAAAGAAAAATATGGTTGATGACCTTATCAATAAGCTGAATCCACATATGGTTGGCGCATCACGTTCATCAGCTATAGATATTCAAGAAAAGGTAATAACTCTTGGATTTTTGAATGATATATAACGTTTGCTTTGACTCTTGTTAGGTTCTATGTGCCCTTCGGTTTTTTGCTACTGGTAGCTATCAACTACTCGTTGGAGATAGTCAAGACATTTCAATGAGTCAATCGTCAGTCAGTAGATCAATAAACTAAGTGATTGATGCTGTTCATGAGAGCAATCTTTTCAAAGAACAGATTAAGTTCCCAACAACAATAGAAGCCTTAAACTCCACCAGGAAGAGGTAAGATTTTCTAACTTTGTAAATAGTAGTACATATTTAAAGAAATACTTCCAGATTTTATGATGTTCATGGATTTCCGGGGGTAATAGGATGTGTGGATTGCACTCATGTCGCTATTGTTCCACCGCCAAAAGAAGACCCATTATTTCCAGAGCATATTTATGTCAACAGAAAGGGATATCATTCCATAAACGTTCAACTGGTAATTTCATTTATGGTATATTTATATAAAAGTGCTTAATATTTTTGCTCTTAGGTATGTGATTCTAATATGGAAATTATCAGCGTCAATGCAAAATATCCTGGATGTACACATGACAGCTTTATTTGGAATAACAGCAACGTTCTTGTGGCGGTACAAGCTCTTTACAGAACTTTTCCTGAGCAGTACTTTCTATTGGGTAGTAAATTACAAATTTGTGTTCCCAAATGAGTTAAACAAATACATTTTCTATTCAGGTGATTCAGGATACGCTTTGAGGCCATGGTTACTGACACCTGACTTAAATGCAATACCAGGTAGCGCCGAGAGTAATTATAACGCTCGACAAATGGCAGTACGAAGTACAATTGAACGAGTCAACGGAGTTTTAAAGATGCGATTTCGATGCCTTTTAAAACATCGTGTTCTTCATTACCGCCCAAATGTAGCATCGAAAATAATTAACACGTGCTGTGTACTTCACAATATATGCGTGACAAATAATTTAGAAGAGGTGTACCCTGAAGATGGTGAAGACCCCTTGGAAGGAATGTTCCCGAATCAAACGCCAGAAGAAGATGAAATAAACAGAGGAGCTTCTTCTACTAATGCTCTACTTGCAGCTGGGAAACGACTTCGTTCGAAAATAATTAGGCATTATTTTCAATAATTAATTAATAACAATTTTTTAAAAATAAAGACATATTTATTATTATACAGTTTTCTTCAAATTGTTTTATATATTATTTTATATATATGGCATTTGCCATTAGGAACTTTTTAGCTGGTGGCTGCTATGTTTACATTGCTCTAAACAAACGACATTGATATTTTCGTCAGTGGCTGTGCAATTTCCTCCCTAGCTAGTGTGTCCCTTTCCATTATCGCCAGTTTTTTTCCCGTAATTCTAGTTTTTTTTCCTGTATTTCCATTTTTTTCTTGTAGGGGAGATGGGGGATAGTTGCAACAAATTTACTATTTCTGTTAATAACTCCGAATTTTAGGTCATAAGAACAGAAATATTTAATTTTAGAAGATGCTCAATATGTTGGGAAGTAATAAAAATTAATAAACTTTAGATCTTACGTTTATTTTTTGCAAAGTAGGACATTTTACTGATGAACTTCGCATGTTACAAAGTACCCCATGATAGGGGTTATTTGCAACAATAGATGGGGTAAATTGCAACTACCAGGTGTAATGTTATGTAAATCGAATCAACTTAATTAAAAGTGGATTTCATAATTGAAATTCATTTTTATTTACAGTTAGAAGTTATGTAAATAGTTCTACAAATTATTTCAGGTATAGTACAGAAAAAAAAATAAATTATAGGTACTTTAGTCTTCAGTCTTTTTATGTATTTTTTACCTAAGTTATATTTTACACAGATGGCACACATAACATGCATCTCCGTTAGCACATTGGACAAAATGTGCCCATTGTTTGCACTGAGTGCATTGCACCCATTCCTCTTGTGTTTGATATTTTTTCTTACAAACTAGACAAAAATAGTGCTTGAGTTGATATGCAGAGAGTCACTCCTGTTTTTGGCAAGATTTATTTTTTCGCTTTGTTGCTAATTTTTCCTCATGAATTTTGTTTCTCTCTTCAGTGTCCGTAGCTGAACGTCTCTTCTTTCTTCCTTTAAGAGAAACTTTCCGAGGGCCAGCTTTAGGAAATGGTCGAATAAATTTCGGTGAGAAATCTATTTCGGGAGAAGGCAAAGGATTATTTGCCGAAACTTTGAAAGATTGTGATGTACTGGCGATAGCCACATTCTGCTGTTCTGTCAAAAGATCTCAATTGGACTGAGATGTACTGGCTGTTTAAACAGAATCCTCCTGCTGCACCAAGAGACGATCAGTAATATATGCTGACAGGAAATCTGCGTCAGTAAAATTTTCCGGCCAAATCGTGTATGGAAATGGTCTTTCCAGGATGGGTCTTAAGCCAAGAATTCAAGATAGAGTTGCATAATTTTTTAAATTGTCCATAAACTGTTAAGTCGAGCGGTTGTAATTTATGGGAACAGTGTGGGGGAAATGACAACAACACCACATTATTTTCGCGGCATAAATCCAAGACAGGGATACTTAAATTTGATGAGTGAATATCTAGTAGAAGTTAAACTGGATTCTCTTTGCTGGGCTTTGTGAACTTTATAAAGTGTTTCATAAACACAAGAAACTCTGCCTCAGTCATCCACACAGATCCATTAGCAGTTCCTATGCATCCAGTAGGGCCATCTGTTATGAAATGGTCATGAAATTTTTTCCTTGGATAAAGGAACATAGGAGGAATCGAATTTCCGTTGCGTTCACTGCAACGGCCATAGTTATCATTTACCCTCGTTCAGCTGATGTAATTGTCCCAACATGTTTTACACATTTTTTTAGGTTAAATGCTGCCAGCCTTAAAATTTGTTCGCCCATAAACTTCATCCAACTTTTCAAAAAAGGAATTCACATTAGTTTTATTAAAGCTGCTGGTAGCCCTACCAATACTCTTTGCTTCCGGTTGTCGTATGAAAAGCGAAGGATGTCGTATAAGAAATCCCTGGAACCAATCAATTCCAGAGCATTCGTTGTATTTCCAAGAAGAGGGACAAGCAATTGCAAATTCTGTTAAACACTGATAAGCTAAGTGACGAATTTTTTTGGTTGTCAGACCAAACCACTGACATATATAATATGGACTGACTACGTTCATAGAAATGTACTGTAAAAAGTGAGCTCACTTCTATATTGCTGACTCTTTCGGTCTAAGCACCAAGTACCAACTGAGAGAGAACTGTAAACAACAAATAAATAAGTGGGTTCGTCGAAATAAATGTTTTTAAATTAATTATTTGGGTAAATTACTGATAAAATTGTTTTACCAAACGCAATATATTCATTAGATGTGCAACACAAATTCGAAAGGTTTTATTATAATCACTTTTCGAGCCGCGCGCTAATTTTTCAACTTCCCGCCAATGATTTTTTCAATGTTGGCAACGGCGTAAGAACTTTTTTGACATTAGCAACTGAGCCCACATGAAATTGAAAGTTAATCAGTCCATAGTATATATATCAGTGGACCAAACATAATATCACTGATACGTATGATGTATTCGCACATTTTTGATTCTTGATCCTCGTTAAAAACTCTGCGAGGCTTTTGGTATCCAAAGGTTAGCAGAAGAGTATTTGATCCAGTTTCTGTACAAAATTTATTTATTACTAATATTATAAATTCGTGTGAAAATGAATTACATACCATTGTTTATAGTCCTCTTCTTTTTTTTTTTTAATATATATTGACAAAGTAGAATAATGAATTTTGTACTGTTTCGCTATTTGTCTTATGCTGTAATTTTTATTATGAGTGTTTTGTAATACGAGATCAGCAGCCGTTTCAAAAACATCCTTTGGAGTGGATCCGCGATCTGTTTTCTTTTTGTACACTCTCATTTCGCTCATGTGTAATTAACTTAAGATATCTAAACGATTAAAAGCTGTTCAAGTAATATAATAAGGGATAAATGTAATGTGATAAAAATAAAGGTGGTGTTGGAGGAGTTTCAACCCGTTTTTTTTTTATCAAAAGAAGCGGTATGGGGTAAATTGCAACATGTTGCAATTATCCCCACCAAGTTTGTTGCAACTTGCCTCACACCACACTCCAGAAAAAAATTCACTGTAAAACAACGAATCATTGCATCTATTCACTTTTCGCAACAGCAATGCATAAAATACATATTACATTGTAGTAATGTATAGCAAGAGCTTACCAAGAAATAATAAATACTTACTTGCTAAGATAACCCCCACGCTAGACAATTTTTACAAATGTATTGCACTAACAAATTTTTCCACACTGCTCAGTGCCACGGTCTGTGAGAGACTAAATAAGCACATTGAATGAAACATCTAAGAGACATGCCTGACATGGGCGTACGACTTTTGGTTGAAATTGTTTCCGAGGAGCTAAAATTGGACTGTTTCAAGGTGCCTCTGTTGCAACTATCCCCCATCTCCCCTAGTACTCCTTTTTTACTTTAGTCTTTTCAGCAGCAGCACTAAAAATCTCTTGCGCTGTCTCAACAGAACGCCTTTTAGGAAATCGTTGGGCTGTAAAATTAATATAAATTCGCTTGCATAAACAATTTAATGTCAAAATAATTACCGTTTTTACCCCTCCTTCCATTTAAAGAAAGTTTATTCTCGGGGGGATCACTAGACTCAATGACTACTGTGGAGGACTCGGGATAAGAAGTTGTTGGCCGCGGATCCTCATTATACAACACTGGGGAAGTGTTCTCATCTATGTCCTGTTTGATTATATATATTTGAATAAGAACTCTTAAATTTATATACATATAACTTTCTCACCATTACAATCTCTGTCTCGAGCACATCCTCATGGCCTGAAATTTGATTCGGATTTATCAACTCCTGCACCCTGAATTCCTCGTTTGTTAGAAACATTTTTGCAGGAGGACCTCCACCAGTGCCACACAAATGTTTCTTTGCCGCTGCCGATTTGCTTTTTACAATACATTTTAAATCGTGCCAACTCTAGGAATTTAATATAATATCAATAACAAAAAATTAATGAATTTATATTCATACCTTTCTCCAACTTTTCCAATCTTTTTTTGCTCCAGGTATTGCATTCAGTATTTCTGCCAGCTTTTGCCACAACTCCGTGGCATTTCTTGAAGTGAAGGAGTTATCAAATTTCCCCCATTTCAGCTTGGGGCTGTCCTCCAAAAATTCTAGAATTTTATTTTTTTGTGCCCATGACATTTTTCCACATCTTCTGTCCATCATTAACAACCGTAAAATGTCAGCTGACTCACTCTTCGTTTAGAATAACGAATGGTTGAAACCCATTCGTTAAATAACGAAGGGTTTGCGTTCGATATATAACGAATGCGGATTTCAAGAATACGATTCCGAATGGTTTTGACAGTATAACGAATACGGAATCGTTATTCAAGAATAGGGCCCCAGATCCCTATTGCCAGAACCAATCTGTGCTATAAATCCCCTTATATGATTCAGAAATATTATAATGATCTGTTAAACGATGTTGACATCCTCAGTCTTATCTTCTACACATTTAGAACTATTATCAGTAATGGGATCGAGGCTCCCCTCTCTCTTAATCTTAATAACCATTACATAATAATAATATAATAACAAGATTAATTGTATATTTCCCCTTTTGTCGAATCTTCAAATTTTCTTAAGCTGTCATTAATACCTTTTAATTATTCCCTGTTATCTTGAATTTTATTAAAAACTATAGGTTATATCTATTTGCTTGTACGATAGTAATACATCGAAATTTCAATAGATGTAAATAGTAGCTAGATTTGTATAGTACTTATTGATACAATATCTAGTTTTGTTAATATTAAAATTTGTTTACTATTTGAAATCTCCTTCTGCAAATCTTATGCATATCGTGAAAGATAAGGGAAGATTTTTTTTTTTGTTTTTTGCATTTTCCAAATATTAAATTCCGGTAGATTTTAATTGTGACTATAGTCTGCAAGTAATCGCTGCAAAATTTTTGAATAAGTAAATAAATAAATGTTGAGATGTGGGGAGCTGACGTGTGTACTATCTCTCGCCCTAGCACTCTTCTTCTTGAAACAGACCCTGTGCGTATGTCTTTTCACTTGAGTGATTGGGTTATTCATTAAAAAAGATGTTCAGCGGAAATATGAATAGTGCTAGGTGGGTTGAGTGTAACTCTAATTGGAAAAATTTCTTCCTAAGCGGATTAAAAAAGGTTAATGGAAATATTTCTGAGGCTCATAGGAAGACAATCCAGAGCCTCACATAAATCTACCTATACAATATTAGTGGCAGTGATAACGCCGAGCCTCTGTCTTGGCTACAGGGAGTACATAATATCCCAAGTACTTCCCTTGTATTTGGCATGGTATCTATATGTATAATATGGAAATTTTAAGAGAAGATTATTCTAGAAGATGAAAAAAAGCACACATCAGCAGGACCTTCTGCACGTCATCTTGGTTGTACGCAGCAAAACAGAAGTACATTGAACAACTTTAGCATGTATTTCTCCACCCCATTAAAAAAAAGTTACATAAATACGTGTTGGCATAAATCTAAAGCAGACCACATTTTTGTCGTGTAGCAGCTCCTATTTTCAATTTGTTCACAATAAAAATTTCTTAACAAATTGGAATTACAAAGATATTAACATTCAACCATATGTCTTAATTAGTCCTGGTTTGTTACTATGTCTGCGTGAATAATAAATGAACAGAATGAAAAAAAAATTGAATAAAAAAAATAGCAACTCATATACCTCTAGCCGAAATTTTGATTTTCTATAGCTCTAATAGCTGGTTAAGGTGCAAGATTAACGCGATAGAAAAATTATTTAAAGGTTTCATAAGCGTGATGAAAATTTTATTATGGCACTGGTTGGCATCGAGAAACGACGCCCAGCAGATGTCTTTCAACGTCATCTTAATGTTTTTCTGGCTTAGTACAACCCAATGTGCATAGCATAATTAAATACTCTAAAACTTGCGAAAATATTATTATTATTATTATTTATTATAATTAATTTCTAAAGAGAGCTCAACAGTTAAATGAGGTTCATGTCACTGATTCTTTGATAGGCAATAGAAAGAGAAAGCATTTTTACAGTCTACTTAACTATATAACTGTGTTTGTTTACTTGCATTCTTTAAACTTGAGTAGGTTAGTCAATCCCATCCACTTTCACCTCAGATATCCTGGCGAAATTTTCCTTAATCTCTCAATGGTAGTCCAGAAATCAATGTTAGCAGTTGAACTTCCCAGACTAATAAATTAGCCGCAGTTTGCAAACATTTAGAGTGAATGGGAAAAGTTGAGTATAGAGGTCAAGCGAAGAGAAAAATCCTTCTCTTTTTAAAGTTTCCATCAGTGAAAAGAAAGTGTTTAATTTGAAAGTTTCTAAGCATTTTTGAAAATTTCATTTTGATTACTTCTCAAACTTTTTTCTTCAAATTTTTGTGTTCTTGCATCTTGTTGTGGCACAAAACTTTACAGCAAAAGTCAAGCATACGGTGCTGGGGTTGCAAGGCAAATGCATAATTTTGTTTGCAAGTTTTTACATGAAAGAGGAATGTGCCAGTTATTGATGGATCTGAATTTAATTAAGCAAACCACCACGAACATAAATAAATAGTTTTTAGTAGTAAAATTATTTGGAAACTTTATCTAGGTGGAAAATAAGTATGAATGCAGCTCGGTTAATCTTAAAATTTTTGGATGAAATTTTGCATTCCCGACATGAATTCAGAACATTTCTACAAGGGAAATCAGAACGGTGTACGTAAACTAAAATGTAAACATGTAAGTAAAACAAAAACATATGTTTTTGTGTGAAACTTTTCCTGATATTAGAGCGAGTATTTGTAAGATGTCATTAATTAGCAAGATTAGAAAATTTGAGATAAGAAGCTAACTTTTCGAACTCCTAGAAATTTTTTCAATTAAAACTTTGGTAATCTTTTAAAACTAACAAGGAACAATGTTCATCTAATCTTTTATTTTCCACTTGATTACCCTTGTTGGACGACTTTCTTTTATTTTCAATCTAATTTTCGGAGTTTATCAGATATCACAAATTTTACAATGGGTGAAGTTCTTGCATTCACAATTGTTTTCATTCGTGCTTTGTGCTGGATGCGGAAATGTATACTGCCCTTTTTCAGTGAAGACGGATTATTTTTTTTTTTAATGAGATAAACACCATTTAACATATGGCGTTCTGGCTACACTTATCTGAAGTTAGTCTTGCCATATCCTTCCCTAGCCACTTTTTTCAGTCTGATTACAATTGACTGCTAAAGGGAGCAGCAAGTAGCCCACACTTGTAGTGTTTGATGTCTTGATTTTGTAGCCTCTTAAGATTCTTGTCATTCGACAAAGCCGGCGTAAGTCAGTTTAAAGTGAGAATATCTTTATCATTGTTGTACACACCACTAAAGTGACACTAATTTTTTAATGTGATAACTGATGCCAGCAATAACAAGGAAATCTGATAAACTACAACAGATTGACAAATTAACAGCAGACTTGCACTTGCTTTTACATACCCAGTTGGAACTGAAAACTGAATCTAAATTCAGCGTTGTTTAGAATTAGTATTAAAAATTTTGGAGCTGTTATTAAGAAAAAAGAGTGTGACCTAAGCTCTTAATATTACGGATTCTAACTCCAGAAGTCTTTTCTGGTATTTTCAATTTTTAGTACTACAGCCCAACTACAGGTCAATTCTGCCGTCTTACGCTTAATACACAATATTATTTTATCTAAACGACAACATTTAAAAAGAATGTAAAACTCATCTCATTCTTTATTTCCGGGTACAGAGGTCAGCTCACTAGGGCGGTTTTCTTAAAGGGAAAAATAGTTTTCAACTTTTCTTAATCACCAGAAATTATCTTATGAAATATCAATTGCCTAATCGAAGCTACATATAAACATATACGCACACAAGTAGCCCTTTTCAGATTGGGAGAATCCATGTGTCTGCTCCCTTTTCCATTTTATTGGCTTTTGTTAATTATTTGACTTCTTAAATTCCAAAAAGTCTCATAAATTTTTGAATAACACAATTCTGTGTATAAATTACGGCTATGAAGAAATATATTGAGTTCTACCCCGCTGGCTGTCGATACTTTTAGTAGTATTGTTTGCTCATCATTTATCTAAATCTATGCTCAATAGTTGGTTGACCGGCGACCATTTATAATGTGAATGACCCGTTTGTGTGGTCATTTGATTTATTACATCTTCAGACAGTGTACCAAAATCTGTAAACTTTGAATTCTCAGACATTTGAGGTGTTACATACAAAATAATGCTGTTACAAATATATTTAGGAAAACAATTTTTTTCGTTAAGGCTTAATAAAGACGTCAATAAACAGGTTTACATCCATTCCTCTTGCTATTATGGTGGCCTTAAAAACAAATACTTTATGTACTAAATAAGTTTTTGATTTACGTAGGTAGGTACATAATATCATGCTCGTTACTGAAGGTAGATCTGGACTATAAGTAAATGAAAAATATTTTTTTTACGCTTTCCATCTTCTCAAGGGTTCTGTTGCGGGTCGCTACGCTACGCGCCTAGTAAAGCTGTGTAGTTACGTTAGTACCCAAGAAGAAAAATTGAAGACAGTTTCAAAAATGTAATTGAATATGCCAATAGATAGCATTTTATGAATAAGTATGTTCTAAAATAAATGTATTACATCAAAGCACAACCAGTAATCAAAACCGATGGTTAACATCTGAAAAATTTTATTAATGTCAAACAAACATATGTTTACAATTACTTCAGTTATTGGTTAAAATTCTAACTAATTTGTCAACACTTTTTATTATTTACCTAATAGATATTGGTTAAGCAATAACCAAAATATTGAAGAAATATTTTTCTGATTAACAAATAACCAGGACGCGAGTTACGAATTTTACTTATTTGTTCACAAAAATGAAAGAATGTTTAATAAAGTAAACTAAATCAATTTGAATTGATATTTTAAATGAAATGAAAACCTCCGAAAAGTTTAGGAGAAAAATCTAAACTGTCTTTTAAAACGTAATCTGTCTAGGAACTAACAAAACTTTCGGTAGTCCTAACTAGATTCTGTAAATTTAATAAACAGCGAAGTAGGATATAATCTATCGAAGAAGATGAAAATTTGAAGTATGTTCAATTTTACAAAGTCCATATAAGGTGCTTTGCTTATATTCTCTGTAGCCCGCTAACTTCGAGAGGATATCCTTCCTCGAAAAATCTACACGAAATAGGCAAAAACATGCTACGGGCCCCCTCAGCAGCAAAAGAACTCCGCAACCAACCAAAAGACGACAACGATCCTGACTTGAGAGGGACCTCGAAGAAGGCAAAAGCCCCCGTCTGATATACAACCAAGGGAGGTAAGAAAGCAGGAGTCCCCAAAGCTGCAATACCTCAGTCCGGTGGAAATGAGCGAGAAAAGCTCCCACCAAGAAACGCCAAACACCAACATATCAACTCCACAACGCTAAAGTAACATCCGCAACAGAGGGTGCTAGTCAAACACTCCCTGCAAATTCTACAACAAAAGGTGTAATACTCAGGAGTGGGACATTCCTAACAGGTACCCACCAAGTAAGACAATCCAATTTAAATTTAGAAAGGTACTTAAAAAATTTAGAAGAAAAAGTGCGAGAGTCCTCTGAACTTTCTACTATACAGTGCGATTCTATTGATAAATAGCTCGCAAAGTCGCGTAAACGGAGGTTTGAGCAAATAGGGAAATAGAAAGAAAGCACAGAAAAATTCAAAGAGAGCTTGATGGAGTTTGGGGAACTATCGCACTCTCTCGAAGTATTAAATAAAGAAAATCAGTCAGCCATTAAGGACAGTGCCAGTGAGTCCACCGCGAGTGAAGTATTATTAAATTGGCTGGGAGACTCCCTTTTGGAGACCAGGCTCGAAGACTTTAGCTTCGAAGGAGAGTCAGTTTCAAGTCCTAACGTTTCTAACTTCGTCATGGCAGATTACGCCAAAATTGCAAAACTAACTGCACAGATAGTTCCTCTATTCTCTGAAGAACAGCATCCACAATTAAGCCTTGAGCTTCCAACTTTCCAAGGATGCTGCAGGCAGGTGATTCAGTGCATTTCAGTGGGTGAGATTTCCTGCAAATCTTCCCCCACAAGACTTTGAGGCGAAGCTTATCAGCATTTTGTCTCAAATATGCCTACCACTTTCAAAGAAGTGGAAGAACGGCTAAATCGCACCTACCTGCCTAGAGAAACTTACTAAGAACAGGTAAACAAGTTAGTAACCACCAGGCGATATCATTTGGAAAATCTCATAGCCTGCACGAGTAAAACAATTGCTGGTACTCTCCAACGAAGCGGTAGAATCTCAATACGGTGCTACAGCAGCCCAGTTGTTAAATCTCAGCTAGAGGACTTCGAAAAAAATGCGGGTGTCAATAACTCATATACATATGTGCCAATACCTGTCAACAATGAACGAAGGCACTGTAGATGACCTTATACAGAAAACACTTGACATGGAGCGTCTCAAGCAAAGTGCTCTATTCCTGCAACCTCCAGGGCAATTTCAACCAAATCTGATAAATACGATACCTCATACAATCAGTACACCAACAGAAAATAACGCACAATTTAGCCAGATAAATCCACTGGCAAATCGCAGCGTTTTTGATGTACAAAAATAATTATTTAAATAAAATCCAATGTTGTTTTTGTAACTTAAGACGCCACACATATGCTGATTGCCTCAAACGAAACAATACGCCTTATTGTGCGAACTGTAAAATGTACGACCATGATGCCATGCTGCAGAAGAAACAATAATCATACTCAAATAACATACGAAAACCGAATGCCACCGAATCAACGCCCTGGAGAATCGAAAAGTACTAATAACAATTTCCGAGTATATTATGTGAGAAAAAATCAGAATTTTGCGGTCGTGCTGGATATGTTATAAATGTATGTAACCAAAAGAGGAAATGGAAAGCCCGGAATCAGTCGGCCCAAAACTCCCCGGTTCGACTTTAAATAACCCATATAATAAAATAGGATCCCTCAGCAGTCCGATTCCAGTGTCGCTACAGTAAAATTTCCTCTAGATACAGGCATGAATGGTCAAACTGAACTAAAGGGTTTTCCAATAAGAGGAGGTATTTTGATATTCAAAGAAAAATGCCATTTTTTGAGATAAATGATCGGATCTTTATTTCGTTATAAAGAGGAAGGTATGCCGTTAATAATGGAAAATAACATCAGCCAAATGATCACCACGACCACGCCTACAGGACCATATCCTTTTCATGAAATTTTCCATAACCAAATCCCAAAGTGGCTGGCCTATGTCCTCGATAGCCACACGAATTCCTTCTATGAGGTCTTGAATCGACGCTGGGCTGTTGGCGTAGACCTTCTCTTTCACGTGGACCTAAAGGGAGAAGTCGCAAGGTGTTAAGACTCAAGATCTCGGTGGCCAATTTTGATCACCTCTTCGAGAGATAACACGGTACGGAAACTTTTCCCGTAAAAGATCAATGGTTTCGTTGCTTGTATGGCACGTAGCGCTGTCTTGTTGAAAGTAAACGTTGTCCGGATCAATACCATCCAATTCCGGCCATAAAAAATCATTAATCATCTGTCGATAGCGCAATCCATTCACCATAACTGTTGCTCCAGCCTCATTTTCGAAAAAGTAAGGTCCAATGACCCCGCGGGACCATAAACTGCCCCAAACAGTCACACGTTGAGGATAGAGAGGCTTTTCAACAATAACTCTTGGGTTTTCCGAGCCCCAGATGCGACAAATTTGCTTGTTGCCGAAGCCATCGAGGTGGAAATGGGCCTCATCACTCAAGATGAGTTTTCGATGGAATTCCGGATCATTATCATGCATTTCAAGGACCCAATCAGCAAAGACTCGACATTGTTGATGATCGGCCGGGTTGAGTTCTTGTGTTAACTGAACTTTATAGGCCTTAAGATCCAAATCTTTATGCAAAGTACGGTGTAATGACGTTTGTGGAATGCCTAATTCCAAAGAACGACGGGGTCCATTCCTGGGTTTTCTTCAAACCTTGGTTTTCTTCAACACTTTCGGCTACAGCAGCAATATTCTCGGCTGTTCTTGAGCGACGTGCACGGGCTTTATTCTTCACATCACTAACTTGTCTCGACAGCTCGAATTTTTCTACCAATTTCTGTATTGCGGTCCGACAAAGTGCTTGACGACGACCCAAAAATGTTCGAGTTTTACGAACCGTCTCTGCCACATTTTCACCATTTTTATAGTGAATTTTAATAATTACAATGCGTTGCTGAATCGTGTATCGTTCTATTTTTATTAATCGCGTAGTTTCTACTTGTCAAATGTCAAAAAACGACAGCTCCAAATGTGACATCTACCGAAATAGCGGGGTAATTAAAATAACACCTCTTATTGGAAAACCCTTTAGTAGTCGAGACAGGCGCCGAGGTAAGTATAATGAAGGAAAGGTGATTAAAAGACCTTAAAGTAATTAACCACAACGAGGAATGTACAATTCAGACCCCATTTGATACCTGAAAGACGCTGGGAAATTGCCAGGGAAACATCGCTTTTGAAAACAACATTCCCTGCAAGTTTCAAGTCGGAAAGAACTTGTCCGGCCTTTCCGACGATGGACTTCTAGGAAATTATTTCCTAGCAACTAGCTGTAATGTTGAGGGCCCTATAGAGGCACTAATTTTTCATCGCACGGAAACTAATCCAGAGGAATTTGCTTTGCTATTGATGGTTGAAACAGATAATGTACTTTCCGAAAGAGCAGTCGAAGTAAGAACACTTTCAGAATAGGTATGGTCTAAGCAGGCTGAACTACCCACCTGCAGAGTTTTCTAAATAAATCAAAGCCACATAAGAACGGTAGCTAGTCGCAAAAGCCTATACTAAAGGCGCATATTACTTTTCCGTCATCTAGCATAAAAAATTCCACATGATCAAAAAAAAAACCAGCATCGACCCGCATATGTACACGCAACCTAAGACAAAGACCACAGTCTTGTACCAAAGTCAGCCGCTGGCAAAACAGGAAGCAAATACCCTGCCACATGTTAAATAT
Organism: Dioctria rufipes; assembly: GCA_963924295.1. Classification (NCBI taxonomy): domain Eukaryota; kingdom Metazoa; phylum Arthropoda; class Insecta; order Diptera; family Asilidae; genus Dioctria; species Dioctria rufipes. The sequence goes on from CAWUPM010000055.1 coordinate 68,376, forward strand.
AACGAAAAAGTAAAGAATAAAATGTAATGATATACCCCCAACAAAGTTACTGGAAACAAATATAGGAGGAAAAGTAAGTCAAACCAAGGTTCAGCCGACAAAACGACAATAATACAACATGTAAACTATTTATACCCGGATTATGAGACTCCGGAAGACACAAAGCCATACCCGCGTATTGCTAGGTGTGGTGGCTCGCTCTGTTCCAGGCATGTTATTTTATGACGAGATGATGAGCTCGGGTTGTAATTAAAAGGCCAGTGTTATATTTTCCAACAATAAAATAATTCAAACTTTAATCTTTGCTTCGATTAACACAAAACTTATACACTTTAATTTGCTACAATTACAGTAGAGAAAAACTAGTTTAATAGTCGATTTACAACCCGAGCGCAGTAGAAAAAATCTTTCTGACCTTTTTGTTCAGCTGTCAGTGAGTCAGTGACTGAAGACAAGAATAGTTACTTTAGCGTGACTGTATACACTGTGACCAACTTCATGAATACTGTGGTTCGTAATGAATGATTTGTATGAGCGGGATAATTTAAACTGTGTGCTTGCTTTTTGTGGCCTACAATTAAATGCTTTGCGGTTTACCTGAAATGATCGCCACATAGCTCCCTCTCCAGCGTGAGCGTCGCTGAGCTTAATCGAATGCTTATATAAGCTTTTCTAAAAATTTGGAGTAAATCTAACTTTTTTACATCCTTTTATTAGGTTTGGTTTATTCAAGTCGTTGGAGTTACGAGTCGTGAAACAAGGATTTAGTCGGTCTACTGATACGGTTGTATGCTTTCCTTTGACGTCTATGATATATTGTTTCCGTAATTTTCGAATCACTTCGTACGGGCCTTCGTATGGTGAGTGTAGACTCGGTCGCTCTCTGTCTACTCTTATGAAAACGAAATTACACGATTGTAGCGACTCTGGCACGAATGATTTTTGTTGACCAATTGGTCTTGTTTCTGGCGCCTTTACTGAATTCATAGCACGTCTTAATTTGTCGATTAGATTTGTCGGATCCGAGGGGTCAATTTGAAGTGTTTCCACAAAAAAATCGCACGGTAGTTTGAGCTGCTGGCCGTAAACTAGTTCTGCTGGTGTGCTTTTCAAATCCTCTTTGACGGTGTTGCGTAATCCTGTGCCTGTACAACCGTTCTACCATTCCATTGGATTGGGGGTGGTATGCTGTGGTTCTAATTCGGGAGGTTCCCAATAATTCTAACAACTGTGTGAACAGCCGACTTTCGAATTGTCGTCCTTGATCGGTCGTTATTGTGCTTGGGACTCCAAATCTTGCAACGTATTGTTCAACAAATACGTGTGCTATAGTTTTAGCGCTTATATCTTTTAAGGGGTACACTTCTGGCCATCTGGTGAATCGGTCAACGATAGTAAGCAGATAAGAATGACCTTCTGAAGTTGGTAATGGTCCTACGAGGTCCATGTGAATTTCTTCGAATCGACCTTTTGGAACAGAGAATTTTTCTATCTCTGTCTTTGTATGTCGGTTAATTTTTGATTTTTGGCATGGAATACATGTCTTAGCCCAACCAGTGCAATCGCTGTTCATGTGTGGCCAAAAATAACGTGAGGAAACTAATTTTCTGCTAGCTTTAATTCCCGGGTGAGATTTGTTATGCAGGTGATCGAAAACTTGTCTTCGAAGTGGCCTTGGGACGAACGGCCTTATTGTATTGGTTGATGTTTCGCACCAAATACCTTCTTTGCATTGTGGCATGGTTAACAATTGCAACTTGAATTTGGCATTGTTTGTATTATTCCCGACTTGTACTAAAAGTTTTAGTTCTTCGTCTGTTTGTTGATGTTCGAAAAGGGTGTCGAGCTTAAGGTGTTGTACTTCTACTTGCTCGATATCGCTTTCGAAAGATCTGGACAGAGCGTCCGCCACTGTATTTTCTTTTCCCTTTATATGTCTAATGTCATGGGATATGTATTCTAGGTGTCGAGCTTGTCTGGGGCTTTTTTCTGACTTCGAGTTCATGGCTGCGATGAGGGGTTTATGGTCGGTAAATATAATAAACTCTCGACCCTCTATAAAATGCCTGAAATGTTTAACTGCTAGGTATGCCGCCAATAGTTCTCTATCGAATGCCGAATACTTCTTTTGGGTGTTTGATAATTTCTTTGAAAAAAATTCTAAGGGTTCCCAATACCCGTTGTTCATTTGCTGTAGGACGGCTCCTACTGCAATGTCCGAAGCGTCTGAAACGACACTGTATGTTGTGTTTGAAATGGGGTGAACTAGTAGAGTTGCCTGAGCAAAAGCGTTTTTAACTTTAGAGAAACTTTCTTTGCAGATTTCTGGCCATGAAAAACTTCTTGCCTTTCTTGGAGTTTTTTCAAATTCTGTGAGGTGTGCATTGATCGGAGATAGAAGGTCGGCTAACTTTGGGATGAACCTGTGATAGTAGTTCACCATGCCGAGAAATTTTTGTATGTTTCCAATTGATTTTGGTTGAGGGAATGAAGTAATGGATTTGATTTTGTTACTAGAATGTTTTATACCGTCTTTGGAAATTTCGTGACTTAAAAAGTTCAATTTGTTTGTGCCGAATATGCATTTAGATGATTTTATATTTAAGCCGTATTTGTTAAGTCGTTCGAATATTATTCTTAAATGTTTTAAGTGTTCGTCTTCATTCACGCTAGCTACTAGTATGTCATCGATGTAGACGAATATAAAATCTAATCCATTAAATATTTCGTTCATGAAACGTTGGAAACTTTGGGCTGCATTTCGTAATCCGAAAGGCATGCGCGTAAATTCGAATAACCCAAAAGGCGTGGTTATGGCAGTTTTATGTATGTCTTCTTCGGCTATTGGTATTTGGTGGTACGCACGTACCAAGTCTATTTTTGAAAAAATTGTTTTGCCATGTAATTGAGATGAAAAGCTTTGTACATGTGGTATCGGATACCTATCTGGCACCGTAACCGAGTTTAACCGACGATAGTCTCCACATGGCCGCCAATCTAGACTATCCTTTTTAGGGACCATGTGCAAAGCTGATGATGTTGGTGATGATGACGGGCGGCAAATGCCTAAATTTATCATATGTTCGAATTTCTTCAAGGCTTGCTCATGTCTAGCAGGTGCTAAACGCCTTGGGCGTGTAAAAGGTAAATGACCTTTTGTTACTATTCGGTGTACCACTTTATGTTTTGGTGGTGATCTATAATCAGGGTTCGTTGTTATTCGTGGAAATTCGAGTAGTAATTTGCCGTAGATACTATCGATACTATATTGTAATGGTGTAGGTGTTCTGACGTATGCTGGTATTGCATCTATTGATAGCCTAGTGTTGATGTCTATTAGCCTCTTGTTTTTTAGATCGACCAAGAGGTTATGTTTTGATAAAAAATCCGCGCCGATAATAGGCCTACTTACTGAAGCTACTAGGAATATGTGGGGAAAATTTCGTCGTAGACCTAGATTTACATTAAGAAATTTTGTCCCGTATGTATTTATAGTGCTTCCGTTCGCGGCAGTTAAAAAAAAATCTGGATTTTTTGTGATAAAAGGCTTGAACTGTTCATGTGGTATGACAGACAGGTCTGCGCCAGTATCTATTAAAAAGCTTATGTTATTATTTTTATCATGAATGAAAAGGCGGCTTGATTTTGATGTCCGATTGCTTGCCGCAGTGGCAGTCGGACTTAGAAGTTTGTTGACGGCGGATTATTCATTTTCTGCCTTTTGAATTGACACGGTGGTGTACATTTTACTGTCCGATCTTGAAATTTGTTATGATACCAACAAAAACGATTGTCTTGTTGTTTGCGACTGCTGCTACGACTATTCCTAATATTAACATTGGGGTTATTTCGCGTTGTGAACCTCCCGCGTGAAAGGTTATTGTTATTTGTAATTAGTGTTTTAAGGTCACATATTTCCTTTTCTAATGATAACAGTCTAGCGCTGTTGTATGCTGTTGGTGTGGTGTCAACGAAATGAGTACTATTATTCACCGCGGCTACATCGATTGAACATGTAGCATCCCAAATTTTATCCGCTAGAGCAGTTAGCTCTGAAATAGTTTGCTTTTCGGCTGCTAATAGTGCTATATTGATTTGCTTGGGTAGTCGTCGTAACCACAAACGTTTAATGAAGTTTTCGCTGAATACTCCGGAATTGTCTGCTAAGGAAACTAATGATCGATAAAACTCTGAAGGTTTTTTATCCCCCATTTGGGCATTCGAAATGATTTCTTCGAATTTACGTTCCTCACTTATTGATAAACGGTCTATGAGGGCTGTTTTTAGATTTTCGTATAAATTTTCACGTGGTGGAGTTTTGAGCAGATCTAATACCGATACCACTACGTCTTGCGGGAGAGCAGACACCACGTAATCAAATTTAGTCCGATCTTACGTAATTTGTCGAATACTAAATTGTGACTCGACTTGAATAAACCATGCTGCTGGACAATCTGTCCAAAAAGGAGGTAATTTAATTGAAACCGCGCCGAGATTTGGTAAAACTGATTGGTTCGTTACTAATGTGTCGTTCACGCTTGAAGAGGAGCCAGTTAGGTTTGCGTCTTGCATTTCGAATGACTTTAATATTTTTCTTTTTTAAAACTGTTGCTGTTTGCAGTCTCACAATTAATTATTTATAATATTTTATATTATAAATGTTCAGAAACTCGATCGCGGTAATGTACTTCTCAGTGTATACGCCCGCGCTGAAGTAGATAATTATTTTCAAAAAATTTATTTGAAACGATAATTTATTTTTTTACTGCGTCGTTCACATATTCATTTCGCTTTATACCGTAAAAAAAAAAACAAAAAAAAAAAAAAAAACAAAATTCCATTCTTATGCTAATTATGAAATTATGTTTTTCCTTAATACTAAATTAATTCAAGAGAAATATAATTTAATTGAAATATATGTATGTGATTCGATTGAAATATATGTAATTTAATTGATATTAAATATAATCTAAAAGATAAATTATACCGTCGCTGCTTTAGATTAATATTTTCCATATATATTGAGGCGTTTGCAGAACTGTTTCTATATACCGTTTACTTTGGTACTGTAAATTATGCACTGTGATGAACGCGTACAATACATGACCTCATGACCTCTGTACCCATGGATTGCAATTTTCCTTTGAAATTATGCCGAATTTGGGGCTGCTTGAACTTCACGATAATTGCTGGGCTTTGGTTGCTGCTTTGAAGTCGCCAAAACTGTGCGTTTTTTGCTGACACTATTGCATGACTGCTTTTAAATATTATTTGTGCACGTCGGGGTCACCATTTGTGGTGGCTCGCTCTGTTCCAGGCGTGTTATTTTATGACGAGATGATGAGCTCGGGTTATAATTAAAAGGCCAGTGTTATATTTTCCAACAATAAAATAATTCAAACTTTAATCTTTGCTTCGATTAACACAAAACTTATACACTTTAATTTGCTACAATTACAGTAGAGAAAAACTAGTTTAATAATCGATTTACAACCCGAGCGCAGTAGAAAAAATCTTTCTGACCTTTTTGTTCAGCTGTCAGTGAGTCAGTAACTGAAGACAAGAATAGTTACTTTAGCGTGACTGTATACACTGTGACCAACTTCATGAATACTGTGGTTCGTAATGAATGATTTGTATGAGCGGGAAAATTTAAACTGTGTGCATGCTTTTTGTGGCGTACAATTAAATGCTTTGCGGTTTACATGAAATGATCGCCACACTAGGCTAGGGCAAGAACTCTGCCTATGCCATTCGGGCTCAAAGGAGCCCCGCCACATTCCAATGCCTTATGAATATCGAACTAGCAGTCTTAAAAGGCATAGAATATTTTGTTTACCTAGATGACATTGTCATTTATGGTAAAAATCTAAATAATCACGATGAAATGTTACTGCAGCCAGATAATTTCCAGTTTCTACGAACAGAATTTGTTTATCTGGGTCATAAATGTTCTGGCGAAGGTGCACCCAAGTAAGACGGCCTGCGTCCAAACATCTCCTGTTCCCAGAACAGTAAGGCACGTTTAGTCATTTTTACTACCTGCCAATTACTACAGAAAATTCATTCCAGGCTTCTCCAAAATATGCGTCCAATTACAAATTTACTCCAAAAAGATGTTTTACCCTAACCCTAGGCAGACGGAAAAATCAATGGTCATTCGTTCGTATTTGAATTTTTCCAAAATCGCTTTACCTTTTAATTTTAATTATTAAATATGTGCTTAAAATCACGGGACAGGATTTTGGTTTTAATTCACAAAATCTTGGATAACTTGATTTTTGAAAAAATCAATTACGAACGAATGATTTTGTCCGTCTGCCTAGGTTATAAATGAGAAATGCCAAGAAGCATTTGAAAGCATAAAAAATGTTTCAATTTCCCGCTACTTTTGATTGACCCCGATTTTTCAAAATCGGTAAATCTAACCACGGACGCAAGTAACGAGCCTCTAGGGGCTGTTTTCTGTCAAGGAGAAGTCGGAGAGGACCAGCCTATTGCCTATGCAAGCCGCACCTTAAATGAGGACGAAAAACATTACTCCACTTTGGAGAAGGAGTTATTGGCTATAGTCTGGGCAACGAAGAATATATTTCAGATGCTACTTTCAAGGTAGGAAATTCACGTCTACACAGACACTAAACCTCTCAAAGGTGTCTTCAATTGTGATATACCCTACTTCCCGTTTGTTGGAATTTCACTACAAATTATCTGAATTCGATTACAACATCGAAAACAAATCCGGGAAGTACAACACTAATGCAGATGCACTAAGTCGGATACCCCACGCATTAAAAGAAGACAGTTTAGGCAATACCTTAACGGTGAAACCCGTAGTCCACCACAGCATGGGGTCAGATGTGGAGAACAATTCCACAGGAATGAAAACGAGAAGGAAATCTATTCACTGTTTCGTCGTGACTCGCGCTCAGAACCAAAAAGCCCAAGAGGCTAAAAATAAATCCGACACCGAGGTAAATGAGCACACGAAAGTGGGCCAAAACGAAATTAAAATCACTGAGGCAGATATACAAACCACCACTGAGGCAGATATAAAAACCCCAGCATCGCTTGAGCAAAGCATAAGTACAAGCAAGCCACCCAAAGTTGTCACGGCCCCACAGACATTCAAAGCTGAAAACAAGTTTCCCTGGGTAGGACCTTATCAACTAACCGCTATACCAAGTGATGAAAATACCTACAATATACCAACAAACATTGGTAAGCGAATAGTGGCGGTACATAATAACCGTCTAAAACCATATTTTGAGTATTATAAATATGTTGCACGAAAATGAACCAGTTTGACTTGACATCCTATTCTACTAGTTTCTATTAAATCCCATTTCAATACAACCCTCAGAAGCACTTGCGGTGGAGCCACTCCACTGCCCAGTTTATTAACCGCACGAAGCAAGTAAAACCTACTTAAAGGATTATTTTCTTCCTCAAACTTGTCCAGAAATGGCGCTAAGTATTATTGTGCTAGCTTTGCTTGTTCAGTACACAACATGAGAAATTGGTGATAAGCCCTAAACAATAACCCAACTGAACAGCTCGGGTATATTCTTCGAGTATCTAGGAAGCCTCATTGTGTACTAAAAAATCTGGAATGTTCTCATGGAAGTAGATATGGATGAGCGAGATACACAAATCAGGCTAGCAGAACATGCATAAACTCTGCATAAATATCACAGACAAAGGAGACTTGTGTAACGTGCAGCCATCACAGACAATATCCAAAAACGAACAAAAACCATTAAGGAATTAGTACCAGCAAGACGTACAACCAGATCACTGTTCGACGGAATAGGCGGTGCCATGCACTACTTGTTTGGCACAATAGACAGAAACAACGAAAATAAAATATACAGCAGGTTAGATGAAATTGAATCAAAAACACAAGCCCTAGCTGAGCTAGAAAAAGAACAGATTAGTTTTGTCAAAACCACCTTGGAAAGGATTCAAAAACCGCTAGCTATGTTAATGGATCGATAATAAAAAATAGCACATCATGTAAACGACCTCCATCATGCGGCTGAGGATTTAACTGGAAGGCAACTTAGATAAGAGATTATATCGAGCTTATTGCTCCAAATCAACAAAGTCGAATATCGACAACAAGCCCTTCTTGACATTATAATAGCTACTAAAAGCAACCATATTCACCGATTGCTCGTGTCTCCAAAAAAACTTACCAACGCCGACCCAGGCTTGCCCCTGTGTGGATACAACAGCAGGTTGACCCAGTAGTCCCTGTGCGCCACCGCCTCCCCGCCACAGACCGTGAAGGGTCGCTGGCCGGTCCTCCGAAGAGCCAACCGGATGGGGCAGCGGCACGTGTATATTGCCAGCCACTGAGCTCTGTCCCGCGGGATTATGATAGGAAATATTACCCACTGTGGTAGTAAATATTATGGCGATATACAAAGAACAATTTTTTCCTCTCGTTTGAAAAAAGGGTGTGATCACGCTTCTCCGAAACTCAAGACACAAATGACCAGTACCAAAATCAATTCTCCAAGCCAGTAAAAGTATGCTCCGTTGCAACAAAGTAACAAACAATTAAGCAACTAGTGAAACATGACACACACAGATTAGGGCCCAAAAATTGTTTTCAAATAATCACGGATTTATATGAGAGCTATTCCTCTCCGCAAAACAGCTCTCATTTCTGTGGAAGGAAGGATTGTTGTATATCAGAAATATCCCTAAAACCTGAAAAAGGGCATAAAATCAAAAATAAAGATATTTAAATAATATGTCAATAATTTTCAATTTTCTAAAGTGCCGAAGAAATTGCGTTAGCAATTTTTGTTTCGCGTTCCAGTCATTGAAAATTCGAAGAGTTTTTCCATAAAACGACTTGGGAAAACAAATGTGCCAATTTCACCCAAGTCATTTCGTTTGAAAAACTCCCACGACAAATTTTACCTTGAGCAAAATTTGGCAGTAGGAAAGAATAAATCCAAACGACGGTGGCTGATATTTTTAAAAACATTGAATTACATTTCTTCAAGCCACCATCCATCGAAGAATTCTAGGCAAGTTGAACCACGTCCAGAACGAACACCAAATTTTCTCAGTTTAGGAAAATGCAATTAAACATTTTCTACCCTGAACAACGGGACTTTATCACCATCAAAGCGATTTGATTGTTACCCAACAAGAAGGCGAGTCTGATTAAAACTTTCGACCTAAAAAGTTACGGCGCGCTCTGAGTTCTGAAAAAAAAGAAATCAGAAAACGAATAAAAAAAAGGGAATAAGAAAAAATTGGCTAAGATCGGTCCGGTGCTCGGTTAATTTAAACAAAAAAGGAAAAGGAGGTACTAAGAAATTGTGTCTAATTATTTAAATAAAAGAAAAAGTGAGAAAAGTGAAACAAGGTTGTGTAAATCAAAAAGTGGATAAGCTGGTAGGAGCATGAGAAATGTATATATATATATATACATATATATGTATAACGAATATATAAAAATACATAAAAATCCGTCTGTGTGCCAGACGAGGGATAAGTGTGGAAAATTTGGTCCATTGTTCTTCCAACTTTTGTGCTCTTCTATAACCACTTCAAGCTGACGGCGCCCAAATCTAAGAGTCATTTGGGAGCTCTACATTTCTATGGCCGACTAGGTCTCCAGGTTTTCTGGAGCTGTCATTTAGCACCTTAGTGAGCAGCATCCTTTTTACCGTAAACCCGTCAGCACCATTCAGCCGAGGCTATAAAAGATACGTTAAACAGCAAATCAGCGACACAACAACAACAAATAACGATTAGCTAGGTTAAGATTTGGTTCTTGAGTCAGTTACGTCTTATGCGGATGTAGCCTGAAGGCGTTTCGTGATATTCAGCAAGTTGACGTTCGAGAAAATCGAACTTTTTGCTAAAGGAAACACTTACAACAGCCATATTTTCAACCAATCGTGGAGGGCGACGGTGTACTGGAATGGTAACTATATATATATGAAAAAATTTATAACGATTAATTTCTTCACCTGGTAGTTAAAATAAAGGGAAATATTGCCTTCCGGAAATTTTATGTACATATTTATATAGAAACATATGAGTTCCTGCTGTAAATTCTTATATACCAAACACATAGGACACTATTCATAGGCAATCACTAAATTCGCTTTTAGTAAAAGTAAACTTTGAACTTAAAGTCAACAAAGATAATGCTTATTCATAGACGAACTATCTAAAGTATACTTTAAAATACACATATGATAACAAATTGGGAAAATACAAATTTCTCATTGGCGAAATAAAAATTTTTCAAGTAAAAGACCAATGTTTTTTCTGTCCAATTTTATTTTTAATTAACAAGAACTCTTCGATTGCACCAATAACATTTGGGAAGGAAGCCACGGAATAAATATACGGGTGGAGGAGTTTCCGTTTTTTTTTATTCAAAAAATATTTTTTTTTTTATTAATGTGCTACTTCAATGTGGCGTGTGTGTATGAAAGATGTAACAATTATGTTTTTGCTATTTGCGTGCAGATTGGTTTTCTGCAGCGTGTGTGTAACAGACATATAGCAGTTTTGAATTTGCCACTTGATTTTGCTGCAGCGTGTGTGTATGAAATATGTAGTAATTGTTACTTTGCTATTTGCGTGCACCTTTGTTTGCTGTTGCGTGTGGATATAGTAGGTGTAGCAATATTTGACACCTGTGGATCAAACTGACCTTTGGAAGCTGATAGTCTAGTTGGGACTAGAACAAAATTTTTATGATGATATTTCAGAATCATGGATTAATGTATTGGGCTTAATAGAGTTAACCTCAATTGGTAATATATTTAGGATGAACTGCTGTATACGGTTAACATCAATTAAAAGATTATTTAAGATTAATTCCTGTGTAGAGCAATTTTAGTTAGAAAATATATGATTAACTCCTGTTTAGAGTAACTTGAGGTAACCGCACTTTCGGATAATTAGAATTAACTTCTTTATTATGAAGTACAGAGGCAATCTCTGTTTTGGATGAATCAAAATTAACTTCTGTATTAAAGGGGATAGAAATTCCTACTGAATTAGGTGGGGATTTTGATCAGAACAGACTCTAATTGTAAGACTTAGAAGTTGATCAGATGACCTCTTATATGGAAATGGGTACCTTTTTCATAGCCACATTTTTATAGCAGCCGTGACCTGTTATGTCAAGTACTCCTGACGGTGTTGCCCTGGCCATGCTTGTATTTATCGTTGCGGCGAAAACATATGGCTGACGTAATGTCAGTCTGATTACAAGTCAGAGATATCTTAGAATTGAAGAAAGAGACAAATGTATTTTCAGTTGTCAGACGAACTTTCCTAATTTGAAAGAAATTTAATGTAATTTAAAAGTTGTGAAAAGTGAAAGATATTATATTTAAAAATAGTGCTAAATAAAGTGAAGAGTGTAACTAATTGTCTGTTGATATTATAGTGATAAATTTCTAAGTGATGTTCATGTATTTTCAGAATAAAGTGTTCGGTGAAAAATTGCTACAACAACACCAAAGTATGACGTGGGAAATCATTTTTTAGGTAAGTACGTTATAAAATATTATTTTGTATACTTTACACAGCTTTTTATATCAAATTACATTAAAAATACATAACAAAAAGGATGAAATATCGAAAAATTCCTTCATCCACCGAGATTTGTTTACGTTTATGACAGATGAGAAATTCCCAGGGTATGTTGGCGTAGAGACATCGAATAAGAATCTTTTCGGTGGGAGCAAACGCAATATTTTCAACCATATATCTGTATTGATTCTACTACACGGCTGTACTGAGTTTTCACTACAGAGGCAACAGATACTAACACAACCAGAATTTGACTACACCAAATTTGGCTTATCACACTTACTGTACTCTCTACATTCTAAGCAGGTACGTGCTTTTATGTGATTTCAGTTATAATTTGTTTATTTACATAATTTCTGATAATATTTTGTTTCTTTTTTAGCTTGCGGACGCACATCTTCGAGGAAATATTATAATGTTTATGTTTGGAATAAGAGCATAAAGGGAACTTAATTGCTAGATAAGTGTTGAAGTTTGTCACCTCTGAATTTGTTTTTTGTTAGTTTTTATGTTTATATTTAGGAAACAGGACTTTTAGGATGGGATGCATAGAGGGTCAAAAGGGAGTTTGGTGGACTGCACATTTGCTATTTCCTCAACGCTTTCATAAAATTTTATGAATTGAGCTACAAATATTGCAAATTCTCGACTTACACAATTGATTATCTTACTAACTCTAGCCTGATACATATTTTTTGATTTTGGAAATAGTTTACATCATTAATAAACAGGGACCGTAACGGTTATGAATATTTTTAAAAAAATCATATCTAAAAAATTATTTTCTGATTTTCTTTCTATGAATCAAAAATAAAAATTAAAAACTGATTTTTATTTAAAAAATCAGGAATAAAAATCGAGAAATGATTTTTATTTTAAAAATCAAAAATATAAATCAAAAGATGATTTTTATTTTAAAAATCATAAAACGTTTTCCATTACACAAAATACTTTGGCGGATGATATTAAATATGATTTGAAATATGTATATGCAGAAGATTGTACGAGAGGTGGGAGTGGCATATGCTTTATTTATGTCATATCATGTGATGGAGGATCTTTTACCCGTTCCAAAGACTCTGAAAGCGCTTTTATTCTATGCTCTCACGAGATATTGGGCACCAAATTTACTAAATTGATAAAATTTTCAGCAGCCGGTAGGAAAAATTTAAAAACAATTGTTTCTCAGTATTGGGAATAATCTGGAAATGACTCTAAAAGTCAATCTCATATAATATAGAATAAGGCGTAAGTATGTTCTATTAAAAAAGAAAAGAAGATAAAAAGAAAAATGAAAAATAAATCGTTTCGTATATATAGGGTCCGCCAAATAACTTTTTTTTTTTAAACAGGGCGCAAAACATCGAGTGTAGCTTCGGCTGTGTGGCACGTAGCGCCGTCCTGTTGAAACAAAATGTTGCCAATATCCTCCTCTTCAATTTTCGTTCAACATGGCCCGATAACGATTGCCATTGACTGTAACGGCCACTCCTTGCTCATTTTCGAAGAAAAATGGCCCAATTATGCCTCTGGACCAAAATCCGCACCAAACAGTGACTAGTTTTGGGTGTATCGGCTTTTCAATGTATGCGTTTGGGTTTTCTGTGCCCCAAATGCGACAATTTTGCTTGTTTACATACCCGCCAAGATCAAAATGAGCTTCATCCGAAAAGATGATTTTTTTGGCAAAATCGGCATCTTCTGTAAGTCGATCGCAGGCAATATTTCCCAGCGTTGTTCAAGCGTATACACAACCATATTCGTTCAGCGGAAGAATAAAACTAATTATCTGTCAAATCAGACATGAGCTAAGTGTTACCATTCACGAAATAAGCACTAGTTGAAAAAAAAACGTTAGATGGCGGACCCTATATAAAATTTTCATCCGCTTGTAATAAGTCCTTACTTCAGTGTGTTATATATCCTTTGTTGCGTATTTATTTAATATGTCTACCTCAGCCCTGTAAATATACTATAAGCTAATCTGGGTTTCTAGGCGAGGCTCTTACCTACTCGTATGGTGGGGGGAAAATGTAAAAAGTAGATATGGTAAATATGAATGCTTTTCCTACATTATTTACCTTGTTGCACTCTTGCAAAAGGCCCACGAGAATATTAAATAGTCAATCGATATTCATTTGACATTTTGATTGCATTTTAAAAACTTTTGAGAAAATTAAATAATTGAACTTTTCTCATGACATCTGTCAATTTTCCTTGTAAAAGTAGTGCTCAAAACTTAGAAGATATATCAACCAGCAATGCGGGTATCGTATAAAATTCGTGCAAACATGAGTGAAGCCGAAAACCCCTCATAATATAGGCTGGCTCAAAACAAACATATACGTAAATGAAGTTACTTACGTAGGTAGAACGGGCCCTTTAAATTAAACATAGGTAGCCAAAACAACCTTAAGCGTCCATAAGTTAAGTTAAGTTTAAATGTCTAATTGCGCTAAGGTTGGCTCAAAATGGACGTAAAGAACTTTACGACACTGTACAAAACTGAGGTTTACTGACCTACTGAGGTTTTTGATAGTTTTTACCCTAAATAAATGTCATATTCCGTAAGAGTTATTATCTTAACATTTAACGTTTCTTTTTTTTTTCAAAAAGTGTAAAAACAAAAAAAAAAATCAGACAAGGAATTTTTTATTGATGGTACGTAAGTTTGTCTGCCAAAATGGACGTAACCAGCCGCGTAAGTACGTAATTGAGTACTTGACTTGAAGTCCACTTCAATAAATTACAAATCCCAATTTTCTAAGAATTTTTAAAACTAAAAAAAGGGTTTATAATTTAAATAATTAAGTGCTTAAATGGAAATATAAAATTCACTTTTTTAATTTATAATTTCTTTAATTTTAAGTCAGAAGAGAATTGCTTGAAAGTAGGTATCGCAGAGACCTAGCCGTACTTATTATAAATATATATACGATTAATAACAATAACACCAAATAAATAGCATATTTCAATACAAACAACGAGAGTAAATCAAACAGTTTTAGCTGGGTAGCCTATAGTTCCAATGAAAAGTGCTGGAATATTTCTTTTTTATGGAACTACATCAGAGTTCAGTTTAACAATCATGATCGCTGCTATATTTTGCTCTGATAAATTGTATCGCAAGTCTCCTAGAATAGAGCTGAAAAAGGATCTTTCCAGACTAACTTGTGTTGCAGGTACAGAATGTAAAGGGTTTTCCAATAAGAGGTGTTATTTTAATTAGCCCGCTATTTCGGTAGATGTCACTTTTGGAGCTATCATTTTTTTATATTTGACAAGTAGAAACTACGCCATTAATAAAAATGGAACGATACACGATTCCACAACGCATTGAAATTATTAAAATTCACTATAAAAATGGTGAAAATGTGGCAGAGACGGTTCGTAAAACTCGAACATTTTTGGGTCGTCATGAAGCACCTTGTCGGACCGCAATACAGAAATTGGTAGAAAAATTCGAGCTTTCGGGACAAGTTAGTGATGTGAAGAATAAAACTCGTGCACGTCGCTCAAGAACAGCCGAGAATATTGCTGCTGTAGCCGAAAGTGTTGAAGAAAACCCAGGTTTGTCCTTCCTCGTCGTTCTTTGGAATTAGGCATTCCACAAACGTCATTACACTGTATTTTGTATAAAGATTTGGGTCTTAAGGCTTATAAAGTTCAGTTAACACAAGAACTCAAGCCGGCCGATCATCAACAACGTCGAGTCTTTGCTGATTGGGTCCTTGAAATGCATGAAAATGATGCGGAATTCCATCGAAAACTCATCTTGAGTGATGGGGCCCATTTCCACCCCGATGGCTTCGTCAACAAGCAAAATTGTCGCATTTGGGGATCGGAAAACCCAAGAGTTATTGTTGAAAAGCCTCTCTATCCTCAACGTATGACTGTTTGGTGCGGTTTATGGTCCCGCGGGGTCATTGGACTTTACTTTTTCGAAAATGAGGCTGGAGCAACAGTTACGGTGAATGGATTGCGCTATCGACAGATGATTAATGATTTTTTATGGCCGGAATTGGATGGTATTTATCTGGACAACGTTTACTTTCAACAAGACAGCGCTACGTGCCGCACAAGCAACGAAACTATTGATCTTTTACGGGAAAGGTTTCCGGAACGTGTTATCTCTCGAAGAGGTGATCACAATTGCCCACCGAGATCTTGTGACTTAACACATTGCGACTTCTTCCTTTGGGGCCACGTGAAAGAGAAGGTCTAGACCAACAGCCCAGCGTCGATTCAAGACCTCAAAGGTGGAATTCTAGAGGCTATCGAGGACATAGGGCAGCCACTTTGCGATTTGGTTATGGAAAATTTCATGAAAAGGATGTGGTCCTGTAGGCGTGGTCGTCGTGGTCATTTGGCTGATGTAATTTTTTATTAGGAACGGAATGCCTTCCTCTTTATAATGAAATAAAGATCCGATCCTTTATCTCAAAAAATGGCATTTTTCTTTGAATATCAAAATAACACCTCTTATTGGAAAACCCGTTACAATACAAGCTAGCTTATACAGCCACAGAAACGTGTATTTTTTGGTGTTCCAGTAACCTATTAACGGCATCAACATCAATACGATTTTCTTTGTAATTAGCTATTTCATAATATGCTTTTCAAATATTATCATTAATTTCGATTTCGTCCTCATCGGATGACGAATTGTTGGTCCAATTCCCTAATTCCATTTCTTAATAAGGAGGTACTTTGTAGCGAGCTTTCAACAAATAAAAGTGATTCTTCCTCGCCATTTTCAGGACTTGTCGCAGAAAGTTGCAGCTGGCGGTTTTGCTGAAATTGAAACAGAACAAAAAGTAATGTAGAAAAAAAGTCACTTAAAAAATGTAAAATCCTATTGAAGTGTACCTTTTGAACATCCTGAATTTGCTAAACGATTTTTTTAAGGTGCTAGTTTGCCTTGATTGAACATGAGTCAAAGCTTTATTACTAATATCGCTATTGATGGCTTTCAACTGGAAAGTCATGTCGAGCCAAAACTTATAGAAATCACCTAATAGCAATTGTTTTCTTTGGAGGTTTAAAGCTAATACACGCAAGGGTGCTAGAACTAAAATAATGTTTTCGATTTCCAACCACTCGTGCACATCTAATTTTGCAGACGTTTGCAAATGCTCAACGCAAACGCCTTTAATTCGAACAGTCGTTTCAGCATATCATAAGTGAAATTCCAATGTGTTGCAATATCCATTTGTGGCTTTGTAATGTTTAGGCTTTTGATTTTATATCTATTAAAATGGAGATAAAATGCTCGAAAATACAATGAGAAATTTAAATTTAATTTACCTATATGCTGGAGTTCTCAAAATTTTAACAACTTGACGAGCCTTTGAAAGAATGGTTGGACTAAACTCTACCAAAAAGTCCTTAACAGCCAGGTGAAGACAATGTGCAGCACATTTAATGGAAATAATTTGTCCAAAGCGGATGTCGTTCACGATATTCTTAGGAAAGTCATCAAGTTCATCTTTACTTTGTGATAAAGATAACAATTCTACCGCCTTAATCATGTTTCGTCCATTGTCATTTGTTACGGAATACAGCTGTTTTTTACCAATTTTAAAATTATCTAATATATTTTTAATTTAATGTTTTAAATTTTCTCCGGTATGCCTTTTTTGAAGTTCAATCATTCCTACTGTATATATGACTATTTCATTACTTATAATAGTTGCATATTTATTCCCAGTACTGATCTGTCACATCGAGTGGCAGCATCTATTTTCAAGCAAAGAACCCTTCCACTCAAAATATCCATAATCATCTTTTTAACTTTTTCACTTTTAGCGTGAACATGATCCATTATATTCCTGGAATTTATACCAGAAATGTCCAAGCCATTAAATATTTGCCTGGTGACAGTTTTAAAAGAACGTGAGTCAAAGAAAGATAACGGCAGCGATTCTTTAGTGACCATGTCAATACAAGCATTGATGATTTCATTATTCGACATTTCAACTTTAAATTATATTTTTTCATCGCTTTGGTCAGTTGCAGTATCTTGAAGCCTTAGTCGTTTTTCATATTCAGTCAGAAGTTCTCTATGATCCTTTTGTAAATGCCTTTTCAACAAATGAAAAAATTTTCTTCCCATATGACTTACATTCCGCTTTTCCACTACTTTCATTGCAATAATCGCGTACAAAAACGTTTCTTTTACGGCCCATTTTCACCAACTCTATTAATTTTCAATAACGATTCACTTTACTTACAATACGTACAACAATTCAAATACACTTATATTTATACAAATAAAGTATGATTAATTAATGCCTATAGGTTTAATTTAAATTAAAAAACTTAAAAAACACTGGAAAACTTTTTAGCAAAGTACTTCTCAGATAGGTGCAAAATTCGAAGAGGGTTTTTCGCTTGCATTTCTTTTTTTTAACCACCAGGCCTACTAAGATGGGACCTTTCGTTTCCAACAGTGCCATTCCAAAAAGAAATTCTAAAATATGTCATTCCGTTTGTAACACATAGAAATAATGCTGTAGAGAAAATTGGGTTTGATTTTTGCATGTCCGTCTGTCCGTCCCCACGATTACTAGAGAACGCGTATACTTAAAGATCTGAAATTTTGCACAGAGCATTTTTATAAAAATAGCAAAAAGAAATATAATTTCAAGAATGGACTAAATCGGGTTACCCCTTCTTAGTGTTGCCATATAAAAATTTAGGTGATTTCATGTACTGTGAAAACGATCAGTCCAAGACATTTTTATTGTACTAAAAATACTAAAAATACGAAATCCTATAAAATTGGTTATAATAATTTTTTCTGTCCGACAAACCGTTCTAGAAATATATGCAAAAAACAACTTCAAAAATCAAACTTGCACAGAAGGGTGACAATACGAAATTTCATACGGGCATTCATCTAGGGTATAAGAATTAGTCTTAGACCAATTCTAGATTTTTTACTTGTTTTTTATTGCGCTGAAAAGTTCTTCGGAATATGAAATTTGTTATAATCATTTTTGCTACCCAACGAACCGTTCTAGTAATATGAGCGAATAAACAAACTTGCACATTGGAAATAAGAAGTGGTCTTAGCTGATTTTTTTATGATTTTTAAAATAAAATTCACTTTATGATTTTTGTTTTTGATTTTTAAAATTTTATTTTTTATTTTTGATTTTTATAATAAAAATCGGGTTTTGATTTCTATTTTTGATTTTAAAATAAAGATCAATTTTTAATTATTATTTCTGATTTTTAAAATATAAATCCAAAAAGAAAGTTACTTTTTAAAATTTCGGATAAAAATCATAAATTTAAAAAGTATAGGAATTTTGTGAAGATTCGGTAATAAGAATCATAATAATATATTCCAATCAATTCTCCTATAACTTTTTCTAAATGATTTTTTGTTTAGAGAAAATGAAAATAATTGTTATTTTCAGTCCCTGTTAATAAAAGCTAAATATTTTCGATTCATTAACCAATATCAATATCCATCCTTTCTTCAATTTTTTAATAATCCTATTATTTTTTAATAAAAGATTTTTAAAAATGAACAAACTTACACAAAACTCCGAAGGTAAAGTATAGTGAAGGATGATAAATTTTTGTTTTAAAGTTAAAGTCAACTTTCACCGCTAGAATCAACTGTAAGTGCTTTATGAATAACATAAGAGCAACTGACAGATAAAGACGACTTCTAGTTGATTCTAAATTTCCTATATACACAGTAGCTTAGATTCTAGGGCGACCAAATTAAATTGTTGATCCCTGTTTTTTGTACCGCGACAATTCAATTGTTTTAATTGCCGCCCGTTTAGTCGAACGTTGCCTAAGTACAATACCTATGCAACCTTGTGTGTTACCCTAGTACAAAACTAGTGCAACGATTCGTGGAGAACTGGGTAAGAAATGAATGAACGCCTGCTTCTGGTAAAAATGAAAACTGTACTATAACATATTTTACTTTATACAAAATTACGTTTTTATAATAAAAAGATGCTTATTTGACATTTTCGTAAACCTTAAATTCTAAGCAACATAAAATTTTATCATTTCATATTTTCCCACACCTTATCACCACAAAATATTTTTGTCGGATTCTAATTACATGCAATACCTTTGTCGGATTCTAGTTTCATTGCCAGACGATTTTGTGGCGACAAGAATGTGGGAAATGTCTAGTCAACAAATTTGCTGTAAGAGCTGTAAAATTTAGCAATAATGATGAATGTTATATACATACATTCATCTGTTTGCTAAATTTTATGGAATTTTAATACTTTTATTTCTATTACTGATTTATATGGTATGTGATATTCAACATCCTCCCCCGCGTTGAACGTTAAGTTCAACCATTTCTACCGTTTCAGGTCGGAGGCTGAATTGAGAGCCTGCATTGTTGGGCCGTGTTACTCTAGCTGCCGGGGTTGGAGGCAATGGTCGTCTTGCTGGGTGTTGTCTTGTGAGATGCTTCCAGAGGAGATAACTACAGATGATTAGAGTTATGAGCAGCCCAATGTATCCGATGGCAAACTGATGGGCATCTTGATGAGTGATAACCTTGGTGGATTCTTCTGCAACACGTAGTTGTTGTAGTTTATCCTTAAGCTCAATAATGTCATTGGAGGTATTTTGATGTTCTGAGGGTTTATAATAGAGCTCTGCAATCTCAACTGGACCTAAAAGTTCAGTTAGATTCTTGGTAGGAATAAACGATGTTCTTAATGTAGAAGGGTATAGGTTATGTGCTTGGATAGTAGTTGATTCATCCTTGATGGTGCAACCATTGCTGATATTGAGTACTCCTGATCCTGATAGGGATTTTTGTACAACTGTGTTTCCGCATACAATGTTTATTGTTGTTTCTTCCTTCATGATGTAGATCCAATGGTTTGAACTGACAAGTTGTATCCATCGGGGTGTATTATAGGATTTGTTAATCTTGCAGGTAGACAATGATGGAGAGTTTGTGAGAAATCCAATTTCACAAGCGCTGGTGTTGGCTCCCTTTCTGAATAGAGGATGATGCTGCTTGCACAAATGATTGAAGTGGCCAATTGTAGAACATATTGCCATTTCTTGTTCTGACAACGGATAGTATTGATCACGATGTAGATTGATCATGAGGAATTGAGATGACGGCTCGATGATCACAAATGAGTCGTTAACCAAAACTGGAACCGAAACAATTCGTAGTAATTCGAATGGTTCGTAAGAAAGTAGTGGTAGTTTCACTCTGAAGATCAACTGTGTTTTTGCTACACGCACTTCAACGGTCATGAGGCTGTAGAGTTCTAATAAATTACCTTGATTTGCTGGTAACCGCAAGGTCGGTGGTAGATTTTCTTTGATAATAATTAATTGATTTCGAAACTGCTTCGGTGTTAGTAGTGTGGGATTCATCTTTCCGTGGTGAGTGTCTATAATGACATCCAACAACATTGTCTGCATTCGTTGATAGTTGGTGGTTGCCAAAATTAAACGCACTGCCAAGGCGTTGAAGATTTCTAAGATTCTTTGTTCTTGAACTTCCTTGGTTATCCCTTTTAGTTGGAGAATGGTTCGATTTATATTGTCTTCAAACTCTTGTAGTCGACCTGCCATTATCTCACTAGATTTTTTGATTACATTTACCGTTGAGTCCACTATAGAAGTTTGGTTTTTTAGTAATTCCAGTAAATGTTGCTGATTTCCCTCAAGATTATTTATTATTTGAGACATTTTTTCGGCATAGGTCGAATCCAATACTCCAAATAAGGAATGTGCAAGATTTCCCACAATATCTAATGGGGCCCTTCTATGTCTTGAACTCGAGTCACGGGTGAGCAACGCATTGTTGTTTTCGAGTTCTGTTACTGTGTTAGAAAATTGAACAACTGTTTGTGTGCATGCTTGAGTACTGCTTGTTGAATCACAAATCTTCCTTAGATTGTTTATCCCATTCTTGATGTTTTCAAGCTCCTTCCAGTATGATTCCAAGTTGTAGTATATAATCAGTTTCCATTCGTTGGTCACGAGGTGAGTGGATCCCATGCTTTCAAAGTACAATCCTGGTTGAGTTTTAAAAGGAGATAACTGTATTGGACTGTTCGCTAATATCGGTACAATCAGGCATGCCAGAAGAACCACACTTACAGGTGAGATTGCACGTCGGGATTTTTTGGCAGGAGTCCCATGTTGCGGTTCTCTCTCTTCGTCTCTCTTGTTGCCTGAAGGAAGAGCGCTCTGGATATTAGGATCTGCTGAAGGCTCGACTCCAGCGGAAATGTTTAGTTCTTGTTCTATAGGTAATGGAGCTAATTTATGTATCGGCCGTTTTAACATTCCGGATATTGTTTTGACATCAGCCACTCGAACCAAGCCATCTGGTCCCTTAATAGTGTTAACTATTCGTCCTAATTGCCAACTTAATGGAGGGAGATTGTCATCCTTTATCACGACCATAGTCCCTGGTTGCACGTTTGCGCAGCGCTGCTTCCATTTGTAGCGATGCTGCAACTCACATAAGTACTCCCTTGTCCATCGCTGCCAGAACTGGTTTTTTAACTCTGATATTTGTTTCCAATTTTTGAGCAGAGACGTCCTTGAAGAATGTGCATTGGGATCAACAGCACTTGTTAGTGGTTCGCCAATTAGAAAATGACCTGGTGTTAGCGCACAAAGATCATTTGGATTGCTTGACATTGGTGTTAAAGGCCTTGAGTTCAAAATTGCCTCAATCTCTGTCATTATTGTCGTTAATTCTTCAAAAGTCAGGGAAGCTGAAGCTACACTCCTTTTAAATAAATGCTTAGCTGACTTTACTGCAGCTTCCCATAGGCCACCGAAATGAGGAGCTCTTGGTGGGATAAAATGGAAGTCAATGCCTCTATTTGTGCAGAACTGTGTTATTTTTCCTTCAGCATTTTTGCTATACACTGCTTGTTGAATCTCCTTTAACTGGTTGCTGGCTCCCACGAAGTTAGTTGCATTGTCACAGTAAATATTTCTACAGTTACCTCGCCTGCTCACAAATCGCTTCAGGGCTCCAACAAATGCATCGGTACTAAGATCGCTTACCACTTCTATATGGACTGCTTTGGTGGAAAAGCATCAAAATATGGCCACGTAATATTTTTGAGGTCACTTACCTCTCAGCTTGAAATGAATGGAGAACGGTCCACAGAAGTCAATTCCCACGTTGATAAATGGTCTTGACGGTTGAACTCTGTGAGCAGGAAGATTTCCCATAAACTGCCCAAAGAGTTTCGGCTTAAATTTGCAGCAACGGACGCAATTTTGAATTATTGACCTGGCAATAGTTTTTCCTTTGATGGGCCAAAATTTTTGTCTTGTTATTGCCAGTAGTGCTTGGGCGCCTACGTGTGAGTTTGTTTCATGAATATGAGTCAGTAATAATTTGGTTACGTGGTGACCATATGGTAGAAGAATTGGATGTTTAGCGTCGTAAGGCAGTTCGGATTCTTGAAGCCTTCCTCCAACTCTTATAATTCCCGTTTCATCTAAGAATGGGCTAAGACTGCATAAGTTGCTGTTTGCATTAACGTGCTTACTTCCTTGAAGATATGCTATGTCTTCTTCGAAACCTTGCTGTTGAACTTCCTTTAGGATCACCATTAATGCACTATCTAATTCTTGTACGCTAAGCTGATCGTTTTTCCGTTCCTTCGGCAGTTGACCGATGTTTTTAATAAATCTCAGGATGTATGCCAACGTTCTTTGTAAATATTTGAACGAATTTCTGTGCTCAATACCTTCTAATATAGAAGTCCTCCTCGTGATTGTTGATAGCACCACCTTTGCCTGTCTCTTTTCCAAGTCTGTCGTCAAATTTGATGGTTTCAGCGGCCATGAGGATTGATGCCCATGTAGGAAAAGTGGCCCATACCACCATAGAGAATTGTTCTTTAGGCGCTCTGGCGTAGTTCCCCGTGAAGCTAGATCCGCAGGGTTGTGTTTTGATGGTACATGGAGCCATTGATCGGCTGTACTTACTTCTTGGATTGCAGCTATGCGATTGGCTACAAATGTGTAATGTGAAGATGATGATGAATTTAGCCAGGCTAGCACTATTTCTGAGTCGGACCAACAATAACAGGGGTGATTCCATTTCAAATCCCTTTTAACTCGATGCATTAAGTTGGCTGTTAACTTTGCAGCGCACAACTCTAATCTGGGTATTGTTACGTTTTTCTTTGGTGCTGCTTTAGATTTGGCACATAGCAATCTCACTATTATAAGTCCATTCTGAAGAATAGATCGTATATATATTACAGCCCCTATTGCTTGTTCAGATGCATCTGAGAAAGCATGTAATTGCATAGAGCACGGCACATTTCCTGAACTAACATGTCTCTGTATTTGTATGTCATTTAAGACACCAAAACTCTGACGAAAGTTGATCCAGATAGAGCTATGTTCGTCTGGTAGTTTATCGTCCCAGCCTAGGTTAAGTGCCCACAATTCTCGTAAGAAAATCTTCATCTTTACAATAACCGGACTCATGAAACCAAGAGGATCAAATAGATGAGCTATGTCTGACAAAACACTTCTCTTGGTAATAGTTTGTTCATCTGTCCATTGAGTTTTGATAGCAAACTCATCAGAACGTGGTAGCCATGTTATTCCCAAAGTTTTTACGTGGCAGTCATTATCGTCATGGAGTTCTAGCTGCGGTGCCCTGTCTTCTGAAGCGATATTTTCCAATAATGCTGTGTGGTTCGCGCACCACTTACGTAATTTGAATCCTCCAGATTGGAGAATTTGAGTTAGTTGTTCTTGTGTTTCCATGGCTTCACTGAGACTATTGCAACCAGTCATAACATCGTCGACGTAGAAGTCTTGCATGAGTGTCGAGGCTCCCAGAGGGCGTTGTTCTGCCATTTGGCCTGCCAGTCGTTGGAGACATTTCGTCGCCAAGTACGGAGCCGTTCTTACACCGTAGGTAACCGTAGATAATTGATAACATTTCAATTGCTTGGATGGATCATCTCTCCAAAGGATTAATTGATATTTCCTGTCATCCTTGTCCAGTATTACTTGACGGTACATTTTTTCTATGTCCGCTGTGAACACATACCGTGGTAGACGAAAGCGTAGTAATATGGAGAAGAGTTCATCTTGAATAGTGGGCCCAGTATATAAGATGTCGTTCAATGAAACATTCGACGACGTTTTCATCGATGCATCGAAAACTACACGAAGCTTCGTGGTGGTACTATCTGGCTTAGTCACGCAGTGATGTGGAAGGAAGAAGTATGGTCCTGAGATTTCTTTTAAACTGATCTCTTCCATATGCCCAAGATTTTTATATTCGTTAAGGAAGTCAATATACTGCGCCCTTATATCTGTGTTTCTAGTCAGCTTTCGTTCTAACGAATAAAATCTATTAAGCGCGATGTCTTTCGACTCTCCTAGATTCGTTGCTTCATTTGCGAAGGGCAGCCTTACCACAAAACGACCTGTATCATCCCTTCTCACGGATTGATTGAAGTGTGATTCACACTTGATTTCTGATGCCGACAAGGTTGGGTTAGTAGAGTCAACTTCTTCTTGTTTCCAAAATCGTTCAACTTGTTCATTTAGTTTGGCTTCTTCTTCTTTGGAGCAAATACCACACAAGACATGGGTAGCGGATGTGTTCGACGTTTTTCCGCTGACTATCCAACCTAATTTAGTGTTTTGCAGGATGGGAAGGGTATCTTCTAGTTTAATCTGTCCAGCTAGGAGTAGTTGGAAAAAGGTGTCTGCTCCTATAAGCAAGTCGATTCTGCCTGGACAATTGAATCCCGGGTCTGCTAATTCAATATTCCGTGGAATGGACCAGTTTGTGATATCCAAAGACTGAGATGGTTGATGTGTTGTTATTTCTGGCAGAATATGCGCTTCGATTCTGGTTGAGAAGTTGCATGTTCTTGATCGCAGCTCTACATTGATCCTCTTGTGGGCCTTCTGCGGACGTTGACCAATGCCTTGAATTTGTAATGGGTCAAATGTTTCTCTTAGTGCCAGTTTCTTCGCCAGCTGCTCTGTTATAAAATTCAATTGAGAACCGGAATCTAGTATTGCCCTGCACTCCACTTCCAATCCCTCGTTATTTCGTAACCTTACAATCACAGTGCTCAACAAAACATAACTCCTTTGCGACTTCGTTACTTGTGCAGCTAAAGTGGTTGGTTTTTGAGAAGATGAGCTGATTGGCGAAAGGTGTGAGTTTTGTTGACCCGATGGTGGGTATACCTTGTTTGATTCCTGTGTCTTCTGTAGAGTTTCTCCTCTTGTGTTGTACTGAATTTTACCTTCTCTTTCAAGATGTAATAAGGTGTTATGTTTTGATGAACACGTTTTACAACCTCTAAGAGAGCAATTCTTAACGGAATGGCCCACCTTCATGCAGTTTACACATAGATTATGTTTTCTAACCATGTCAAGCCTGCTTGATGGGCTCTTGGAAAGGAAGTCCTTGCAAGAATATAATGGATGACTCTGCTTGCAAATAATACACTTGCTCTTCATTGAAGTTGCCATGAATGCGGAAGATTTCGACTGATTTGTAAGTTTCGGGCTAGGTCTTACGTTGCATAAAGTTCGGCCTCCAAGAGCTTCTAGGGACTGAAATCGAGTTTCTAGAAATTTCAGGAAGTTCCCAATTGTGTCTAGTTCTCTTGGTGCATCTAGTGATTGCTCGTATAAGCCATGTGTAGTTTTGTCTAATTTTTTGATTACTATATGTATTATCAAAGGATCCCATGTTTCTGTATGCAATCCTAAATTTTTCAGTCCATACAGACATTCATTGGTTGTGTCGTGCAGGCTCTTAATAGCTGCAGCCGATTCAGCTTGAATTGTTGGTTGTGACAGTAGTCGACTCAATATCGCCGTAACAAGTAACCGCTTATTATTATATCGGTTATTCAGGATACCCCACGCATCGTCGTAGTTCTCATTAGAAATTTGCAGATGTTGAATTAACGCCCTTGCTTCTCCGCTCAGATTGGTTTTTAGATAGAACATCTTCTGAGTGTTGCTTATAGTTTGGTTGTGTATTAGCTGGACATACAAATCATGGAACTGTGTCCACTGTAAATAGTTGCCATCAAATATGGGCAGAGAAATCTTTGGCAATTTAATCAAGCTTTCTTGAGGTCTTGAAGGTGCAGGCTGTTCGGTGGATTTATCTTCAAGAATTGATACTTGCTGTTGGAGTGAAATGATAGTATCTTGCGTCCAGCCATCAAGGTTATAGAACAGATCTGATTTATAGCCCAATGGATTGTCTTCATTGGCAATTTCCCAAATTTGTTGGTCATTGTCAACCATCTCTCTCTGATATTGTTTGAGTATATCAATTTTTAGTTTGAAATATTGGCTTGGATGCTGTTGATCCTGCCTTGACTCAATATCTCTTATTTGGTGTGTTGTGAGCCGCATTAGGGCCTTTTGCTTGCGTATTAGCTTGCAAGCGTCCACATCCATAGTTTTGCCTTCATATAGTTCTGAAATTAATGAAGGTTTGCGTCCGTTGTCATTTTGTTTAACATTGTCATCGCAGTCGTCGTCGCTGCTACCTTCCTCATCATCTAAATTACCACTGTTCTCATCAGCCTGCTTATTGTTGCTGCTGGATTCAGCGCCTGCTGAGCTTGTCGCTCCATGATTGCCTTCTTTAGTAGTAGCCGTGGGCTCGCACGTAGCTTGATGTTCCAATAATAAACTGTTTAGTGTAAGGTACACCTGTTCTAGCTTCTTGAAATACTCGTTTTTGAAGTAGTGTGAACTGGCAAGCCGCTCCTGGAATGGAGTGAGTCTTTTGTGGTTTGATTGAATTATACGCCAGTATTTGTCTAATAACTGTATTCTCTTTGCGATGTAATCTTCAGTTTTACGGTCTAATGAATCCTTGCCGAAATTTATTAGTAGCCTTTCTAGTTTACTACCAATATCATGCTGTTCTTGCAGCATCCGTGCAACTTCTTCATCAGCCATGGTTTGAATCCGGATAAAACTTCTTGATTTTAGCCTTTGTAATGATCCTCTATGATGTGCAGCAGTAATAGGGTGCTGCTATAAATTCACCTTCGATGCTGGTGTCTGTGGCCTTCCTCGATATGGAAGCAGTGTAGTGCAATTCTCTTAATAGAGAATCACGTCGGGGTCACCAAATGTTTTTTGTACCGCGACAATTCAATTGTTTTAATTGCCGCCCGTTTAGTCGAACGTTGCCTAAGTACAATACCTATGCAACCTTGTGTGTTACCCTAGTACAAAACTAGTGCAACGATTCGTGGAGAACTGGGTAAGAAATGAATGAACGCCTGCTTCTGGTAAAAATGAAAACTGTACTATATTTTACTTTATACAAAATTACGTTTTTATAATAAAAAGATGCTTATTTGACATTTTCGTAAACCTTAAATTCTAAGCAACATAAAATTTTATCATTTCATATTTTCCCACACCTTATCACCACAAAATATTTTTGTCGGATTCTAATTACATGCAATACCTTTGTCGGATTCTAGTTTCATTGCCAGACGATTTTGTGGCGACAAGAATGTGGGAAATGTCTAGTCAACAAATTTTCTGTAAGAGCTGTAAAATTTAGCAATAATGATGAATGTTATATACATACATTCATCTGTTTGCTAAATTTTATGGAATTTTAATACTTTTATTTCTATTACTGATTTATATGGTATGTGATATTCAACAATCCCTTTTTATATAAAATACTATTTTATTGCCACATTTGATAAACTGGAGTTTTGCGAAGGAGAATGTAATTTGAGAAATGGTTTTCAATTGCAAAATCGACAAACAGAGCTTTGTGTAACATATATCTTGAAGCAAATATTCAGTCAAATTTATCCTATGTACATATATTACATGAAAAGTGTTATATATGTCGTAGACACTTGATGTAACGAAACGTCTAGGCACTTCATAAAATGTAGGCAGATAGTGAAACAGTTTGCGCTTTATGACATTTTGCATGATGTGTCTGAAATTTTTAGTCACTTCATGACATGCTACAAGCCGTTACGCCGATAGTGTAATACCAAAGAACATATAACTTAAATGTTCTTTGGTAATACCAACCGACATAACCGATGCTAGGATAGGTAGATCAGCGGAGAAGGGACACGCACGTGCGCATGCACACACACACGCACACACATACACCGCCTTGTCGCATTTCATGAAGTGACTAAAAATTTCAAGAACACCATTTAAAAAGTCATTCAGCGCAAACTGTTACACTATCTGCCTACATTTCATGAAGTGCTGACCCAACCGACACAACTTTCCGAATTTCAAAGAAATCTGAAAGTTTTCGGGAAAATGAACAAAGCAAAAAACTTGGCTTCCGATGATTATTTACGAATTCGTGCAGATGTCGCAGTGAGACGATTGAATTTCAATTTCTTACGAACTTTCGTTACGAATTCGTAAAGAAATCAACATTTCGTGTATTTTTATGGCTCTCGGTACTACATCGTAATAGCACAATATGGACGTCTAAATTTTACGGAATTGAAACGCATTATGTTATGACTTCGAAAGGGAATATGAAAATTTGGATTACTGGGGATCTACATTAAGTGTCTATGATACAGTGGTTTTCTTGAAGTGGAAAAATAATTTATTTGTTGAATTGTAAAGAATTCATTTATTAGTTATTTCGATTAATTCATATCTCTCTCCCCCTCTTTCTTAGATGTTATAAGATTTTGTCTTAAGAATTAGACTCCGTTTGACTTCCATTTTATATATGTCCTGCATGCAACTAAATGAAAGATTGAGATATATTTCATCAAAATGTGTAAATTCGTTACTAACTAATTCTCCCTGGAGACAAAAATTAACCCATAATTCTTCGTTAAAGCTGTCTAGTCACGTTTTTCTGCTTTATTATGTGCAAGATAACTCTATGCCATACTAATTACCTCATGGGTTATGGGATTAAAGCTGATGTCTCATACATATTACATGTGATTGTATGTAATTCTGTCCAAATCTAAATTTCGTGATTGTTACAAATGCTTGGTTGAAGAAAAGAGATCAATATCTACAAACGTCAGAAGTAATGCCCCGTAGCCTGCACATTGTTTTCAAATTTCTTTATTACAACAAGGAAAAAAAGGTTGTAATATTTATGTCTTTTGGAAAATCATCCCCGTTGAGCACATCTTCAGTAGACATAACATTCAAGAGACAAAATGCAAATGTAATTTACGCTTCAAGTTCTGTCAATGCTATTTACAATGTCCAGTACATTTGACGACACAAAGCCAAGGCTCCAAGAATGGATAGACCGATAATTGCTTCCAATTTACATGTTAAGAAAGTTCACAAAAGGAGGTTGGGTTTGATCTTATATTTTGAGTTGGTTGCAGGTAGCGTGTGCATCTGACTAAATTCTTTGACTTAAGTCGTAGCAACTCAGGTGAAATGTTTGCTTAAAATGATACGCATAACGCTTGGCCCCTTAAAATTCCGATTGTCAATAGGTAAGAATACCTTCATTATATTGGAATGCATATTATCATAGATGGCATAAGAACTAGATGTCGCATAGAGTACTAGAGAAAAGTATACAGATTTTAAACCCCTGGTCCATTCCGAAATAGACCACAACATGTTTCAGAGGTGCTGAGAACAAATGTTCCTTTAACAGCAGTTTTGTACACATTTGGTCGACTCCCTCAACATGATAGGTGCAGGAAAATATGAATCACTCGACGTATCTATTCGGTGAGGTGGGTGAGGCATAAACGTACTCACAGCTATCTTCATACTGTGGAGCTTCGAGAAAGGTACTGTTCGATAGCTCAATTTACCACAAAAATAAATTAGAGATAAGTTTCCAAATCTTAAATAAAAACACTGTGCATTTAAGTTCAAATCACTGTTTTATTCTTTCTAAAGAAACTAAAATTTACAGCAATAAAAGGCGACGGCGTGGCTGCGTAGTAACTTGGCTTTGGCGTGTGCTAAATGATGAGCAGATGAACGACAACTGAACTTATTATAGATCTGATAACAAAAAAATTGTGCAGACTGAATGGATGGAATCTAAACTAGTACTACTTGCTATGCATACATATATATATATATATATTTATGTTTATATAAAGGCACAATGCAGAGATGCTTATCTCATTATTTTTTTCAGCTATTTTAACAATTTCATGTTTAAAGAATGATTTAACATACCCGCCGCCTTGAAATAGCAAGATTTACAAAAAAAAGAAAAACCAAAAATTAAATTTAAAAACATAATTCATTTCAAATTTAGAGCGTTCGTAATTTAGTTATAGTTTAACTGATGATTCGTCCTCAATTTCTGGAAGCAGACAAATCTTTGAAAGAGCTCGCTCATAAGTACCAGTAGCGGTTGTTATAGTGACAACTCTTATGATATCATCTCGTCCAGGATGGACATTCTCAATTCTTCCCAAAGCCCACTTGAGCGGGGGAAGATTTTCATCTTTCAGAACGACAAGTCTTCCAACACGGACTTTATCTTTGGTACATGCCCATTTTGTGCGTTTCTGGAGCTCACCCAAGTATTAGCTGGACCATCTTTTCCAGAATATTTGGGTTGTTTGCTGCATGCGCTGCCAACGTCTGAGAAGATTTGTATTTGAATCCATGAAGTTGCGATCAGCGAGTGCTGTTAGGGGAGATCCAATAATAAAATGACCTGGTGTCAA
Organism: Dioctria rufipes; assembly: GCA_963924295.1. Taxonomy (NCBI): domain Eukaryota; kingdom Metazoa; phylum Arthropoda; class Insecta; order Diptera; family Asilidae; genus Dioctria; species Dioctria rufipes. The sequence continues at coordinate 99,662 of CAWUPM010000055.1, forward strand.
CGCAGTTAAGTCGGATGGATCTGATGACATGATCGTAATAGGCCTTGAATTCATGCATGCCTCGCATTGCGCTATCACGGTCAGAAGCTCTTCGGTAGTGAACTTTGATGATCCGACAGCTGCAGTAAGATGTCTTTTAGCTGACTTGATAGCCGACTCCCACAATCCACCAAAATGCGGAGATCGGGGAGGTATAAAATGAAATTGGATGCTTTCTGCAGTACAAGCACGATAAATCTGATCAGCAGCATGCGATGATTGAATTTCTTCATATAGTTTACGGAGTTCTCGTTGCGCACCAATGAAGTTCGTGGCATTATCGCAATAAATGTTCGATGGTCTACCACGACGCGATATAAATCTTCGAAGTGAAGCAATGAATGCAGCAGTTGAGAGGTCATGTACAATCTCCAAATGTACTGCCTTTGTTGCGAAGCAGATGTAGAGTGCAATATAAGCTTTGGTCACTATTTTAGAGCGAAAAGGATAAGAGACGTTAAAAGGTCCACAAAAGTCCACTCCTGCGTTTATGAACGGCCTGGTGATTTCAACGCGATTTTGCGGAAGTTGTCCCATGATTTGTTGCGTCATACGTGCCCTCATGCGCACGCAGAAGAGACAGTTGTTAACAACCTTTCTGCAAATACTACGATCGTTGACAATCCAAAAGCGTTGCCTAATGATGTACAAAAGCGCTTGAGGTCCAGCATGTAGATTTCGATGATGCTCGTGTCGTAAAAGACGTTTGGTGAAAGTATGACTTGCTGGAAGAAGCAGCGGATGCTTTTGATTGTATGAGATGCTAGCATTGCGTAAACGGCCTCCAACTCTTAGGTTGCCTTCTTTATCTACAAAGGGATCCAGTGAAAGAATTTTGCTGGACTTTATTTGCCTGCCAGCGTTTAGACTCCGAATTTCTTCAATAAATGCTTGATGCTGTACATACCTTGTGAGACCAATTAGTGACTCCTCTAGCTCCTCAGCGGATATGGGACCAGTTGTATGGCGATGGCTTTCAAGTATTCTGTTTTTAAGAAATCTTCGCCAAATCGCGGCATAGCGAAGTAGTTTGGTGAAGTCTGAGACTTGATCGATTATGTCGATTGGTAGCTGAAGTCTCTTGGTAGCCGTAAGAGTAATTTTTGGCACTCGATAATCCAGAGCAGTTATGTCGAGTTTGCTTTCAGGGGGTGACGGCCAAGTGCTTATGGCAAACTTAAGAAAAGACGGCCCATTCCACCATAAATTGCATGAACCTAAATCCGATGGCATAAGCCCGCGAGATACAATGTCTGCTGGGTTGTCTTCGCTAGCAACGTAGTGCCAGTCATCAGGCGATGATACCTCTTGAACTTGTGATATTCTATTTGCCACGAAGGTGGTAAAATGACTTGATTGCGATTTCAGTCTCATCAGAGTTATTTGTGAATCTGACCAGAAATATATGCGAGTAAAATTTATATCCATTGCAGAAATTACCTTTTTCATTAGCTGAGCGAGAAGTAATGCTGCGCAAAGCTCGAGGCGAGGAATTGTTTGTCGGCGAAGAGGAGCAATGCGTGATTTTGCGCAGAGAAGACGTACAAAATTTTGTTTGTACACATCTGTTGTTCTGATGTATATACAGCAACCATATCCAAGCTCTGAAGCATCCCCGAATCCGTGAATCTCGATTGAAGTTATATCACAGGAAGCAACAGGAGAGACACATCTCGGTATTTTAAGACACTTAAATGAATCCATTTGACCTTGATACTCGATCCATTTTGTTTGCAAGGAATCTGGAAGCTCATCATCCCAATTTAATTCAGTAAGAGTCCAAAGGTGTTGCATGAAAGATTTTGCTAAGAAGATTGCAGGAGCACAAAATCCCAAGGGATCATAGAGCTTTGCAATTGACGAGAGGACCTTGCGTTTTGTAACTGGAGGTTTGTTTTCGGATGGCCTGATTGTAATCAGGAATTTATCATCACTTGGTTGCCATTGTAGTCCTAGAGTAAATGTTTGCTCTTCATCTTCATTCATTGGTTTAGAGTGACTTGATTGAAGTACTCGTGGATCACTTGAAGCCCATTTGCAAAGCTCAAAGCCACCTCGAGCTAGAAGAATAGTAAGCTCTGTCTTGAGTTGTTGAGCTTCTTCAATTGTTGCAGCACCCGTAAGTAGGTCGTCAACGTAGAAGTCATTGATGACGACATGAGAAGCGCTTAGAAAGGAGTCTTGTTCATCGAGTGCCAGCTGTTTAAGACAGCGTGTGGCCAAAAATGCTGCACTAGCAGTACCATATGTTACGGTGCTTAAGCGATAGCATTTAAGTGGGTCTTCTGAGCTAGACCGCCACCAGATTCGTTGTAGATCTCGTTGATTTTTGTGTACATTAATTTGCCTATACATTTTAGTAATATCGGCAGTCATAGCATACTGATGCCGACGGAAACGAAGAACCACAGAAAACAGATCCCTTTGCACTGTTGGCCCTACCATGAGGACGTCATTAAGCGAAAGCCCTGATGAGCTTTTTGATGAACCATTGAATACAACTCTTAGCTTAGTAGTTGTACTTGTAGGCTTGAGAACGGAATGATGTGGGAAGTAGAATGCTATATTGTTATCCACATCAGAAAGATCAATATCTTGAACTGGTTCCATATGGTGCAGCTGCAAATACTCCTCCATGAATTTGATGTACATCTGTCTTATTTCTGGCTGCTGGTGCAATCGCTTCTCTTGCTGAATGAACTGTCGCTTAGAAATCTCAGCTGATTTGCCAAGTTTAGTATAATTAGTGCGAGTTGGAAGCGCAACAGAATAACGTCCATTGCAGTCTCGTTTCACATTCGATGAAAAATGTTTTTCACACATCCTTTCCTCTGGTGTGAGTGGTTGAGTGTTGTCAATATTTTCTAATTGCCAGAAGACTTGAATTTGACTGTGCAAGTCTTGGACAGTACTTGTTAACGAAAATGATTTTGCAAATGTATTGTAAGGAATCTCTCCTATGATCAAGAAGTCAAATACGGAACCAAGCAAAGGAGGAAAATTCCGATTTATTATTTGACGTTCACCGGTCACAATGTCACTGTAACGTGAAGCGCCAATTAAAATGTCTACATTACCTGGTATATTATATTCAGGGTCTGCTAGTTCTATACCAGATAGGCTCTCGATGCGTTGAATGCGATGTTGTGGAAGATAACCAACAATCTTGGGCACGATTAAAAACTCCATTTGTGTCTCGAATGCGGAGTTGCGAGAGCCAATTGAAGTGATGACCCTATGAGTCGATGCTGATTTAGTATCATTGATTCCTTCTACTGGCGTTAAGGAGAACTGCTTTTGTAAACAAAGACGTTGGCGTAATCTTTCAGTCATGTAATTTGATTGTGAGGCACTGTCGATGAGTGCTCGACACAGATGACTAGTCTCTGTAGTGTCATATATGCGTATAATAGCTGTCCCTAGCAGTACCTGGGATTCTGCCTTAGTTGGCAGAGTACAGTGATCATGTTCATCGACGAGTGAGCATGAAATTGTACCATTAGCTCCCAGGCTCTCATTGTTGATTGAAGAAGATGTATGCGAATGTGATGTTTTGATAGGAATTGAGGGTGTTCTCAATTCGCGGTGTAACAAAGTGTGATGCTTTTGTTTACATATTCGGCAGCTTCCGTACTTGCAAATAGATTTAGACTCATGCATATGTAAGCAATTATTGCACAATTTATATTTATTTACAAATGAATACCTGTCTTCCATGGAAAGGTTGAGGAATTGTGTGCATTTGTATAACCAGTGCGGTTGGCCGCATTTTTGACAACTGACTGAAGATGATAACAGCGTAGTGGTTCTTTGGTTAGGTTTATTATTGTTGAATCTAACACTGGCCACTGGAGTAATTGCCTCTAGCACCCTAACACGCACATTGAGGAAATCAATAAATTCTGTCAACTTTAGTAGTGATTTTGTAGGAGTTTTCTTTTCAATTTCGCTACGCGTAGATTTATCGAGCTTTGTTGACAAATGATGCACTAACATTAAATCCCAATGTTCTACAGATTGACCGAGTGATTTCAATGCGTTGTAATTTCGATTAACATTGTCAATGAAAAATTGAAGTGATTTATGAGAATATTCAATCACGCACTTAACTTCGTACAGCTCCTTCATGTAATGGCGTACTAGTCGTGAGTCGTTGTCATAAAGTTCTACTAAAGCTTTCCAAGCTTTTTTATAGCTTTCACCGTTTGATGGGAACGCATCGACGTATTGCAAAGCACTGCCTTTACGAAGCGCCGCAAGTAAATAATGCATTTTCGAAGAATCACTAAGATCTTGATTTCCATGTGTCATGTCAACAAACGAATGGCGGAACCTTAACCATTTTAAATAATCGCCGTCGAATTCTGGCAAGGGAATTTCGGGTAGCTTGATTATAGGACTATTGTTTGATATGGTCGTATCACCAGTAGATGATGATTGTTTCACTAACATAGGTTTGTTCCTTTTATGTATTTCACAAATGATTAGAGATTCTAGAGCACCATATTCATCATCGAAAATATTGCGTTGATCACTAGAAAATTCACTTGTGTCTTGCCTTTCAATCTCTGTTTGACAATCATCGAATTTTGTGTACACGACTTGCAACCGGTTCAACATGGACTGCAATTCATCCGCGCTCAATTCTGGCCTTTCCTTTTCGAATTTGTTTTTAAAGTAGGTTACTCTTCCTTTAATTCCAGAACGCTGATTTTTAAGAAAGGTAATTTCATTGCCTTGAGTTTGCGTCATCATTCACTGCACTTCACAAAACAAATTAGAAAGCCGACTTCGAGTTGCTGCTTTTCAGATTTATATGTTAAAGCGTAGCGGTTTGGGTTGTCCGTTAGGAAACGTGTAGCTTGCTGATAAGTTGTTGTGTATGTAGCTCAATAGCCGAGCTCAAGCCACTTTGCAAATTAATTTATTCGCGAAATATTTTTGCGATTAAGATATCCGGCTCGAAGGACCAATGTTCGATAGCTCAATTTACCACAAAAATAAATTAGAGATAAGTTTCCAAATCTTAAATAAAAACACTGTGCATTTAAGTTCAAATCACTGTTTTATTCTTTCTAAAGAAACTAAAATTTACAGCAATAAAAGGCGACGGCGTGGCTGCGTAGTAACTTGGCTTTGGCGTGTGCTAAATGATGAGCAGATGAACGACAACTGAACTTATTATAGATCTGATAACAAAAAAATTGTGCAGACTGAATGGATGGAATCTAAACTAGTACTACTTGCTATGCATACATATATATATATATATTTATGTTTATATAAAGGCACAATGCAGAGATGCTTATCTCATTATTTTTTTCAGCTATTTTAACAATTTGATGTTTAAAGAATGATTTAACAGGTACTAAAGGAGGCGACATGTGATGAAAAAAGCGTAGCAATTATCGTTCATCTTGTTTTGTCGAGGTGCCAGAGGCGGCGTTAAAAATGGTTGATGCCTTAAATATCACAACAAATTAATACCGCGAAAATTCAAACACATTTCTCAGAAACTCCGCACCACACACTGACATGTATATAAATGGACTGAATGATCTCCTGTTTTATGTGGCACCAGTTTTGATTTCAGCAAGTATGCTCTCACTGACGATATATTTAAATTATTTTCGAATTTACTTATATATGCATGTCAGGGAGATTTACCGAATTTACCACAAAAGTATTTTAAAAGTACTTTCCTCAACAGGGGCTGTTGTATTTAAATCTTCGAGCATATATAACTCCTTTTTATATTACTATCACTTAGTCCAATAGCCATTAAACATTTCCTATAAAAAGTAAATTATCCCATTTGTAACTACGTCCCTGCACCAAACACCCTTCGCGGCTCTTTGTTTACAAAAAATTGACCGTAAAACACCCTGCCAAAATTAAGATGGCGAAAATTTTTGGCTACGCTGCCATACATATACTTTACTATGGGATGTCGTCTCCTTTAGTTCTTTCCTCAAAGCTGTGGTGACTGGAGACGAGCATAATGTACGAATAGAGAGGTAAAGGAAGAGAACCGCAAAGTTTGTGTACGTGAATGAAGAATTTTAATTGTTTGCAAATGGACACAAGACGTCGGCAAAGGACAGGGCCATAGACAAACTAATAACATTAGCAGTGCTTCGCTCCAATAAAAAATTAACAATGCCTCGACCTGATGTAGTGAAGGTAGGAATTTTTATACCCTAGATGAAATCTATAGGGTATACTAAGTTTGTCATTCCGTTTGTAACACCTCGAAATAATGATGGTAGAGCAAAATTGATTGGACACCCATTCATAATATTAAAAGTTATTTTGATTTTTGCATGTCCGTCCGTGCGCACGATAACTCGAGAATGCGTATACTTAGAGAGCTGAAATTTTGTACACGGACTTTAAAAATAAAACAGTAAAATTAAGTTCGAAAATGAGACAAATCGGGAAACTACTTCGTGGGGTTGCTATATAAAAATTTCGTTTTCCGCTTTATATTTGGACACTGCCTGAGAACGCGTCGACGTCGAGAGCTGAAATAAAATGTAAAAAATGGACTAAATCGGGCAACTCCTTCCTGGTGTTGCCATATGAAAATTTAGGTTTTTTACGTATACCTTGAAAACGATCAGTCCAAGACATTTTTATTGTACTAAAAACTTCTGCAGAATAATAAATCCTAAATTGTTTATAATCATTTTTTCTGTGCGACAAACCGTTTAAGAAATATACATATGCGAAAAACAACTTCGAAATCAAACTTGAATATATCGGTGACCATACGAAATTTAATACGGGCATTCATCTAGGGTATCATAAGAATTGGTCTTAGACCAATTCTAGCTTTTTTATTTGTTTCTTAGAAATTTAGTAGAATTTATTTTGCTTATTGTTTGGCTACGCGTTTACGCCCATAGCAGTTGTTGTTGTCGCCCTCCAAAAGTGCGTATAAATTCTAGAGAAACATTTTCCATTAAATTTATAAGAAAAAATTGCGGCCTTCCCTGATGGAAGGCATAATTGGTTTTATATTAGAGCTCTTGGCCTCGGCCAATGCATGCTCTACGTGTCTTCTAGACTACGTATGTTATTAGTTTGTCAAAGACTGGGCGAATTGTAAATTTCTAGGAAAATTGTTAAGTTCGATAGGAGAATATTTAGTTTGTGCAAATCCGTCATGCAAAACCATTACAAAAAATTACTATCAGGGGCAAATGAATATAATACAGTTGTGGTTTCTTTTAAATCACATCAAATCCTAATTACTACAGCAAAATAAAAAGTATTTCCAAAAACGAGGCAAGAAAGAAGTATCGGTTACGTCCCTCCCACCGCACCGAATATGTTGTGCTGTGCATCATTCCTTTACTTTAATCTATACAGCGACATGAAAAGAAAAATGATGAGGGATACTCCGAGTGATTCATTTTTCCCGCATCTACCATGTTGAGGCAGTCTACCAATGTATACAAAACTGCTGTCAAAGCAACATTTGTTCTCTGTGCCACAGACACATGTTGTAGTCTATTCCGGAATGGACCAGCCATTTAAAATCTGTAGACTTTTCTACGGTATGCTATGCGACATCTAGTTTTTATGCCACCTATGATATTATGCACGTAAAGAAATTCACGGAAATGGATGCTAGTTATCTTTCCGCCATTACTGGCTGAGAACAGAAATTCCATTGAAAGGGTTTAAGCACTGTATCGCGCCATTTCAACAAAATATAAGAAAGTCAAACATATGTAGTTAATGAAATTCAACCAATTGCGACTCAATGATACACATATGTACTAAATATTCTTCACAGATTGAGACAATATGAGCACTACTATAACTTTTATCATGAATGTTATATTTAAAGGTTTTAGGAATAAAGCTCCGACTTCAATTTGTGTACTTCAGAGTTTAAAATCCAGCCCTACATAAGTTTCAGAAGTTTCGGGTTAAAGTTCACTTGATCACAATAAAAATATTTCTTCTAACTATTTTCCTTCAATCGTCTTTTACTGTGCTTTCCTATGCAGGACCACATTCTGTATTTTCCGGAAGACTTTTTTATACCCTAGATTAAATCTATGGGTACACTAAGTTTGTCATACCGTTTGTAACGCAAAGAAATAATTATGGTAGAGCAAAATGGATTGGACACTCATGCATAATATTGAAAGTTATTTTGATTTTTGTATGTCCATCCGTCCGTTCGTTCGTCTGTCCGTATATGCCCACGATAACTCGAGAACGTAGAAAGCTGTAATTTTGTACATGGACTTTAAAAAAAAGTAAAATTAAGTTAAAAAATGAGACAAATCGGGCAACTCCTTCGTGGGGTTGCCATACAAAAATATCGGCTTCCACTATATATTTGGACACTGCCTCTGAATGCCGACATAGAGTATGTACATGGTTTTTTTTTATAGTAATAACAAATAAAATTTTTAAAATGAACTAAATCTGGCAACCCCTTCTTGGTGTTGCCATATAAAAATTTAGGGTTTTTTACATATACTGTGAAAACGTTCTTTTAGATATTTTTATTGTACTAAAAACTTCTTCAGAATACGAAATCCTATAAAAGTTTATATAATCATTTTTTCTGTCCGACGAACCGTTCTGTAAAATATACGAAAAACCACAATTAATGGGAAAATGATGTCGTCAAAACAGTTTGCAGCTGTTTGTTCTAAACTCCCCTATATAGTTCTAAATTACGCTGAATACACTTGGGTTGTTACTACTTCGTTTTTGCTGCCCTAACTCCTACCATAGATGGCACAAGGGCTAGATGTCGCATGGCATACCAGAGTAGAGTATACAGATTGTGAAATGGGTAGTGCATCCTGGAATGGGTCATAAAATATTTTAGAGCATTCAAAAAGCAAATGTTTTTGTAATAGCACTTTTGTATACATTTTATCGACTTCCTTAACACTTTAGATATGAAAAAATATAAATCACTCGACGAATACATCATTTCAAATGTTGTCGTCCATTCCGGACCAATTTTGTATACTTTTTTTGGTACTGCATGCGACATCTAGTTCTTGTGCTATCTATGCTACCACTCATAACCTCGTTCTCATGTCGTCAAATGAATGAAAGGTAAAAGAAATGTTTGCAAGCATAAATTTTCAAATGCAAGAGTGGGAAGCAAACACAAAAATCCATGTCGTTTTGAAGACGTGGTTTGACCATGCATTGCAGATTAGGCTTACCTTACAAGTCGACAAGGTGGTTATTGCGAAGATGGGGGGCTGTTTTTGAAATGCTTGAAAAAGTACCAAGTTTTAGGAAATATTAAATACAAATAAAAATTTTGTTAGAATAAAAAAAAAGTTTTAACATTTATCTGAAATATTTGTTTTTTGTATATTAATATGCTAAAGATATCATTGTATTAAATTGCTATGATCATTAATATAATTTCGAGTTACAATCAATTTTATTTCAAGTCATTAATTAATCTCTATGTAAACGCTATAAAACAAATTCACTTGATCGACTATCTATTGTTCTTTGCTGAATACCGATAACAGATCAGTGCAACGGATCATCACATTTTCTGCCAAATCTGCAATTAAAAACTGATAATTGCTGTTTTATATTTTTGTTTATTTATGTAGTGGGGATACATAACTCAAAAATTTTTAAATTTGAAACTGACAAAAAAAAATAAAAAGTACTCGGACTGACATCTGTCAAACAATTCAAGCAACTGTCATACATGCCTTTTTTACAGGAAGGACAATTTAAGGTTTTTTCAGAATATCTGAATCTTGGAGGCAAGCTGTTAGAATAAGTTTTTAGTGTAACTAGTTTCGCGTTGTCTATAGAAGATTTCTAAACTGTGATGGTTTCCTATGATCATACAGCTGTCTAAAACGTTGAGCAACTTCACGCTACTGATTTTTTACACGAGATGCGTATCAGTTGACTCAGGCAGAGATGTTCAGAGTAGCGTATTCCTGTTATCAACTATATCTCTTCCATCAAGAAGAATATGTTTATATGCTCCGTTTGAGACCTCCACGGACCACGCAGGAGTTTCCTCCACAGTTATAGTACTGGAAACTGTTGTGGCTTTTAAGATTACCTATCACTGATAACTGCGGTTGTGGATATGGCAGACTATAGCGTCAAGGCGGCTAGTCCACTCGTTCGGTTCGGATATGTAGCGACCATCCGCGAAGTAATAACAGCCTATCTAGATAGTTTGCCTCCACGAGAGAATGATACCATGGGATACAACGACGTTCTCAAGAGCTTCACACTCTCACTGTATCAATGACAACCTGTGTGGATGACTTGCACGGATCAGGATCTCTGTAATGCTTATGGACTCTAACGTCAGCTGGACTTGATGACTGAATTCTATCCTGAAGTACCCGTTAACGGCAACCAATATGTACTCTGCCGTATTACAGCACAATCCTCCTGGGTGTCTAAATGTGAGACAATCACAGAATGGTTTCTGAAAAACAAAAGAATTATATAAAGACGCATTAAACAATAGTCCTTTTGACTGATTCGTGCAGGCAGTATTAACATAATAATACTTATTTTGTACTTATTTGCTCAGCAGTTGAAACAAAAACTGAAAAACATAACCCTCATAGTACGTTTTCAGTGGACCGAAATTGCGTAATTTGAATGAACTGATTTCAGAATTACGTTCAGGTGTTTTCGCTGCCACTCAAATGATTTCGATTGACATTGCGTTGAATTTGAATACCAAATTGGCATGTAAAATAATTATTTACATAAACGAAACTTTTGCATTTAAAATGATATATTATCGCATAAAGTATCAGTAACATAAATCGAATATTTAATTCTATTTTTAATTTCTTCCTTAGAAAGTTCTGGATAAAATGTAAACAACAAATGTCAAATAAAACACTTTCACAAAAAGTGAAAACCGAAAATGGGCGCTTTCGGGCAAATGTTCGTAATTTCTAACGTAATTTCATTGAAATATGGCTTTGAATCTTGGTAGTTTTTTTTAAATATATTTACACCAGAGCCTCGCAGCTCTCTTTTAATTTTGAGTATGCCTCCTCCAGTAAATGGAATGAAAAAGTTAAAGTTAAGCCGTGTTACAAACCAGCCGAAGAAGCAGTTAATTTAGTAGTTATACTAAAGTACTAAACAGTACCATTTATAGATTCATGTAAAATTTCTTATTATCTTAGAATCTATTTGCAATAACTATCGTTACAACTCTGTTCGAGATCATAGTTTCTTTGTGTTTTATAACCCTATCACTTTTTCCATCATTCACTGATATCGCCTTTTAGAAGAATGCCTTACAAACTTTTATATCAGTACCATCAGTATATGGTAAGTAATAATCTCTGGTAACACTTTTTTGGTTTTTTCATTGGGAGTTTGAGATACATATCGCCGAGCAACAGATTTCATCTAAATAAAAGTTACATCATTCCATAATTTAAGAAAGGTTTCAATGAATGTAACCTACTGTTGCGATCAAACGAAGTAACAATTTGTCGATTCTGGTGAAAACCCTACCGGCGACACAAATAATGAAATAAGGGAATGCAGATGCTTCCTTCATTACCGGCTGCGCTAAATTAAATAATCAAATGTGTAGTGAAAGGTAACGGTGTCTGCATTGTCTTCTCTTCTCTATGGGTAATAAAATCATAAAACCCGGGGGTGCATTAGTAAGATGCATGGAGATGAGTTGACGCTCCTAAGTAAAGTTAACATTACCTTTATTTGGGAAAATATGTAAGAGACAGTTTTCTCCAGACTCATCATTCTTATCTTCATGTATATACTGGTAACATAACATTAATAATGCAAAAACGTAGTAATAATTAAGTTAAATATTTGGGTGGGGAAATTACTTACCACTTTCAAGTAGATATCGATATTCCATATCAAACAATTTCTGCACTTTGAAACTTGTTGAGAAATTCAAATGATTCACTATACTACTTCACAGCAGCTTCATGGACAGAACTAAACTAATCACCTTGCACTACAATCACAAAATTCGAGCAAAAAACCTTTATTTTCCTTTAGTGCCAAAATGGACTAAGCCTCATGGTCATGTACGGCTCTCAGCAAAAGCATGAAAAATTAAATGGTCCAAAGTAAAACATTAGTGCCATCTCGAAGAGAAAATTAGAAATCAGTTTGGTCTGTTTTGGGAAGAAAAACAGTTTATCAGCCGAATGATACATATAAGACATTTTTGGAATTTTTGTGAGATGGTTATTCTAGCACTCAACGCCTCAATTTCACATTTAAGATTAATTAAACTGCAATTCCTTAGTCAGCTATAAAATTTTTAATTAATCTCAGTACCTGTAATGAACACCTTACATGACGTTAATCTCGCTTCGTGCCAGACGATGGATTACAACGGAAAAGATATATTGTACTAATTTATAAGGACATGGGGCAAGATCAAGAATGGACATAAGAATCCCCACATGTGTGCAGTTGGTTTTGAAAATCACTAAGTGTATTCTGGACAGGTACCATACATGGATACACTGAAGTGAGAAAGGAGTACTTACCTACAAGACTGCGCATTGTTTCGAGTAACAAGGATTATAAAAACAAGATGCCAAAGAAAAACTTTTTTGGTAATCTTAAAAGAAATTATGAGTTTTTTGTTTTACCTCTAAAGTTTATGTTTTATACATAAGAAACAGGTAGTATCTAAAATATTAAGCACTCTTGCACGTAAAAACTTATTCATTGCTTGTTTTATATTCCATCCACTTTATTTAGCTTTGTTTTTGTTTGTTAAGTAATTACTAAGTTCATTATCTAGATAAACATTCAGAGCATTATACGTTTTTATGCTTCAAACATTAGTGCTCGGGTTGGAGACAGGTATTTAGAGATAGATATGTATAGACAGGACTCTGTGAAATGTAGGCAGGTCTCGGTGAAATGTAGACAGGTCTTGGTGACACAAACAAAATATTATATGCCAGGTGAAGGATAAATTTAAATATTTTCGGAAGCACTACACTGTTGGCTTAATCTAGATAAAATTTGAGATTCGAGGTCATCAGGTACAAACTTCTAGGAAATAAGTTTTTGTCTCGCCTAGATTACAGCAAATCGTGTGTCTAGGCAATAAATGCAATTTATTCTGCGAATAAGCTTGCCAAGCCAAGCCATTTTCGTATGATTAAGAATATCTATAAAATCCAGAAATGGTTGCATTTTGAATACATATCAGTTAGTTCAGCAGCTACGTAGTTCATCATTTACCAGTTCAGAAGCTTTTCGAATATTTTGGAAGTGAATGAGAGGAGACGTATGTATATGCATATCTTTGACTGACTATACAATCCCACAAGGCTTATGCTACACGCTATAACAGTATCGAAAGGTAGACCACATCAGGGTTAATTTGACTTATTATACCCCAGATGAAACCACATAGGGTATGCTAAGTTTATCAGTCTGTTTGGAAAGCATAGAAATAATTATGGTAGAGTAAACCGGAAATACTGGATTGGATACCCATGCATATTATTAAAAGTTATTGACTTAGGTATGGTCTTTTGGCGTCAGCTGTAGAAATCTGGGATAGGACTTTATATACAAAGATAATAAAGTGGGCGAAAGAGTTTCTGTTTGACCTGTGTTTCTGTAAATAGCTCTCGAGCTAATATATCCACTAAACCTAATTTTAAATACATGAAAAAGTTGTTCTGTGCTACTTTGATATATAAAAATGATCACAAAATGCAGGAAGCGATTAGAACATTATAAATTTAGTAATTACTTCTACAAATTGTATCCCCTTTGGAGTACAATTTCGTTTTATATACATTTTAAACGTGCTTTTGTTGATATCCTTCTTTTTTTCTTAAAACCTGTTCAGTACATAAATCTAATCTCACACCACTTAATTAAATCAATATAACTGAAAGGGAGCCTATAATTATTGATATTTAAGAAGTTATTTAAATAAATCTGGAAAACATAAAAAAAAACTGAAAAACGCAATTTGTTCGTTTTTAAATTTTCACTGTTATTGACACATTTTTTTATAAATCCTTTTTCATTTTATTTGTTTTTTCTCGAAATGTGTTTATTAATGTTATTATTTTCTTTTTAGTTATTGTCATATTCTTTAATTTTAGAGATGTTCAATATTTTACGTAGCTATAAGCTGGGGCAGATAAATAAAATCTTTACCTTTAATTTTTATGTAAAAGAACAAGTTGTAATGAAAATTACAGATCATTTGAGACTTTTAGCGCCTTTTTGAACGCACTTCTTGCTTTTTTCAATTGACATAAAATTCAGATCAGACATATATGCTTATTGTGTGTTAATAGGTTTGTTCGATGAAAACACCGTGTAAAAACACCGTGTAGACTTTCCCCTACAATTTTCCCCAAATTTACCCGGGGTTTTGTGCATTCATCGAACAAGTTTTTAAAACACCGGGTAAATCTAATGTAATGACATTTCTCTGACAGTTCTCCTGAGCATAATTTAAATAATAATTTCTAGTGATTTGTCAAAATTTATTTATAAAATAAGTGAAATAATTAAAAATTTAAGAATAAATAAATATTAAAATGCACGAAAAATATTTCTCAGTTTTTTCTTAATGACATATTCTTTTATTACATCGACATTATCGCCATTTCTGTAACTTTACTTTGAAAAAATGACAATTGGTTCATCTGTGACCAGATATAGCTCCATCATTTCTGCACTATTTTCACTTTGATCATCAGATGTTTTGTCACTAGATATAAAATTAATAGTTTGGATGATCAAAATCTACAGAAATGATTTTCTCTATCCCGTTGGTTTCTTCTCGAGCACTATTAATCCCCTTTCCTGACATCTCATTTAAGAATTTAGAGAATTCCTTATATGTTGTTTGCTTCAAATCTATTTGCTTTGTAGCTGCAGGGATAACGTGAAGTCTATAAAAATTACTTGTTAATAATTGGCAAAGAAACATTTTACGATCAAATTTCTTACTAGAAAGGCAGACCTTAAGATTTCATCCATGTCCTTCGACTTTAATCACCTCCTCAAATATTTCCTTATAATTTTCATTCGAATTTCCTATGTGCATATTATCGATGGGTATTTTGTCATCTAATTTCCTATCCAACTTCCTTATATAATCTGAATTTGGTATGAGCTCCACTATTTTTTCACTTTTATATACAGCACTCGACCGCAATCACCGAACAAATTACATGTGACAGTTCACAAATGGCAAATGTCAAACGTTTACCCCTACAAATTTTTAGTGCAAGTTCGGGGCACGAAATAAGAAAGCCCAGGGTTTTCAAAAAACAAGATAGTACAGCCCGGTGTAGCCCGGGGCTTACCCGGTGTTTTCATCGAACAAACCTAATCTCTTATAAGCTCAAGTAGGCTTGATCTTATGTTCAAGGGTTTCAAAGGTTTATCAATGTATTCAAAGGATAATTCCTCAATTCAATAAATTCAATGATTAAAGGCAGAAACACATCCAAGCAAGCCTCAGGCCTAGCCTCTCTCAGGCCTCCTCGCAGCTCGCCTCAAGGCTTGCCTCAAAGAAATGAAAACAAAATGATACCACTGGCCTCCGTACAATATACTGTGGCTCGGTACTGTCATTTTAATTTTGTTAGTACATCTGTTGACAGAAGTAGGCCTGAGAGAGAAAATTTCGAACATTGAGCAAAGCGAGCTTTGCAGCTAGGCCTAGGCTAGCTGCTGGCTTGGTTTTGTGTTGCACCATTTAATAAGCCGTGTTGGAAATTTTGACAACACCTCGAGGAAGCCTCGAGGCTTGGTGTGTTTCTGCCATAAATTACACATGTGTAAAAAAAGGAGGTGGTGTGGTTTAAAAAAAAAAGGGGGGGTACAATCGTCGTTGCCACGAATCGAACCGCACTTCCATGCGTCTCCAGACAAATTGCTTTCCACTACACCAAGCTGACCCACAAAGCGATTGTTTCAAAATTAAAATAAAAACACTTGGTTCATGCTACTTCAAATCACCACTTAATTTATTTTACAATAATAAAGAAAACCAAGAACTTTGATTTTACAACCTACTCTGTTTTTATTCGATTTTTATTTCATGCGAACTATACAATAAAACTTCTAGATTTCAAATTAATTATAATGTTCAAAAAAATCCAATCGAGACTCACACGATTTTATCGCCCGTTTCACACCTTTCGAATATAGGTACATATGTTCAAAGAATAATGAATAATTAAGATTCCGACGTACTCAAACTGAGACTTCCTTTTTTTTTGGTTTCTTTTTTCTATATAGACTTTCAGCGAAGATTTCTGACCGTCGCGACTTCGATTTCTAGTATACTACTGTTAGGAATCTTTCCCTTTTTTTCATAATTGCAGTTTCGTTATTTTTAACGAAAAAAAAAAACATGATTATTCTAGAATTCTAGAATTCAATATACATATATGCCATTTCAAGTTTTCCTGTCCCTTTCATTTCTAATTTAACGAAACTCTATCATTTCCAGGGTTGTATAAAGTGCATTTTCGAACCTTATCGACATTCGAAATAACAAAAGTATTGCCTGTCAATGTCAATCAGACGAGATAGCACTATTAACAAGTGATCAAGCGACGGTGAAAAATCTTTGCTGAATCTCAAGAAATAGGTGAGTATATTTGTTTTAATTTTTTTGTTGATAGTTGGATTTGTGATATATGTTGTTTGATGTTAAATGTTTCGTGAGAATCAAATCATGTGCGTCCGGTATTATGCTAAGTTCTAAGTGATCTTTGTGTACGTGTTTATGTTACAAACAAAAGAACAGAAACTCTATACTACTTGCTTAACTAAACAAAATATTAATTCTAGGTAATTGCAGAGAAAAACAAATGGCTGGACCACAACGCAAAAATTGCAAAAAAAGAACAAAGTAATTCTAAATCAGATAAGTATCTACTAAACTAATTAAGTTGTTGTTGATGATTCTTTGTGGTTGTTTTTTTTCAGATTTTTCCGTGAAGCTATCGCCTATTTCTTTTGCCGCAACACCTTATATCTGCAGAGAAACACATTTTTCAGTAATATTAAAAATTAATTTTTGTGCTAATACAAGTTTAACTTCGTAAACAATTCTTATTTAATGCAATACTGTTTTTTAACATTTTTAGTGTTTCTAATCGACATATAATAATAAATTATGAATCGGTGTACAATTGTATGAAATATATGGTTTTCACAGCCTGTTCAAAATGTTTGACATTTTTGAAGGAAGAACGCTCAGTCCATTCTTAATATATGTCAGTTTATAAAGCCCAGCATAGAACTACTCTTTGATACCATGTAGTTTATGTGGCAGATAAAATTCAATATATGTTCACATTTGATACCCAAGTCACAGGCAGAACTAACACGACGAATCAATCGAGGAATTTGGGAACCCGTAATCATAAATGATAGATTTCTGATTCCTGTGTAAAGTCATAACCACACATTTGTCGATATTGAGGTATAGAGAAATGTGTATAAATTCTTATATATATATATATATATATCTGCATCAAGGCTCGTCAAATTGTACTTAAACCAGCTATAAAATCGGAGCATTTTACATAAAATGAAATTGCATGAAACTGTAAAATTTCTGGGAATCTTTAAACTGAACGGTTTAAATCAATTCGAGTGGTTTTGCAGATTTTCGCCTCTTTGATTTAATTTAGCATACTGTGCAGACATGAAGCATGAGTGATTTTAATTTAATTTTTAGCCTTACATATTTGCGACTTGGACTTCAGTTCTCTGACTTTACAAGAGTAAAAAAAACTCCAGCAAAATGAATATTTTTCCAGTTTACTCGGATAGGAATGGTGTCCGTATAAAATAAAAATGTACAGCAATTCCGTCCGTGCAATATAGAAGAAAAAAAATATATAAACATTTTTTGAACTGCTAACAACGAAGAATATATGAGATGGTACCAAGGATTCGGTTTCCATAAGCATACTCGAAACACAGCTATGAAGGATTAAGTTTTTCATTTAAGAGGATTTAAAAGGATACACTAGTAAATTTTTTCATAAATGTGCACAGCAAGAAAGACATTACAGTTTTGCAGTTAGTCCCAATTTGTTTTATATAGAGCCACTATTGTAATGTAAGAAATAAAACCCTTTCCCGTTTTCACCTTTAATCTGTTTATTATCTAAATGTCTTGCAATCTTTTATATTCAGTTCAAAATAAATATATGAATTTCTAGTGTCTTGATTTCTTCAAATATTTCCATTTTAAGGCCTAAACAACAGTGCGACGATCACAACGGCAAACGGCAGACGGCAGCGGGAATTTCGCTGACAAAACAGGTAGTCTTAAAATTGGGAACACAATTGCAACGACAGGCTGTGAGTGGCGATTTGAAAGAAGAAGATACTGAAATTTTATTTGTTATTTGTTGTGAGCGTTTTGAAAGGATATTTTTTTCCGAGAACATTCACTATTCACACTATTCTCAAGATTTTACTTTATTTGTTCATTAATTTAATTAACACTTGATTCTAAAAACCTTATTTCATTATTTCTTCTCGACGTCAGTAAATTATAGTGCAATATGTACACCATTTGTTCTCTATTTGCTTCATCATACAAGATACGGTTTTCTAAAAACCCATTGACGTTCCTTTCCATTGGTAGTAAAATGGTTTGAATATAAAATACAATTACCAGCCATTTATAAGTTCAATGCGGAAAATCCTCAAATTGATACTTAATCGATTATGAACTGTTGTGTCGACTCTCAACATAGACTTTAAATATCAACCCAGTAAGCAATTTGCCGATCCTCCGCAACAGCGAAACTTAAGCGACCATAGAGCAATACAATGCGAAATATGAGAGTAAATGCGAAAGAGCGAAAAATTATTTGTTATTGAAGCGATATAAAAGCGAAACGAAAGCGAATATATATTATATTTTGTTTTATTTATATTTCATAAACATTTGTATGTGCGCAATTTTGTGCTCGAACTTCTGTGAATGTTACAGTTTCAAGATTTTCGATTCTTTTTTTCCATTCTGAGCTTGCATTTTAGGGTGAACAGAAATTTCTTGTCTTTATATTTCTATTAGTGAATTATAAAAGATGAGCAATTAAAATTACATTTAATTAACATTATAGGTAAATTGAGAGGCTACATACATAAGAGACTGGATTATATTGGTAGGTGCATACAAGCAGAGATTAATAATTTCATTTGCAAATCGCTAAAATTATCGTTAACATAGTAGATTTTGTATTCACTTTCAATACATTTTAATTTATCATATTTTGCGGAAAAATAAAGGCAAAGTGAATCCGAAGTGATACCACAAATGTGGCACAATGTTCTGTTAGCATTTGCTCCCATGCGATGTATCGCTTTTATATCTCATTTGAACTCACTAGCAAAATTTATGATTCACTTTGCGATATCTTTGCGATTCTCATTGGCTTCGCAAGGTTTCCTGGGAACAACTAAACTATATCTGTTGCTACTTGTATTCATTTCTTAAAAATCGTGATGAAGTGTGCTCTGTCAATCGAATTTCTTTCATCCATAATTACTCAATTAAGTTATTCATTTAATTCTAACATAATTAATTCTAAATATATAAAACATGCATCTTGAGGATAATGATCCCTTGTGGTACTTTATTTCAGGTACATATCTTGAGGAGCTCCCCGACACAAAGCGTGGAAAGGAAAAATACAGAAACTTAATATAGCATTCTCACATTTATTTAAACCATCAACAAATGAGTTTAAACTTTAAGCAGATAAATTTAAACCATTAACAAATAATTTTAAACTCTCAGCAAATAAATTTAAACCTTGAACAAATGATTTTAAACCTTTAACAAATAAATTTAAGCCGTTAACGAATGAGTTTGAACTCTTAGCAAATAAACTTAAACCTTAAGCAATTATATTTAAATTCTTTACAAATTTATATTTAAAATATTTTATTTCACTTTAAGTAAGCAATTCATACATTTTTTTTTTTAAATTTTGAGTGTGTATATAATATATATGCATACATACATATCTTATATATTTATATCTGCAATACTTTTGGCTTTTCAGTGCAACGGTTGACCATCCACTGCCTTTGGAATAAGCAAAACCATATCCATTATATACTTGGAACAGTTATTAGGTGTGATTTGTTGCAGGCTATCTTCGATCACTGAGACAAGATTATGTTCTCTACGCATGTCACCTAAAACTGAACGCGCGTGTGCCTTCATCTTAGAAAACGATTTTTCTATGGGGTTTAATATAGGCGAGTAAGGGGCCAAAACTTTTAGTGTTAAATTCCTTTGAGATAATATATCGCGAACTTGTTGTGTCTTGTATTTTTTTATCAACACAGTACAGTTAGAATGTACTAGTTGAAATTTGCAGTGATGAGGTAGTCTTGCATTGAGGGTGCGATTTCTTCTTTTCTGGTTATTATTAGTTGAACAAAACGTAAAACTGGTTTTATTGCTTATTTTACAATTATGAGTGAGAACAGATTAATGCATTTTGAGAAATTTTTTGCATTCAGTATTCAATGCCCATTTGATGCAGTTGCACAGCGATAGAGTGAAGTAAGTACAGTAAAGATTTCTTACCAGCGAGCCAAATAATAGATTATCATTGTAAAGCTTTTTAGATTTTCGGCATCTATAATAACATGAGTAGCAGTGAAGATTTTAGCGGAGGCAGCTTTGATGAATGGCGGCCATCTACGCAAGAAGAAGAGCCTGTAGATTATGGAGTTTCAAGGGAATCTAGAGGTATGATAGGTGTAGGTCATAAACAAAAAAACTCGGAAAATGTGCATACTGTGTCCTGGATAATAACCCATTTAGACTTTTAAGTTGATTGAAATTGTAATATTATACATGCCTTAAAACGAAAGTATAAAAATTGTGCTAACAAATTTTCAGCCAACACTAGCGCGCATGTTGAAGCGCGTGATTTTTCCCACGAACAGCACAATGACCAACAACAAGAACAACAGCGTCGGCGGGGCTCAAGAGGGAAATATTGCCGCACGAATATTGATGCAAAGGAGTTTTTCATAACGTATTATGAAGAGGGTATGACAGTGGCTGAATCTGCCCGCAGGACTAAAATCAACATAAATACTACTAAAAGCACCATTCGAGCTTATAAAAAAGATTGGAAAGTGCCCAAAGACCGTCGTGGTGGAAAAAAACACGAAAGTTAACAGAGGTAGTATTGGTGCATATAGAGCAATATGTTGAGAGTACTCCCGGAATGACAACTCGAGCTATCCAACAAAATTTATTCCGTCACAAAAACATTTCTTTATCCTTAACTACCATCGGAAATGCCCTTCGTGAACTGAAAATCACGCTCAAACTAGCTTCCATTGAAAATGAGCAGATGAATTCACCGCGAACAATACAGTTGAGGCAAACATACGCGCGGGATTTCACATAGTGGGCTTCGGAGAACAGAGATAAAATGATATTTATTGATGAGTGTGGTTTTAATCTTCATCTTAGAAGATCTCAAGCCTGCTCAAGAAGGGGCACCCGTGCCCGGGTTATAGTTCCAGCAGTACGTGGTAGAAACGTCACACTTATTGCTGCGATAAGTAACCAAGGAATATTGCATTACA
The DNA here is from genome assembly GCA_963924295.1 of Dioctria rufipes. Taxonomy (NCBI): domain Eukaryota; kingdom Metazoa; phylum Arthropoda; class Insecta; order Diptera; family Asilidae; genus Dioctria; species Dioctria rufipes. Next base: position 121,346 of record CAWUPM010000055.1, read on the forward strand.
AGATCATTCCAAATTCCACTTGCAATTCCGATAGGTTTTTTCTATTTCTGCGGGAACTTGCTGAAAACTGGAAAGAAATCCATTGCTTAGTGACGCGTTTTTAATTTTGGATAATGCGAGAATACACAAAACACAACAAGTTCGCGATGTGTTATCTGAAATGAATTTAACACTAAAATATTTGCCTCCTTACTCGCCTATGTTAAACCCTATCGAAAAATCGTTTTCTAAAATGAAGGCACATGCGCGTTCAGTTTTAGGTGACGTTAGTAGAGAACATAATCTTGTCTCAGTGATAGAAGATAGCCTGCAACAAATCACACCTACTGACTGTTCCAACTATATAATGGAATGGTTTTGCTTATTCCAAAGGCAGTGGATGGTCAACCGTTGCACTGAAAAGACAAAAGTATTGCAGATATAAATATATAAGATATGTATGCATATATACTATTATATACACCCCCAAATTTGAAAAAAAAAAAATTGTATGAATTGCTTACTTAAAGTGAAATAAAATATTTTAAATATAAATTTGTAAAGAGTTTAAATATAATTGCTAAAGGTTTAAATTTATTTGCTAAGAGTTCAAACTCATTCGTTAACGGTTTAAATTTATTTGTTAAAGGTTTAAAATCATTTGTTCAAGGTTTAAATTTATTTGCTAAGGGTTTAAAATCATTTGTTCAAGGTTTAAATTTATTTGTTAAGAGTTTAAAATTATTTGTTAATGGTTTAAATTTATCTGCTTAAAGTTTAAACTCATTTGTTAATGGTTTAAATAAATGTGAGAATGCTATATTAATGTGATTATTTGAAAACACTTTTGAACTTTTAAACTATTTATTAAACAAGTTTTTTTATAAGAGTGCACAATGCCATCCGCCATATTTGGGCTGATGAGTGTTAAGTCCAGCACCCCTTGGCGAATAGCGTTGCAGAATGTTGGTTCATTCCCTATATTGGCTATGTCTACATTATTTTTAACTAAGTAGTCAAAAAGGTACTCACCTCGTCTGTTGGTGTCACTGCTTCCCCATACGATGTGATTTGCATTCGCATCACACCCAATGATGAAGGATTTATTCCTTTTTCTGCAGAACTCCAGCAGTTTTGTAATTTCCTCTGGAGGAGGTGGATCCATCTCACCCGGGAAGTAGGCTGAGGCCATTACCACCTCATGATTGCCTTTATCTGTTGGCACCTCCACTAGGGCAGCCACTAGGTCCCGAGAGATTAGTTCTGTAATAGGAAGGAAGTTGATATTAGGTTTAAAAGCATTGCCACCCTTGGGGTGGCATGGTTCCTATCATAGATCAACTTACCTTGTTTAGTTAGAAGCCCTTTTACTTGACTTTCAAGAACCCAGGGTTCTTGCAGGAGTGCTATGTCTATACTACCCCTAATGAATCTTCTGCTAAGCACATCTGATGCAGGTTTTGCATGATGAAGATTCAATTGGAGTAGCCTAATATCACTCCTGCTTCTGGTCATTAAGGATGACCTTCTTTCCTGGGACTCTTTTTAGTTCCTTTTTTCAAGCCTTTACGGGCTTTCGCCCCCTGGTTTTCGTTTAAGGGTTTTGGCCCTTTTAAATAAAAACTTGGGGGTACTCTGGTTTTGCAGGGCGGTTTTAATTTAACCACTGCCTGCTCCCCAGTAGTACTGGTCAGCCTATTGGTCTTTGTAGAGGTGGAGGGTGTCGCAATTACTGGCCTATTAGGCCCACTGGTAGTTGTGGCTACCTTCTCAACCTGTCTTGTGGTTCCCGTTTGGGTTATCGCCCTTGGTGGCTCCGGTTCAGCCACTTCCATTTTCTCAGGAGCCTCAGCATTACTCTCAAGGTTAATGCTCGAGGTTGAGTTGACCGCAGCTGCTGGGCCTAATAGCCGATGTGCAGTCTTGGACACCCCAGCCTTTGGGTTGGCCTCTGTTGTGTTGCTTTGCTCCTTTTGCAGCTTTATGTCTCCTTTCGGTCTAAGCTGCACTTGTCCAAAAAGGAAGTTAATCTTGAAGTTTAACTTCTTGAGCTTTTCCGCCGAGCAGTGGTCCACTGAGAGAGTGACCTGTGAGACAACCCCTTCAGTCACTTTCCTTAGGACGTTCCACTCAGCTACTTTAAGTTCATGGTTTTGAGCACCTACGAACCGTAACAATTCGTCAGCAGGCATCTCTGTACTTTCAGGGAAGTAGCCAACCAGGATCTTTGCTCGAGGAATTTCACTTTCCTCTACAGCCCTTAGATTGGCATTTTCCCATGGTTTTATCTCACCCGTTATCTGCTTTAGCCACTCCGAGGTAGCCTTGTCAGAGCAGCTGAGAACTAGCCATCCTGGTCTAGCACTGTATCCGAGGAATGCCGGCTTGAGCTGGTCATTCTCCATCTCCAGAATCTTTCCCAGGATCGCCTTACGGACAGATATAATTTGCTCTGCCGTCAGCATTTCTTCGGGGAAGTTCGCTGAAAGGATTCCCATTTTAACGCCTACAACCACTTGTTTGTAGGAGAGGGACCTGGGAGCTATTTCCTTTTTGGATTGCTCCTGCTTCCTTTCTGCTTCTTCACCCTGTTGAGTTCTCAACCGCTTGACCTATGTGGGTTTAGGGGTAGAGTCCTCGGAGCGATTCCGTTTGGATCTCTTGACGGTCTCCTTTTTCGGCATTGGCTTCATTGATGTTTTAATCTTAGATACATTTACAACAGCGGACTATAGGGGAGTTTGCATATTGAATTTTTTACATATTCATTTGCTTTGGCGCCTTATTTCATTATAACAATGACAAAACGTTCACCTGTAATTTCAATACCTCCAAGAAGCCCCGGAGCGATGGTTCCAGGAAGCGTGGAATATTTTGATGGCTAAATGACTAATTAATCTAAAGTTCGATCTTAATCTGTTGAATATTATGAAATGATGGGTATATCCATAGAATAATACAGTACCTGTTTGATTTTTATAACTCTTGAACACCCAAATATAAAATGAAACCCTCATTACAGAAAGGTGTTAATTGAGGGAGCCGAAAAGACAGAAGGATATGGCCTTGTTCTTACAGGGTGGTTCAGAAAATTTTACATTTTACATTATTTGCGGTTTTCTCCCAACAGTGTCTGTCACCCATCACTACCATGCCATAAAAGGCCCAATTAGTTTCAAGCTAAAGAGCCTGTCCGCTACGATTTATACAAAAGATGACATGGTATCATATTTCATTGAATCCTATTTAGATCGTGTGATTCTTATTTACTTAAAGCCTAAAATCATTTACATTTTTGCTGTAAATTCTAATGATGATTTAAGCTTATAGTTCTTCAAGAAAACGAGAAACTGACTGCAATGATGGCTGTTAATTAAATCACCATCATCCATCAGGTTGAATTCTTGAAACGCTCTGAAATTTGCTAAATTTTTTTAAAACACACTGAAATCTACGAAATATGCAACACGATTGAGAGTTTTGAATAAATTGTTAACGATTTATAAGGCAGAAGAGGGATGAGGGCTTTTCACTTGATGTAATGATAATATTCATATCATGCACGCAGTGATAAACCATGTATCTTTCCACATAGGTTTGCAAAAATTTCCTGTTCAAACCATTTCTTGTGAAGACTGTTATTTCATATATAACTTCACGGATCTTGAAAGTTGCTCAACCATCATCTTCCATAGGACCAAGGAAACGGTATATCTTTCTTATTATTTTAGGCATGCTTAACTTAAAAATCATATGTGGGCTGTGCAAATGACTTTAGATAGGAAAAGGTCCGAACATTTTTCCATACTAACGAGTTTTGATGAAAGGTTCCTCAAGTCCGAAGTCGTAGGTATGGTTTCGATTAACATGTTTTATAGGTTAACCCTTGCTGGTCACACTTCGAAATAATGACGTAATGGTCATCTGGGGTGATATTTACCCCAGCCCCTTTGCAGTGCAATAAATAATACAAAAATTGAAACAAAAAAAAATACCATAATGTACTTTCAACTCTCCTCCATGCAACCATACTAATAATTTTCAAAAAGCTTAATTTGAAATAAGCGAAAAAAGTTTCAAAAAAATTCGTCTCAAAAATGACTTTTTTTACAAAAATTAATGCAAAATTGTTAATTTTCAATTAAAAAAAAAAAAAAATTATAAGCCTGAAGTAGCATGCTTTCAGGTAGGAATGGTGAATTTAGCGGCCGTTCCAAAAAGTGTATTTATTTAGACATATGAAGTGAGGGATTTTCCGAAAAAATGAAATGCAAGTTTTTCGGAAATAAGTGCTATTTCATTAACAAAAATGTATTAAAAAAATAAGCAAAAATTGTTTTCTTGCAAAGCAAACATTATTACTGGAATTTAACATCATTCGAAACCAAAAGTGCATCGTACGCACATGTAAGTGCGATGCTTATCGCACATTGGCATTTTACAGGTCGGGCATTGCATATTCGTCTTCTTATCATTTTTTCGGGTACACATATCACATCGCGTGAGCCTCTCGAACTTCGGCCGTTCCTCTTCGAAATCGGCGGGCAAATCTCGCAATCCTAAAATATTCGAAATTCCAATCTTTATGTCTTTGCGAATCGTTGGCATTGTATATCGCTCTTCCAATTGTTGTTTGATTAAATGCTCATAGAGTGATCGGAGGCAGCTCTCCATCGTCTTCGAAATCGGCGGGCAAATCTCGCAATCCTAAAATATTCGAAATTCCAATCTTTATGTCTTTGCGAATCGTTGGCATTGTATATCGCTCTTCCAATTGTTGTTTGATTAAATGCTCATAGAGTGATCGGAGGCAGCTCTCCATCGTCACGATTTCTTCGATATTATTATTATTCATACGGCATTTCAACAAAACTCTAGCATTGACGGCTGCTTGGTCGAGCATTCCGAAAAAAAAACCGCATCGGCCACCGATGTGTTCGTCGACTAACCGTGTACGAATGGCACATTTGATCGAAGCAGTCAGTGCCCCCTTTATTTTTATTTTAATGCTGTATTATTTCCGGCTTCCCATCAATAACCCGAGATTCACCGTGCAAAAACGACGTCAATAATAAAACGACCTTGTTTTTTTTTTGGCGTATATGATAATAGCGTTAAATCTTTCGTGTAACAGTATTTTGTGCCTGGAATCGGTTTTTGTGCTATTTTCATATCTTGCGGGATTTCGCGTTTGTTCCTTCGAATTGTCCCGGTGACGCTCAATTGTATTGGTTCCTCAAGCATTGTTTTTACCATCGGAACGGAGGTGAACCAGTTATCACATGTTACGTTGCGCTTGGTTCCGTGAATCTGTTTAGTAACTTCCCTCAGAAAATACTCCGAAACGGACTCATTATCCGGCGTCGACGTTTTTCCCAAATAAGGCATGGCATTGTACTACAAACAAAAGAGAAAATAGAATGAAAAAATCATAATATTATGAAAAGCGAGAAAACAAATTATAATTCCAAATAAAATGAATTACCATATATGATGTAGATGCGTCATTCAAGCTGGCTATTTTTAAGCCATATCTATCGGGCTTCGACTTGATATACATCCGGAATGCGCATCTGCCTCGAAACCCAAGGAGCTGTTCGTCAACGGTGTAGTTATTGTGAGGCTTGTAATACTGTTGGCAATTTTTTATGAATATCTCCCATAATTCTCGAATTGGAGCAAGTCTGTCTGCACTGTTTCTGACTGTCTTATCATCGAAACGCAGACATGTCGAAAGAAACATGAATCTTGCGAGACTCATAACGCATCTGTACACAGACGTACCGAAGCGTTTGTCCCAAAGCCATTTGTAGTTAACAGACGATTGTTTCCATAGCCCACTATAATACAGCAGTCCTATGTAAGCTCTTATCTCCGCAACATCCTTATGGTGGTCGTACGTCTGCGTGCCATGGTCCGTAACCATCATGTGAGCGCAGACGTCTTCGATTTTCCGATTCGTATGCTCAACAATTATATGAATCATTTCATCATTGATTAGCAAATTCCAAAATTCCACGAACGTTGAGGCCGTGGTGTTAATTGGCCCAGGAATGAAAATTGGCACATCGTTGTTGACCCGTCCTGGGTGAGATTGCAATTATTTATTACTGATATAGATATTTATTACTGATATAGAAACCCCGTCACAAAATTGTATTTATTTTATGTATATTTTCAAACGTAATAAGTCGAAGAAGCAAGAGCGCCCACAATAACGGAAGGATCAGCTGCCACCCGCTACACACCCGCAGACACACATACACACATACATACACACATACACACACACACACACAGGTACGAGGGTTATTTACCTGAGGTTCGTTGGGGACGCTGCGTTGCCCATCGGAAACCGTTAACGCCTCTCGGGCGTCCGCGTGCTCGAGACTCGGTTAGCCTCGTATATAACGGACAATTTTCCAATTCAGAGTCGAGCTCGCTTTGTTCCTCACCGTATGAAGATCCAGATTGCTCGTAAATGTTGTCTTCTTCCCCAGAATCTTCACCTCCGATTTCTATTTCTTCGTCGACTTCCTCGATCAGTTGTTCCCGAATGGTCCGCCCGCGAAGATTATAAGCCATCTTAAATAGCGATTTAAATTACGTAAACGTTTTTTTTTTAATTTAAAACTACACAATAATTTTTTGTTATACTTACTTTTTATGAATATTCACAAATAAACCAAAAAAAAAACTTTACTTCAAAACTTTTTTTTTTCACAAAACTCACACGGGGTAAAATTCACCCCAGGTTTTTACGCGCTCCGACTCCAATGCCTGTCACAATAATACTGACAGGCCTGTTTAAATAAAACCTAACTGGCTTTATACAGGGTGTGCCAAAAGTCACCATGGTGTTTAAAAATTGATCGCTGATTTAAGTAATAAAATTCTATTATTCTGGTTCTTTGTTCAGTTGTCAATTTCTCCATTATTTATTCTCCAGATGTTATTTATATAATCTAACAAAAAAAAAAATAAAAAAAAAATATAAACGAAAAAGTTATTAAATTTTTAAACCCCATGGTGCTTTTGGCACCCCATGGTGACTTTTGGCCCACCCTGTACTACAAGGTTGTAACTACCTGTAGGTGGCGTCGTAGGTCCCACTTTCTCGAATTTTGTGGACGGTATTGCCGGTCAAAAAAAGGCTGGGGTGAAATATACCCCTTGTGACCATTAAGGGTTAAAGAAACACATTATCGAATTGAGTGTGATTTTGGTTTGTAAGGTATAACTAATAAAAAAAGATTTATTTAGTATTACGGATTCTATTGAACGTCTCAAAGAATTTAATAATTTGGATTAAGCACTAGGAGAGTATAGTAAAGTTCAGCTCCGAAAATTAACTATAAAAATCATTGGATCTCATGAATATTGCTTTTCTTCAAAGTCTAACGAACGGCAACGATTACTTTTGTAAGCAGATGAGTTCCGTAGAGTTTTTGTCGTGGATATAAAAAAAATTTCGATTTTTGAAAAACAAAAAAAAAAGATTTATTCAGCCGTAAATTATTTTACAATTGTCCAGTATGTCGGGTATGTAGGTATAGAATACTGTCATTCAGACAGATAAAAACTGAATAGGAGATTATCCCCAATAACACCTTCTATCAAGACAAAATCTCTGCACCAATTATAACTGGTTATAGCCAACAGTTTAGCACAAACAGTCTGGCAATGGTGGATACAATATATGGTTTTAGTAGCACACAGTTGAGTTCACACCATATCCAAAATTTTAAGAATTTAAATTTTAAGTTCGAATGCGTTATTGACTGTAAATAACGAGATAAATCTTCTAAGTAAAAAAAAAAAAAAACATGTAAAATGGTGAGTATTAAATTAAAAAAAAAAAAAAGGAAAAAAGTAAAGCTGTCTTACAACTACTTACAAATATCAAAATAATATAAAGATATATTGAGCAGCCTAAAAGAAGGAAAAAGAGAACCAAAACCAAAATATAATTACCACGCAATTTTCTGACTATATTACAAACTTGAGTACATCATGTTAGCTTGCTGTTAATGCCGCTACACACGTTCATTCAAATCGTACGACTTGGCATGCACATGACAAGCTATCGACAAATACTAGGTAAACATATAAGTCGAATTATATTTTATAATACGTATACGTTTTTGTTACATAGGTAACGCATTGCCGCGCCTCCTATACCGCCACAAATCGCAAGTTTTATAGCGACCCACTAACTAGCGAAGTGTAAGCCACTTACTTTCCACAAAGATTATCACAGCTCAAGAATAAAATAAAATGCGTATTTGTGATAGGGTTGCAATTATGCCATTTGCACGGTACTACGGCGACGGACTGCCCAAGATATTTTGTGAGGACAGTGTTATTATCAATATTCTTCCATAAAGGTTAAAGTTTCCAAAAAATGAAGCAATGACTGGGAACTGGAATAATAACTTTTTCTCCTTGAACAATTTTTTCATTAAATATTTCGCAGTTCGGACAATAGATTCTAAGATGCTACTGCTTAAAAATGTTTCGAATTCCATAAAGAAATAAATCGATATACCGCACTCAGAAAAATCAATTGCTTCACTTCAATGAAAATATGTCTTTATTCCTAGGCGCTTTCAATTTTCATTAAATGAAAGAAACATTTTCTTATTAGAAGGATAATTTTATAAAATTAATAATATTTCCATAGGTTTAAAGAAAACTGATTTAATTGAAATGATGTTACACTAGAATAGAGGTTTCATTGAAAACCAATGAAACCACTTTATTAAATTTATAGCAGATTTTATCTGTTTAAGGAAATCTATTCTTTGATTCAATGTAATTTATTATAAGTTCAATTCTTAATGCTTGTCGTAAAATGAATAAGTATTTTACTCGTTTTGAAAACGATTTTCTTTAAAGTAAAGAATATTTTTAACATTTTGAAAACATAATTCCTTAGTTTATTCAATAGTTTTCTTCAATTCGAAGAGGTTCTCATTGAAATGAAGAAAACTGAACTCAACTTCTATATAATCTGTAGTGAGTGAGCCAGTCTTGCAAAGTATTCTATTCGGGTAAGACGTGTGCGCGTGATTTAAAGTCCAAACAAATTTAAGCGTGTAGTGTTACATTAAGTGCGAAAGAATATTTTAGGTTAGAGCCTTACAATATTATAACAAACAGGAATTTTCATAAGCTGGATTAAGTGAAGTCGGACCAATATTTGTGTTGAGTTCAAGTTTTCTAGTGAGAGTACATTATAGGTGTAAACAGTTAGTAGATTTCGTGAGGGAGCAGTCAGGTTATTCTAATAAAAGTTCAAATTTGTTTACATGTCTACACGCTGCTATTTATTATTCACTTAAGCTTCCTGTTTTTGCTTGCTTTTTTTTGTGTGCTTACATATAATTTTGCTCTGCATTTTCGGTTCTTCGTTATCACCTATCCCTTCAACATATTATTAGGGGTTTTCGGCTTGAATTATGCACACAAATTTTGATACCCACATTCCTGTTTGTTATATGTATGTTATAAGGTTAAAGTTTCATTTCATATAAAATTCTATTTAATGCCAACTTTTCTTGTTTAAAATTTTGCTCTTATTCGGTATCAAGATCTGATCTGATTACTGTAGACTAGAGAAAAGTAATAACATAGAAACAAGTGAAAATTTTTGTGTAAATGTGAGTCAAAATGATGTAGACCCTGGACTGGAATTAAACTCTAGTGTAATCACTACCTTAAATAATTTAGTGCAAACTCAAGAACTTTTAGAACTTCTGGAAAAACTTGAAGGATCTGTCTTTTTGACAGAATTTCTAGGTAAATGCTTATTTGTTTTATTCATATTCTTGTGAAATATAGAAATTTTTTAAGAACATGGAATAACCGTTGAAAGTGTAAAAGTAATGCGAAGTCATCACTTAGAACAAGTCTGCCCAAAACATAAATTTGGACAACGAATTATTTTTGAGGATAATCTAATTAAATGGCAAAAGCAATTCGTAAGTTAATAATTTACATATTTTATAGTTGTTGTATCTGAAAATTAACTAATTAACTAATTTAGAACGGAGATCATCAAACTCTTCCTTCAACAAAATCATGCAATTCGTCAGTAAATGATTGGATAAATAATACAAATTTTTCAAACACGGAATCATCTTGTGATGAGGTAAATGAGTAATAATAGGTTTATTCTGATGTGCTAAAAGCCAATAGTTTTTCAGTTTCTAAACATAACGCGAACTTTGAACGCCTCGTGCAAAGGCAAATTAATATTACAGTACTATAGACTTAATCAATCTTTGAACAATAAAATTAGACGAGAGTTGGGTAACCTTATAATAGAAAATATTATTCAAAATAAAGTCAATGCCTCTCCCAAATATTTTAATAAATTAGCAGACGAAATTGTTAAAATTTTCCCCTCAGAAAAGAAGGTAGGGTGGAGTAATATATTAAATCTATACATATTTTAAAAATAAAACTTTTTATAGGAATTTTTCTTTGTAAGTATTCCCAAGAAAAGACCAGGAGGAATTTTATACACACGGTTTCATAACGTTATCGGAAAACTGCGATCTGAAGGACTTATTTTTGAAAAACCAGCTAAGGAAAACATACCCATTCCACTTATTGCAAAAGAGAACAACTCTAAAAACACAATTACAAATGATACAACTATACCTTCAGGTAATTTAATATTTAACTAGAAATTCAATGATTGTAATATTATTCGGTCAGATGAAGAATCTATAAAAGGTAAAAAATGGCTTCAGTATAATACTGGCCCAAGAGAACAAATCTTGAAAAAGTGGAAAACGACTGCTTTATACCGAACAAATTCTTTCAGCATATGCAAAGATATACTCAACATTTTTTTGGAGTGGCCCTTATATAAACAATCTTTTGGATTTATCCTGGTAAGACAATATAAAAAAACTAGCTCCTATTACAGTTTACTTAATTTTCTGTTTATATGTAGATCGACATAGATTTTGAAAGTCGGTTTCCAGGAAAGCAAAATCTGTTATATGATAAGTATGAGGAATTTGCTGTGAAAATAATACCAATTATGAAAAGAGGTGTTTAGGATTCAAACAGCCGGGATTTATTGAACAAATGCTTAATTCTCGAAGATAATATTGAAAATAAAGGTAAGGGAATTTTTTATATCCGTTTGTTATTTTACTTTTTTTTTTATTTAAGCTAAAAAAATGTAGTTGTTATGTGGTTAATTTACGTACATATAAGGCAGACATCTAACCGAATGTTTTGTTTCATTTCAGATAGAAAAAGTGCTCTAATCTTCATAATTTTACACTCGGTTTTAGTGCCTACTTGCAGAGTATATAAACTGGATAAGGAAACACAGAAACGACGATTGGCGAAAGTTGCAATTAGTGATTCCAGAAAAAGTTTTATCAACCATGTAAAAACAGTTAATGACTTAGAAAATAATGTGACAAAATTAACGAATGAGTGTATAAAAACTAAAAGCACGTTACAACCAGTAATATTTGCGGTCGGTATTGATTATTTACAGCTCACAGATTTCTACATTTATTATTGTACCGTTTTATACAAACTGCCGAATTTTATAAATGCGCTTGATACTTGTTTTAAAATATTTCAAGTATTTGACTTGCAATATCCAAAAGAGTCTGAGATTGTATGGACATTCATTCAGAACTTTTTTTTCGATATACAAACTCATTTTGATACTAAAAGTACTGGAATGGTAAGTTTACTAATAAACTTGTCGAAAGATAATCAAAACTAAAATATATATCATAATTAATCAACGTTATAAAATTTGAAAAAAAAAAAAAAAAATTATTGAGAATAGTCTTTGTATGGACCTATGTCTAAATCGACAATTTATTTAATTATATAATATATATTACAAGGGTACCAAAAATGAAAAAAGTTATTTTTAAAAAAAGTATTGTTATGTTTATCATATTATAATCCATATACATACTGTATACATTATTCATATTTACTTTGTTTTTACTTTTCATAGAAGTTGCTTTATTATAATATCTTTTTTTTGTAATATTATACATAGCTATATTATTTTTGGAATTTCAACATGAATTTCACATGTTTTGTTTGCAGTGCGAGTTTTCCTTTAGTAGAAAAACTATGCGCTCATTTACGATATTTTCATTTTCTTGATTCTAATTCTATATATAAATGCGGTATATATAATTGTAAGCAAACATTTACGTCCTTCAGATCATTTTCCAAACATATGAAAATAGAAAGTAAAAGGGTTAGTATTATAAACCCAAATAAAAATAATTCTAATGAGCCACACCCTGAAATTGATTCTAAAGAGTCTCAACAGAAAGTGACAGTTGCAAAATCTAATATGACTTCTTTAAGCAACACTGCTAGTAGCTCACGTTTGGAGGATAGATGTGTGGCACAAAGTGTAGACAATATAAAACAGTTCGATATGCTTTCGTTAAAGAGGTCCGTAATATTATTTTCATGTAAATACTTCAGTAAATTTAACTTGTCAAGGAAAGAGGTATTAGGTATTCAAGAAAATATTACAAGTATGATAACAAGTGGAATTTCGAATGCTCTTGAATTCTATATAACAGAAAATGTTTCTGATTTCAATGGAAAAGAACTTTTGAATCAGTTGTTACAATTTTGTAAAAACCCTTTTGAATCCATAGATTCTGAATATAAATTTCTCAAATATTTGGAAAATAATGATTTGTACGAGAAATCAACGATTATATATTTAAACAGCGCAGTTACCAATGTTGTTCAAATGAGTACAAATACTATTGATGTAAGAACAACTAAAGGGATATTACTTCCGTTAAAATTTCAATTTCGAAAGTTTTTTGAAATTCCAAACGTTCTTAACATTTTTCTAGACAATATGGATTCTATCGCCCGTACATCAAATATTACTCATTTCATTGATGGTAAACTCTGGGAGAATAAATGTAAGTCATTTACAAACAAAGTGGTCATACCTTACTTCTTATATTTCGATGACTTCGAAATTAATAATCCGCTAGGATCACATTCTTCCATATTAGGCATATACTATTCTTTTCCCTCTGCTCCACCTTGGTTGGTATCTAAACATGATAGCATTTTTGCTGCCGGTTTTTTTAAAACTAAAGATGTAGCACTAGTCGGAAATAACATTGCTTTTCACAATTTAATTAAAGAAATTGATGAATTAGAAAATACTGGAATTGACATTAAAACATCTGAAGGAATTGTGAAGGTGTATTTTGTTCTGGGTTTAATATTAGGTGACAATTTAGGATTGAACAAAATATTAGGATTTTCCAAATCATTCTCGTCGCATTTCTTTTGCAGATTTTGTAGGTGCAATAAAGAAACAACACAAAAAATGTCAGTAGAAAATAAGGCCATGCTGAGAACTACTGATAACTATTTAGAAGATATAAACAATCTTGAAACTCAGTTCGGAGTTATTGAAAATTCAATTTTTAATAGTCTCACTTCATTCCATGTCGTAGAAAACTACGCTGTTGACGTAATGCACGATATTTTCGAAGGCATATGTGCCTATGATATGTGTCATATAATTTCTTATTGTATAAGTAAAAAGTATTTCACTTTAGAGACTCTTAATAATCGTAAGCTAAGCTTTGACTATGGAGAGAATGAAGTAGGCAACCTTTCTCCATCAATTACTGGACATCAGATAAAAAAATTTAATTTGAAAATGTCTGCGAGAGAAATGATGACATTCGTTCATTTTTTTCCTCTCTTTGTTGGGGACTTTGTTCCAGAGAATGACCCAGTTTGGATATTTTTTCTCGACTTCTTGCAAATGATAGACTTAATGTTATCATCATCCTTTGATTCTTTTGTAATAAACAAATTAAGCGAATGTGTGACATATCACAATAGCAAATACATCGAATTATTTCATGATAACCTAAAACCGAAGCATCATTTTCTAGTTCACTATGCAAATATTATTAGAATGTCAGGGCCACTGAAGTACCTATGGACATTTAATTTTGAATCAAAGCACAAAGTCCTCAAGTCTTATGCCAAAAACATAAATTCAAGGATTAATATACCTATGTCTCTAGCAATAAAATATGGTATGAATTTTGCTGCTTATATTCTATCATTTAACATGACACAGTGGTTACCTTTAGGAAAGATACTCGAAATTAAAATGTCGGAACATTATGATAAAATTTGTTCTGTACATTCCGGTGATTTTAATGTCGAAAACTGCCATTGTGTTGACTCCGTGGAATACTGTGGGACTAAGTATAAAAAGAAATTTATAATTTACTTTAAAGAAGAAGAAATGTTTGCTTTCAAGATTTTAGATATCATCCTTTCTTTAGAAGATGTGTTTATTTTTTGCCAGCAAATTGATGTAATTTCGCATTATGATCATTTTGCAAGTTACGAATTGGGAAACCCAATAGACACTTATGTAATAAAAAATATTAAAAAATTAAAAAGTCCACCCACTAATATTTACATTTCATCAACAGGGAAAAAATTGTTAAGACCTAAAGTACATTTCTAATTAATATACTGATATACTTGAATATGTATATAAAAATTATTCGTGAAAATATTTGAAGATTACTATAAAAAGATACTAAATACATACATAGGTATGTATAAATGTACAGAACATATAGAAATTTATAACATTTTGTTAAATAAATAGCATTGTTTCAAATAAAAATTCCTGTCTTTTATTAAAATTAATCTTTACTATTCCTAACAACGACATCAAGTAATAAAAATTTCATTGATTTTACAACATTTCTTGAAATTTATTTTTATTTTTAAGAACAAATATAACCAGTTTAATAAAATATTGTCTTAAAAACAATGAAATATGTTATTACTTTTATTAAAAATATCTTTATTTTAATAAAAGTTATGAACATTTTTTATTGCTTTTAAGAAAAAGGATTACCAGTTCAATAAAGTGCCGTCATAAAAACAGTGTAATATTTTACAAGTTTAATTAAAAATATCTTCATTTTAATGAAAGTCATACAAACTTCTTGTTGATTTTAAGAAGAAGGTTAATCAGTTCAATATAATTTTGTCTTAAAAACTATGAAATATTTTATTAGTTTAATCGAAGCTATATTTATTTTAATAAAATCTATCTGCATTGTTTTAACGAAATTGATTTCTTCGTATCAATGAAGATTTTCATAGGCTCGTATTCAATGTTACTTCTTATTGATTTTAACGCAGTTTTTCTTTAATTTTATTAAATTTTTCTCTGAGTGCGTCATACTCCTAGGTATTAGTGATTCTAGATGCAGGAGAAATATTTCCCAAGGCCATTTGAAAGGCACAGATATCTTTGGTTACAGTGTGTGGTGAAAGGATTTGAAATAATTGTAAAAAACAAAGAACAATAAAAGAATTCTGATGACAACTAGAGAATGACAAGTTCCGTAAAAAAAAAAAAAAAAAAAATTGAGTGTAACAAAGATGACGAAAAACTAACTCCAAAAAAATAGTCTTTACTGATCAATCGTTCTCAATCAATCAATCGACAGCATTAATGGAATCTCCTTTTATTGTATAGAAGTTCCTTTACAGGAAACCAGGGCCCCATTCCACAAAACTATAAGTGCACAAGTCTAACAGCACTTCAACTAATATTTTTGTTCTATTAGTACCTGTAGATTCTGTATAACAAAAATTATTCATATTCTTGTAGGAAATTTGAAATTTTCTTAGACTTTTAGATTCAATATGCAAGTGTATATATTTTCCAGGTTAAACTTGTTGCATCTAGCAAAGCATAAATTCTGCCATATACGATTGTACAATGTACACAATATATGTATGATTTTATTATAATCTATCCTAACAAGAAACTTTTGATGTGTTATGTGTTTCTCTTCCATTGTATACCGTTATTGCTTTCGGCTTTTTATGATCTATACTACTACTAATTATATTAACGATTAATGCTTACCATTAAAAGTATCAATCATCAATCAGGAACAATGGTTTAAATATTTAATCGGTTAAAGAAATCATGTGAAATAATTAACGATTGATTAATCATAAAAAGTAATCGCATAACACGATTACCGATTGATCTATCGTTAATCGCTTAATCGTTTTCAAAATGTTTAATTTATTTTAATTCCCACTGATTAACTTTTAAGCATTTTTTCTGAGTAACCTTGTTAAGCACTAACCATAGACGCGAACATGCCTTAAGGTATGATGGGAAAATTTGCATCAATTGATTTCCCCTGTTCCCCGTATTTATACTTAAGAAGTTGTTTTTTAATCATCTTCTATAAGACTTCATTCTGCATTTGGTAGTTCGATATCTAAAATGTTTAATTTCATAATTTTAGGTTTCATTTCTAACACTGTTTTCAGAGTTATTTCATTTCATTACATTTTTTACTAAAAACCAATAAACGTAGCTTGAGTTATCAATACCTCGTTTACATTTCAACTTAACAAATTAATCGAAAAATACAATTAACGATCAAAAACTAAGGAGTTAATAACGATTAATACCTGTCGATTGAACTTTATTATTATTATCGACTGACGATTAAATTTATCAATCGATCAAATTAATTACGATTATTTTCTTGAGATTAATTTTTCAATTATAATTTTGAATCGTTAATTTAATTGAAAAATTTAATCGATTAATGCCCAACACTGCATATACATATAATCTTAAAAGCAATACAGAAACTTCCTGGATTCTTGAGTTGTCAAATGTGATTTTTAAATGTTAAAACTAATAAATTCTATAAACATATATGTGTGGAAATGAATGTGCCTCATTCGGAAAAAAAATTATCTTCAGTATCAAAATTTTACTTTTATCTGACTGTACGAAAATCTACTAGTCCGAAAACCCAGTGAGTTTCCACAAGCCATGATGGATTTTCAAGTCGAATTGTAGTTTTTTAGTACAGTAAATTGCACAAGTCAAAATTTCCCACTTGTAGAATTATCGTTGTACAATTGTACAAGTATTGCTTTGTGGCACCCAAATTTTCTAACTTGCTTAAAAACTTTTGTAATTTTATGGAATGGGGCCAGAAGCTCTTTTTGCAATAAATCCGGCTTATATCAATACGCCTAGCAATGTTGTGCTAAGAATTGTGAAAACTCTTCATGGTGACGTCTGCGGATTAAATTCAATCCTAACACCTCTATCATCGTTATTGCACGCCTCAGAATATTAGAAGACGCTGTATGCAAAGTTTTACGATTCCGCCAACAACATTAACCGAGCATCATTGGGACAGCTTCCATAACATAAATTTAATTTTTTCAGTCTCACCTTTCCATAATATGCTCAGCATGAGCAAACTGGTATCCTCATACTACAGAATCGGTTATGCTATTAGATAGCCTCACCGCAGATGTTCTGTCGCCAGTAGCAAGCAATCCAATTATTTGTCTGGCACCGGACTAGGGTCTGCTCGACAGTTAATACTTGTTCCGGCTGTAATAGCGATAGTTTGCACTAGGGATCTCACTCGTCCTTAACCAAGGTACTTAAAGCCTTAAATTACGATTAAGAAGACTATGGTTATCAGCGCCATACTATTCCAAACACCAACTTCCTGTGCAGAACTTACTAACTACTCGTGTCCTTGCATCAAATGTTAACACAGGATACATGTGCATTTTATCGGACCGATCGACTACACAAGCCGTTCTAGCCTGCCTACTGGCTGGTGGCTACATCATTTTTCCAAGTCAGCATGACAGAAACTGCAGTTATTTCACCACATGGGAGTTACAGCTATTGAGGACAGCTCTCTTGTTAAACCTTTGCAAAAATGCCAAAAGCGCATTACAGCTCCCCAAAGTTAGAACGGGTTTAGGTTAGGTTAAGTTAGAAGTTCTTTGAACTGCTTCATATAAGAAATATCGTCAGGTGTCGTCCTGATGCATGATATGAATGTTGCATTTAGAACGGATAGAATTGGAATTTAAGTTATTATTGGAAAATATCCAAGCAATTTTCCAAGAACTAACTACGATAATAATAATAACCCTGCAACCCTTGTATCTTGTCATTGAGGCAGATGTAAAACGGAGTGGTTCTTCCTATTGTTTAATGCAGTGTGCACTGGAAGGAGAAAACGTGCGATTCTCTATGAATTTTTCTTGTAAAGAATCGGGGCCTGAAGGGAAAGTTGTAACGAGCATTCGTCGGCCCTATAAAATTGTGCACCGATGGGTCCCTCGCAAATTAGAAGGCTGGTGTCGGTGTTTAATTTGTCGAGCCTAATCTTGGGTTGGAGCTCTCACTTGGAAGGCTGTATTCTAATCTGAGATTTTCGCCATCGAAAGAGCTGTAAAAATGAAGGGAAAGGACAATATTATTCTTTCAGAAAATTAGGCAGCCTTGTTTGTTATAAGTGGCTCCGGAATAATATCCACGTTCTTGTGGTACTGCAAGACGTCTTTGGGTAAGATCTTTATCAATAATGTTTACTCCGCAGTGAATACATGAGAGGGCGGTTTTATTAGCCAGGACTGGCCCTAGTTCTCTCTTTCTTGGATCAGTGATCGGATTTCTCGTCAAAGCAGATGTTGGTACAAAGCATAATGATGGCCGAACGTGAATACTTGCAGGTGTACGAATTTTTTTCTGATGGGCCCAATAAGAGGTTCACTATTTTAATACCATAATTCTTTTAATATTTCCTTTAAATTAAGCCTTATGACAGCTAGCTACTAAACTGCCTCTAAAAATAACAACTCAGATGTCAAAAGAGAAAAGTTTATAAGATTCCAAGATGTATCGAAGTATATATAACATAATTATACTTCTGGGATATTTCTTTAGTAATATACCTTCTTAATCTCATTTTAAATTGCTATTAATATCATTTTGAATACTGAAATTATAGTTTTGCACCTAATTTAAAGAAAGCGTTAAAGGCCAACCATAGTAATTACTACAGATAGAGAAAAAGAGAAAGGTTTTCAAGAAACAATTGAAATTTATTTCATGCCGAAGTACAGAAATAAAAACAGCGAACTCACTCATTCGAACAACCTTGCACCATTCAAGATTTTATATTGAATATTATTTTCTCACCTCAAGGCAATCTACTTTACTAAAGGAAATGAAACAAAGTATATTACTTCCTCAGAAATATTTAAAATTATTTTTTTTTTTGTATATTACTTCCTGAGAAATATTTAAAATTGTTTTTTTTTATGTATTCCTCATTAAAACTTGTAAATTATTATTATTTATTATCTCGTCATTTTCTCCGTTTATGTAGCTTTCAATGCGATCAACACACAAACGTTAGCTGTTTCATAATTATTATTTTTAAACATATTTTTTAAATTTATTTAAGCAAAAATATTTAAATATTTCAATATGATACCCTAGGCAGACGGACAAAATCAATGATCATTCATTCGTAATTGATTTTTTTCAAAAATCAAGTTACCCAAGGTTTTGTGGATTAAAACGAAAGTACTGTAAATTTTGGTATGTAATTGACAACACATTTTTAATAATTAAAATTGAAATTCAAAGGTAAATCGATTTTTGAAAAATTCAATTACGAACGAATGATCATTGATTTTGCTCGTCTGCCTAGGGTATAACCTTAAAAAAAATGGCTAATATCTGCTATGAATTACGTATTAGTAACTTTGTCATTATGCCATCTAAATTCGATTTAAACGTAACATGTAACTAAAATCGATCTAAGATCTTATGATGCCCTAGTTGAATGTCCGTATGTAATTTCGTATGGTCACCTCTCCGTGCAAATGTTGAAGTGGATTTTCGCATATATTTCTAGAACGGTTCGTCGGACAGAAAAAGTTATTTTGACAAATTTTATAGCATTTCATATTCTGAAGAAGTTTTCAGTTCAACAAAAAGGTCTAGAACTGATCGTTGTTACAGTATGCATAAACAGATTTGTTAGTATTATTATTATTGTTTATTACTATTATTATTATTATTTTTATATGCCAGCCCTACGAAGAAGTTATACGATTTATTCCATTTTCGAACTTAATTTAATTTTATTTATTTTTTTTAAAAAGCCCATGTGCAAAGTTTGAGCTCTCTGAGTACACGCGTTCTCGAGTTATCGTGTGGACAGACATACAAAAATCAAAATAACTTTTAATATTATGCTCTACGATCATTATTTCTATGCGTTACAAACGGAATGATAAACTTAGTATACCCTGTGATTTCATCTAGGGTATAAAAATATATTTACGAGCGAAATAGAAATGACGAGCAAAAGCCTCAAACTTCGAAAATTGCTAATTAAGTCTTGCGAATGACAAAGATAACCTTAGAATCAATTTTATTTTATTTGTATAATTTTATGAAATATTTGCCTCTATGTATATATATTGTACACATTGAGCCCACAAACCGCGCGCAAGTCAGATACTATAGGCTTCTACGTCCGCTAGAAAGCTTTTGAAGAAACAAAAATTTTATATTAGTTAGTGAGCTTAGTGCAATTGAGAAGTTCCTCTGGATCAGCCACATTCCCGACATTACCCTATATATGTACAATAAAAATATTTTGACTTTTAAAGTTAATTTCAGAAATAATGTTTGATTTAAAGTAACTTAGCGGATAGGATATTATGGAAAATACGGCGATAAACCTCAATATAAAGAACGGGAAACATAAATTTTCAAAACTTTCAACTATGACGGATCAATTCCTTTTGAGCTTTAAATATATTTCTAGTTTTCTGAAACAGGGAAATGTCTGCAAGGATGTGATATTATATGTACATAAAAAGGAGAATATTTTCCACCATAAAAGATTTATAACTGAATTTGAGTATACAATTTGGTAAAAGTAGATCCTTATTCCCAGCAGTACTGTAAATTCATTTGATTAAATAATTGTGAAAATTGTTTACGAAAACACATCAAGTTAAAAGAAGAAGAAGAAAAAGAAAAAAACATCACAAAAACATTAAATAAAATGATTGCGTATATCCACTATTCTCTCAGCACAATAACTTTCTACTTTTTGCAACGAGGCATGGACCATTTCGGCCATGTAACCTAGGTACGTATGGAGATTCTTATATGTAGAAAAGTAACAGATGGTTGAGGAGCATATTGAAACCAAAAGGATCAATAAATTGACTTAAGCCCATGTGTCAGTGGAAATTTGTGTTAAAAAGTATAAATCCCGTATGTGAATTCATGCATACATTAGGATAATGTACGATGAGAGACGCATACTTGGGCAAATTGGAAATGCTGAATAATTTGTAAGACGTGATAACATCCCATAAAATGTTACGCAAGAGAATAAACATACAAGGTTTCTTTCGTTTAAGTGAATTAACAAACCAAAAATTTTTACGCAAAGGAAGAACAACATATCAAGGTAAAGCTGGGAGTTTATTTGACTATGAAGAATTTCTGGAATTTCGTCAGGTGTTTTTAATATAGAGGGTGACTCATAAATGGTGAATAATAATGAAGGAGCTGAGATATCCTGACGAGAAATAAAAAAAAAAAATATGGCAGGTTTTTTGGGCATAGATAATTCGAAAATTTTTCGCCCCAAATTTCCTACTTCATTCCACCCACACCCGGGCTTTCCACTTTTCAATCCTTTCCGAGATAAGCGAAATTAAAAACTAAGGGTACGTGAAACGTAGCTTGTACTTAATCAGTTATATCTCCTTAGTGAGAAACAGTAGAAAGATGGTCGAAGTGATAATTTATAGAGAACCTACTATCGTTTGATTCGATGTGTCAATGCTTCCCCTACAGTTTGTAGTTTAGAAGAAACGCTCTGCTAAACTTCAAC
This sequence comes from Dioctria rufipes, assembly GCA_963924295.1. NCBI lineage: Eukaryota > Metazoa > Arthropoda > Insecta > Diptera > Asilidae > Dioctria > Dioctria rufipes. The sequence continues at coordinate 143,149 of CAWUPM010000055.1, forward strand.
TTTGGTAATTTATTTTTTTATGTTTGAAGTCGAATATCTAAAAAAAACCTTATATATTTTTTTTTGTCTTACTCTTGTTAGAAATTAAGATTGTTTTCTTTAAAACGCATTGAGTTTTCATTTTCTATCTTTCACAGTTTATGAGTTATGATATAAAAATTTTTCTAATGCATGAAATGTCTCCGTTGCAAGAAAATATGGGATAGTATTAAATCCATAAACAACATTTTTATATTTATTTATTATGATCGTGATAAGAACAATCAATAACATTAACTATTTAAAATACTTTCAAAATGCCCCTCGTCATTTTCAAGAAAAAGGAAAGCCCGACGCTTAATAGATCTGTTAAGATCATTTGTTGCCAAATCCACATTAGTTTTGTTGGAAGCTTTTTGAACTCTGTGCTCTGTGGCTCGTCTTTTGATGATATTTCGAACGCGAACACCATCTGCTTAAAAGTTCCCCAGAGGAAAAAGTCTAAGAGTGTCCAATCCATTAATATGGGTAATTGCTGCTCATTCACTGCAGGCTATTTCGTCCGGTGTGTCCAGATCGTCCATTATGCTGGTAAATAATATCTCTTCTTATTGATAAAGATAGAACTCGAAGATCATTTTCCAAAAATTTGAAGTAAATTTCGCTAGTTATTCTACTTGGAAGAATGTGTGGACCAAGAAGCTATCCAACGACAATACCTGGCCACAATTTATGCATAGAAAATCGAAATTGTGTTGATGCACTCCGTGACACCTGTGGATTTTCTGAAGCACAGTGGTGTAAGTTATGCAAATTTGTTATCCCAGTTTTTGTATATGGGATTCATTGGTCCACAGGATGTTGTCCAAAAAAGGGTAGTCGTTAAAATCATACTCTAAGAGCCAACTGCAAAATTCGGTGCATAGCGGATTATCTCCTGGTAGTAGCTCCTGTACATGGAATAACGTGGTAAACATACATTCCTTCTTTTTCAGAATTCTCCTAATAGTTGACACAGACATTCCAACACAAAAAGAAAAGCGTCTCGCTCCTATAGTAGATTGCTTGCTATTTCTACGACCCTTTCCTCTGATTCAACTGTAGTCGTTAAAGAATTTCTGGTTTCGCTCGAGACATTTCCAAAGTTGCCAGTCCCTTTCATTCTTTGGTAGGTTCTTTCAAAGGCACGTAAATGTACACGTACATGTATGATATTAGCGTTGATCCTCAAGGGAGGGAATTTCCGTCGCTATAACCGTAACATTACACTACGTCCGTGTATAATTGAGCCATCGTTGCTCTAAAGTTTTTCTTTTTAGTTTTGAAATTCGAATAATAAAATCTTTGCTAGCATAGGTATTTATAGCAGAATAACTGACTTGCATATGAAGTTAGTATAGTTAGTGCTAGTTATTGCTTACAATAACAAATTAACTTCGTTATGAGTTCCAAGTAATAAATTGCTTGTGTCTTTATAAGGACGTCAGGTAAGCCATCCTTTATTAGAAATTTACGCAGATTTCCAACTAAAAGAAATGCCAGGATGTATAAATTGACGATTCGTCGTACTCTCTTTTTTGTCTTCAAAATCGCCGGCATGGTGTCTTATAATACTTATCCCGATTTGCATGTACATGTAGTGGAAGAATTTTTGTGTTATCTCATAACAAGGGTAAGAAAAAAAAACGTATAAGGTTTTTTTTAGATATTTGGCTTCAAACACAAAAAAATGAGTTATAAAAGTTGAAAGTTGAAAATTCGCAGACCGTTTCTTCTAAACAACAAGCTGTAGAAGAAGCATTGGCACATTAAATCAAAGGAAAGAAGGCTCTTCATAAAGTAGGACCATCTTTCTTATGTTTGTCATTCAGGAGATATAACTGTTTAACCTTCACTTTACCAATATCTACTCAGGCAGATATTTCGATTTACTTTTCTTTAAAACTCAGGAAAATTTCATCAAATCTCAGAACGCCTCCGACTCAATGACCAAATTTTCAGTTTATTTAAAAAAATAAAAATAAAATCATTTTATTCGCACCGCTCCATATTTTTTTTTTTAATTTCGTTGTTTTATACACGGTTTTGAAACTGTATATACCCGGGAAGATACATACAATTTATTTGGGAATTTTCGAGTGTTGAAATTTGTCATTAGAATATTTGCAGCGAAAAGAGTAAACCATTTTAATACAACATATATTTATTTTTATTGATAATATAATGTAAAATAACAAGTAATGCAATAAAAGTTTGTATAGAAATAGCAAAAAGTAGCAAAAATATTTAAAACTAGTGAAAAATATCAGTGTTGGGATAATGATTGTATTAAGGATGGACCTGCATGATAGCCTTCAGATTTTATTTGTGTCAAATTGTGTTGTGCGTATATTAGTTTGATGCATGCTTGGCAAGCAGTTCTTTTGTTTTTGCACTGATGGTAGCACATATGGCATTAAAATTTTTGGTTTATGCTTCCAGATTCATATAGTTCTGGACATTCATCTGGAGTGAAATCTTGGTCTATTTGGCTTGACGCAGTAACCGACTCACCTAAAATTCATTCCATTGCAAACATGATGTGGAATTTTGAAATTTATATTTTATTTTCGGCTCTTATTCTAATTTGGGGAATGCATAATTGTTCACACAACAACAGCAGAAATACACGACGACATGATTTTTCCACAGTGCCTTCAGAGTTACTTGATAAGTAAATTATGTAAGCTGCAAGGGCTCCCGTATCTAGAATATTATCAAATTGTGCTAGAGGCCAGCGATTTGTTGCAATCTTCGTGGAATATTGAGTCAGCTTTTTGTCCATTGTGTCCACACTACCTTTGTTATAGTTATAATAGTAAATTATTTCCGGTTTTCGTTTCTGTAAACAGCATTATCACGATGCAGTAAAGCCACGGATCTACCTTTTGCGGGGACATATGGAAATAAGGATACATTTTGACCAAATCCAAACTCAGTGGAGTACAACGGTCTGTTCTTCGCTGCTTTTAACGCATCTCGTAAATGACGCTTATTTTTTTTTTTTTTAAGTACCGACAACCATAATTTTCCAAGTGACTAGTTCCATTGCGAGTGGTATAGAGGAAAATAAGTTATCCATCATCACATTTAGCCTTGGCCCTTTATAAGTAGAAACCGACTCTTACACAGCTCGCTCACCTTGCTTCACATCTGTGACATTTCCTTTTTTCTGGTGTAAATTTGACCATTCAGGGGATATGAAGTTGCGGAATTACAGGCCCATCATATTTTTATGCCATACTTTGCCGGCTTGGAGGGCATGTATTGTGTGAACTTGGTGCGTCCCTTGTACCAATACAATTGCTCGTCTATTGTAACAGACTCATGCGGACTGTTTAGATTCGAGCGGACCATCATAAAGACATCTGTAATCGGTGCAGCCTTATCACCTTTCTTGGCGAGCAGCTCTTGCAACGTGCGAATCAAACCGAATGAATCTGGAATCTGTCTCTAGACATTGTAACACGATAAAGTGGGAAAGACCCTTGTTTCCAAGGTGTACCTTTGGGGTTGTTTCTAGACTTAGATATATAGCTTCGAATAGAAGGCTAATGACGCCGCAGGGTAATCCGCGAGCCGTTCGGATTTCTGTTATAGGATGTTCTGGAGTTCATGAACACCAGCTTGTTCGCGATAGTAGCTAGACCTGTAATTTGAATTTATAATCTCTAGTTCGTTTGAGGACAAAGAAAGGCTTTCCTTATGACAGTCTGAATATGTTGTGGTGTCGAAACGACTCTTCGTCGACGTAACGTCAGCTAATCGGCGATGTACCACCACTAAATTATAACAATGGACTGAGCGATTTGCTATTTCATATGGCACAGAGATTGTGTTTCTGCATATCACCGTAAGAGCACCCTTTACAACTTTTACAACATATAAAAAGTTTTTACACCCGATAATCCAATTAAATGAAAAAAATATATTTTCATGTGCTCAAGTGATATTTTAAGCGCTTACAAGGAATTAAAATCATTCCGACTTTAATTTTGAAAAGTTATTCTTAACTGAATCCCTCGTATGGGCAAGAGAGACGGAGCATGGTAAACACTATCGTCACCTTATTCTTTCTTCCGTGATTGCATCTGCTATCAACATAAAAACATCAAATGGCATAAGAAAATGTTTAGTAAGAAATATTTTGTGTCGGTTGCTCCAACTCTGCCATTGTTATAAGTCAGTTTGTACCACAATGGCGTTGCGTGGGTGCTAACAGCTGAAGGTTAGGATGATCGAAACAATGCTGGCAGCTGAAGGTTGGAAGTGGCGACAAAATGATGACTGGAAGCACAGACTTGAGGTCGAAACTGCAGATGACACGATTTCGTCGTGGCGGCTAGAAACACAATATTTTGAGATGAGGCTAATCTCCCTATTACGAACTATAAGCGTGAAGAATTTTCTTTTCTGGCAATAATTTATCAACGGTCCCCGTAAGGAGGCTGAAGTGATCCCCACACTGCATTTGTTCGTATAAAAGCATGAGTGCAGTTATCGATATTTTTGAATTTGGAAAGCGAGTTCCGAGGGTTGAACCTTGTATATGAATAATTTTCAGAACTTTGGAGAAAGTCGCCGGGCAGTCGCAAAATTTCGCCGTAGATTAACTCTGCTGGGGTGGCTTTAAATTCTTCTCTGAAAGCTGTTCTGAGTCCGAGTGGGGCTAAATGAAGGACTTTTAGCCGGAATTTATCCTTGCATACCATTATTGTTGCCTTAAGTGTCCTGTGCCAGCGCTCGAGAAACCGTTAGATTGAGGATGGCAAGCCATGGATCGAATACGTTCGAAGCCCAACAATCGGGAAGGTTCAGCGTAGAGTACAGAGTCGAATCGAGGTCCTTGGTCGGTGACGGATATTGTGGATGCTCCGAAAGGCTATATCCTATTTTGGCAGAGGGCCTCCGCTACTGTTTCAGCATTGACATGATCAAGAGGAATGGCCACCGGCCAACGGGTGAGCCTGTCAAAGATCGTAGGAGATTATCTGCAATATTTCGAGTGGGCATAGGACCAATTATATCAACGCGTATGTCTTGAAAGCGGCGCGAAGGTGCTGGAAAGGAGCCTGGAGTGGTGTTGACATATCTTGAAACTTTGCTCTGTTTTCAGGCTAAACAAGAGCGTGCCCAGGAGTTTACATTCTTATTGATAGACGGCCAAAAATAGCTTGATTTGACCATTTTATTTCAATTGCAAATACCTGGGTGAGCAAGATTGTGGATTGCATCGAACACTTGCTTCCTAAATTTACGTGGGATAAAAGTTCTGACTATGAAACTACGCAGTATAACTGATTCTTTGTACAAAAATTTGGAGCTTTTTAAATTTATATTGCGAATTTTGAATAAGTTCTCGGAAGTCAGGGTACGCAATTTGAGTAACGCAATAGATGCCAAATTTCTGATGCTGGGAAGGTGATCTTCAACTATTCGCGACAAGGTGCCGGCGATGATGTTATTCCTTCCTAAAATGTATCTAATATCAGTCGTAAACTATCTCACGAAATCTAAGCGTCGCAATTGTCTGGAAGAGGATTTTTCTGGGTTTTGCTTAAATGTAAACATCAGCGGTTTGTGAGCCGCGTACAGAAGATAAGTTCTTCCCTCCAAGTGGTAGCGAAAATATTGGATGCCCTCATAGGGAACGGGTAATTCTCGATCATAAGCGCTATAATTGCGTAAAGCGCTATTCAATTTTACTGGATAAAGGCCTATTGGCTGCCAGCAGCTCTCCACTTTCGGAAAGAGTGCAGTACCTATGGCTGAATCTGACGAATTTACGGATAAGGCGATCTCGGCAGAGGGGATGGGAAAAGCCACAACGGTTGTTTGTAATAACTTGTCTTTTACTTCCTCGAAGGCATTGAGGGCTTCCGTGGACTAGTTGATGATTTGAACCGCCCTTCTCAGGTCCAGTCGAATAATTAATAAGAAGGGCTTGATGACTGGCCGCATGTGGGAGGAATCGTCGATAATAATTTATCATGCCTAAGAAACGGCGTAAGTCTTTAACAGTTTCAGGCGTTTTTAAAATTGCGATAACTGGGACATGCTCGAGAGACGGTTTAATTCCTTGAGGTATAACCAGAAAACCTAGAAATTTTACCTGCGGTTGCAAAAATGTGTATTTGTCCACATTTACTATAAGTCCGTATTCCATTAACCGTGTAAAAATTTTCTTCAAATAAGTAAAATGCTATAATTTAAATCGGGAGGCAATTAAAATGTCGTCAAGGTAGACGAAACAGAAAAAAAGTTCCTGGAGCATAGTGTGAATGAGCTATGAAAGGTTTGTGTGAACTCGAATAATCCGAATGGCGTGCATATAACAGTCTTCGGAATGTATTCAGGTTCGATTGGAATTTGATAATAGGCCTTAGCCAGATTTAAAGTTGAAAAATATTTTCAGTCTTGCACGTGATAAACAAAATCGTGGATTAATGGAATCGGATAGCGGTTGGGGCGGTACAAGCATTTAATAGCCCATTGTCTGCATAAGGTCTCCAGTCACTATTCTTCTTTTTTACGAAATGCAATGGCGATGACCAACAGCAGCTGGAAGGCTTGAAAATTCCCTGCTTTAAATGGAAGTCAAATTCTTTTCTAGCTGCTGAAAGCTATTCAGGTGAAAGGCGAAGTACCTTAGACGCGATGGAAGGTTCATTGGTAATGATGCGATGTATCACTTTATGAGACACTTACGTAATATAACTTGTTTCTACAGTAATGGAATGATATTCACGTAAGAGATCTTGAGTTTCAACGTCGACTTCTGGATTTATGAGAACTGAAAGGGTTGAATTTTGGTATATTACGCGTTGTTAAAAAGACTTTAAAGAGGTTAAAGAGTCAATGAGTGACTTCTACTTGACATTATCCAGCAAATCATAATAGCCTCGGAAGTTTGCGCCTAAGATTGGTCTCGGTACGTTTGCTATGATAAACTGCCTAGAAAAAATGCGACGCAGTCTTCAATCCAGTGTGAGGATTTTTATTAAAAATGTGTGAATGACTGAAGATTTTGCAGCGATGAGACATAGATCAGAATTTGAATAGCGATCAGCTAGTGAAGCCGGGATGACCGATACGTTAACCCCTATGTCAATTAAAAAAATTTTTTTTGAAGACTTATCATAAAGATAAAAACTACTATTTAGGGAGCCGCATCCATCCGTCGTCAATGGCGGAGGGCTGTTTATTTTGGCAAAAATTCAGGAGGAGAAATGGTTAAAATAGCACTTGAATTTTGAGCTTTATAAGTGCAAGGAGGAATGCATTTCCTTGCGTTCTGAGCATATGTATTGTGGTACCAGCAAAAGACCTGCTTTTTTCCAGTATGGAAAAGAGACGATGGTGATATAAGTATGGATATACTTCTAGACTGAAATCCCTCAGGGCATTGTGCATTATTGCGAAGCACTAACGAGTCTGTGAGCTTTGATTGAATCCGAAATTCGTCAGCTTTTAGCAAAATTGCGGACTTGCGACACTCACACGTCGCGGAAACAGCATACACCTGAAGATTAACTTGAACTTCGGCGATTGTCTCAGGGCATGTAGCCAACGATTCCAGGTTTTCAGTATTGCAAGCTAGTATGTGCGTGGGCAACCAGTGGAATTAGTGTGACCTGAGCACTTCTTCGGATAATTTCCCTTTCAAGTTTCACATCGCTCTTAATAAATTTAATGAATGTGAGTCTCATAAAGTTAAGTTTGATAGGAGCTATTTTAAACGCCTAGTTTCGCTGCCAGTGATTCTGGAGATCAATGCTTCCTTTAATTTATAATATTCCTCCCAATCTGGGGGATTAAAAGCGACGTCACTAATAATTTTTATAATATTCCCATTCGGAGCAGCTAATGTGCTGTAGTACATTGTCTTTTGTTGGATGATGCGTGTGATATAGCAACCTGTGCCTGGGAGGAACCACAATTCCGGATTACTCTTTCAGAATGGCATACTTTTGACAGAGACTGCATTAAGAGCGGACTTAGTTAAGGTGCTTGCCGAAAGATTACCAGCAATCCTTGGCGGAGCAATATCACGACTGAGACGTCTTCAGCAGAAGACCATTGATTAAGTATTGCAAATGCTACAACAAAAGAAGGACGGAACCGCAGTACCAACGGCGAGGTAAAGCGAAATCAACCACAATCGACCAACAGTGAGGGTTTGAAAAGGCTTTACACTAACGGCTTACAATTTGGACCAATTAAGGAAAAAAACAATCTGTATATAATGTTCAACTACATTCTCAAACCTTTTCGAGCTTGCCATTAGTGACGTTTTAGGTGCCTGGTTCTTGATCCAAAATTAGGACAATTTCCAGTTCCTTACCGCTGGAGGGGGTAACTGAATACAATCACAATAGCTGGTGGCCGCTAGGTGGATTCTTCTTCCAAAAAATATATTGTGGCTTCTTTCAGATAACCTGAAGTTGTCTGACTAGAATAGGGGATGAGTGTTGCCAGTCCGGCTCTTCAACCAGCTATTGTGTTAACTGCGCTTTACTAAGGCGTCAGTTGTCAAAATTGCGGTAATTTTCGGGAAGTTGGTTGCGCTGACGGGCAACTAATGGTAGCTATGGATAAAATGTTCCTTTTTCTGAATGTTAGTTGCGCTGACGGGCAACCGATGAAAACTTCGGATAAAATATAGAGGTTTTCTTTTTTTATGTTCGAGGTGGTGGAGGAGTACTCAAATGGCAGTCCCAGATTTGTCAGGAGTTATTCCTCTGGCAAAATCTTTAAACTTTCACATTTATAAACTTTAAATACTAACAAAAAATATAATTGTCTATTTCAACGCAATGCTGCTTACTGTTTCTTCGTCTGTGTCACCAGTTTTGGGGGTGGGGGGGTGGGGCGTAATGTCTTGGCTTATCTATGTAGCTTCGAATAGATAACCCATGTCTTGATGGTTGTTTTGCAACAGCGGTTAATTGATCTTTATACTATTTTATCCCATCCTGTCTTACAAGATATCATTCATGGGACGAAAAAGCTTCACCACATCGACACTATCATCTGAATCTGAGTCAGAATTTAACTCCACCTCTATTTCTCCACCATCCACTGCACCGTCAAAATCTAAATTCGCCTCCTCAGGAATATTTTCTTCATCGCTATCAAAAAGCTCAATGACTTCCTCCTACGTTTCGGAATTTACCTAATAAGGAGTGCCTCGTTTCAAATGATATCCTAAACCACATAAGTACAGTTTTAAAAATGGAATGCAAACAATTGCTATAAATGTAAACATAGTTGAGCCGAGCGGCCAGGCCAATAAACTTTTTTCCCGTAAAAGGTTTTTATACTGAAATATAAAAATAATATACCTATATGGCCTTAAGATATTTGCATAAAATTAAAAAATTTAATTGAACTGTGAATATAAACAAAACCTAGCTTCATGTGAAGCAGTAAAGCAATAAATACAAAAACTGATCTGTCAACCGTTGACGCAGGAAGATATTCGAAATTACTCTCTGGACTCATTTTTCTTTTTATACACAACTTCTCACTTGAAACTTTCAATTGAAATTAAAGAATTTAAATCATGAAATATACTTATATGTATATACCTTGCAGGATACGTGTACTAGAGAAGTTCATTATCTTTAACTTGCAACAAACACTTCTCATAAAGGTGCCATAAGGTCCTTGTCATATAATATACCTGAATGTAACAATCCCTTAACATATAGCATCTAAATCACGAAATATACGTATATATGCTTTGCCGAAGAAATTCCGTACCAGAGAAGTACATTGTCTTTATTTAGGAAGAAATACTTCTCATTATATTTTTCCAGCTAATCGTCCAGCCATATGGTACTTGTCTTACAAAATACCTGAATATAACAATCCTTTAAAAAATCTCTTGTTTTTACCTATTTGCATATAGTTTTATGACTAAAAATCGTACTTACCATACAGAATCTATGAAGAATATGTGCATCTATTTGGGTAGATCCAAGTGTGAGTATGTGTATAAATTTTTCAGTAAAGCAAAAGTTAATTACAAATATACATTTCACGTACCCTTAGTCTTTTAATGCCGGTAAGTTTTAACGTATATTTTTCAGTCAAATAATAAAAGTCAGAAAATGAGTTTTGTTTTTCAATCAAGAAATAAAAGTCAAAAAATGAGTTTTAGTCTTCGGTCAAACAATAATAAAATTTTTTTAACTTTAATATTTTCAGTCAAATATTTAAAGTCATTTATTAAAAAAAAATTCACAGCAAAACTCAATGAAATATGGATGAAGCATAGTCAAAAAAGCGTCATGTCTGAAAATTAAATTCGTATTGTTTCGTTCCTGAAAATATGGAGCAGACAAACACTAAAATCAGGGGAATTAAACTTTAAAAAGCTTGTTCAATTTATGGTCAATTTACATTACTCGAAAATTGTTAGCAAACAAAGTAGGTAGTTTCCCCTTATCTGAAAATACTTCAGAGCGATAATGATAAAAGATAATTCAGCGAAACTTTACTGAGTTAAATGGGGAATTTTTACTGCAATAATTAGTCATAAAAAGTTTAGCCAGAAATATATTTCATGGCAGTAAATTTTGGTATTATGGCAGCAAACTCATACATATAACTACTAGCGTATACGAATATAATTGTTTACACGCACAGAAATTCAAAATATTTGAAGCAAGTCACAACACCCTTTTTATTATTCCTTAAAATCACTCGATTCGTAGGTAGTTGATTTGATTTCATTTTCTTAAGAAAAAAATGTTTCTCATTCCACACAAGAATTTATATTAGTTCAGAGCAAATTTGGGGATAGTTTCTAAAGTAGACAAAAAGAGCTAAGTACAGCGAAATCATGAAAATAATTATTGTGAGAAATGGTGAATGAAACAACAGTTAATGGTCATTTGGTCGAATTAATAATATTAAAGATATAATATATGACGAAAATGAGGAATAAGTAAAAAAAAAACACTGTAAGGATTAAAAACATTTAATGTTTATTTCAATGATGAATATTTTCGTTCAGCTTTTATATAAAATACTGATTTATTTTTAAAACTCAAATGAGGGTTTGAATAAAATATTTATGTTAAAAAAAAAAGATTTTTGATTTAATTCATTTTTCATGTTTAAGTTTAGGGAAATTCTTCATTAAATAATTAAATATTATGTCTGACGTATCCGTCGCGAGTTTTTCTGTCGATTAGCTTTTGTTGAGTGAGCTGTGGAAAATTTACTTCAGTTTCTGCTACTTTCTGGACCCAGGAAAATACATCTTATGTTTCAACTATATTATGTAGGACACAACAGGCGGCTACATTTTTTGGCACAAAGCAATAATCCATACAAATTCATGTACACAATTTTCTCCAGTGTCCTTTTAATATTTTGTAAACATTTTCCACAACTATCCTTGCCTTATTACAATGAACACTGAAAGATTCTTGTTTCTATTGCTTCAACTGTAGGGAAAGTTTTTTAAAACGCAAGGCTTTATAGGATACGCTGAATCTCCTACAATGCAGTAAGGCACATGTTTCCCATCTACTACAACAGTTTCAAGCCAAATAAAAATTTGTCAAACACTATTTGAACTTTAAAGTGACTTATAGGTATATACTTATCTTTTAATGTTTTTGACGCCTGACTAATTGTTTAAACTGAAAATTTAATGAAATGCCACAAGTGACACTACGCTATGAAAGAGTGGGAAATAATGTTTTGACAGTCGATTTCCTCTTCCTTTTTTTCTAATAGTATAAAGTAATAAGACCCTCTCACTCACTTTGTCAGTAAAATCGCATGTTCGAGTAATGTAAAATAGCCATTAAGGGTTGCAAAATTGCCTTGCTTTTTCATATTACACTTGAATTTTACCGAGTATCACTACTTACAATACTCCAAAATGAAAGATTCTTTAATAATGACTTTAAATATCTTATTGAAAATATAAAGGACAAAAAAATCTTTATTATTTGACCGAGAAATAAAGGTAAATTTTTGACTTTTACTACTTAACTGAAAAATAAAAGTCACTTTTTTACATTTGACTGAAAAATATATATATGATAAAAATTACGGCTTATTAAGAACTTTTAATAAAAAAGTATTTTTTTTGCTTTTATTAAACAGGTCTAATTGTGGTCATACCACGATTTGAAGGAGCTTTTAAAAATGTACACACCATTAAAATATTTTTTGTTGTAGTGTCTTGTCTTGTTGACTTTTCATTTTAAAATTAGAAAATACCGGTTATTTTCGAGAACTGAAGGCATAGTTGGTCTAACACCAATTATTATGATACCCTCTAAATTAGTCCCCGCATGTACTTTCGTATGGTCACCAGTATATGCAGGTTTGATTTTTGAAATGGTTTTTTCAAGTTATTGCATATATTTGTATTTCCTAAAGGAAATTTATTTATTTATTACAATCCACTTTTCATTATCAAAAATATAATTATATCGAATACAGAATGTTTTGCTATTCCTTTATTTAGTCAAAACTTATCTCTTTTCAAATGCAGTACAAATTCAAGTCATTGATTTCATTCAGTTGTTGATAGAAGTGCTTATCAATCTCAATGAAGAATTTCCCATAATTAGGTAGGCACTTTCATGCACACGAAGCAAAAGCACACGGACCACAATTCCCAAAAGCAAACTGAGATAAATTTCGTAAAGAAACCCCCCTGTGTGTGGCTTTATACACTCAAACATTTTTAGCATGTTCACGTTTTCCCGAAGGTCTTGATTACCGGTCGCTTTGAAGCAAATTAAAGCTTTCTCCTTGTGGAGCAAATTACTACTGGTACATTACGCAAATCTGCACTTATCATAAATGTCTCTTATTAAAGAAATATTTTATGCTGTCTCAAAGCAATTAATTGTGTACTTTAGTGTACATTTTTAAACCAAAGCCTTTAACCTTTATCACTCTTAATTGCATAATAGCGGACTTGCATATTTAAAAGTTATGGACAAAGAAAAAAGTACAGAGAATATGAGACTTAACCCTTGTGTCAATACCTACATACCTGGGTATGTTTGCAATTTTGAGAATGAAAAACTTGATCTAATCTTCCAAATTTTTTATCCATCACTTTAGTTATCTTCAATGGCTCTATTTGTAATTATTATATGCTATAAAATTTTCAAAAGTATTCTACGGTTCGTCAGAAAATAGACTTGAATTTTAAATATACGTTACGAAGCTCAAGGCATAATACATTTTTTATGATCAAAAGTAATAAACAAAGAGAGATAATGCTTAAAAAAATTTATAGAATTTAATGTGACAAATATTTTTTTCATTCGGAAAGTTTTGTAGAATGCTCTGCACATACAGGCTTACAGCATGTTGTGCAACATCTTCGCATGGGTCGCCGGTTACCCTCCTCTTTGCAAATACCGCAGTAACCTTTGACTTTCAGTCTGCCTGTTTGATCTAGTGCTGTTTGTCCGTTTGACGTAAATGTAGATGGGGTTGGTATTTGGTATCCCATTATGCATTCGATAACATATCTGGTCCCGAAGTTCCTCATAATGCGCGAATTCGCTGCTGTGATTTGTCCCGTTGGGGTGGTGAGGGCTTCACCAGGATCTTGCAGCAACATACGTCTCTTATTTGTCTATTGGTTAGAATTGTGGGTATCGTATATAATGAAGGCTACCAGAGCGCCACATGCAAAATATTATAAAAAAATGCTAGGGTCCACCGCAATGTACGTCTCTTGGTTTTGTAATATCCTACCATCTTATCCAGAATGGATTTGTTGTAAAACAATATGAAATCAGGCTTTTGGAGGACACTACTAACAATTTTATCGTCATACAATGTTGAAAGCCAAACTACAGATTTCCTCTTTTTTGGTACATAAGAGCAAATCGTCGTTTTTCACAAAATTCGAACTCGGTAGAAAGCAGTGTACGCGAGAATATAGGTTGAAATTCTGTAGGACTGTATTAGAAAGTTCCTGTTAAATCATTCTTTAAATATCAAATTCTCAAAATAGCTGAAAAATAATAAGATAAGCATTACTGCATAGTGGCTGTATATAGACATAAATATATACATATATAGTATGTAGGCATAGTAAATAGTACTCGCTGAGAATTTTTCTGTTATCAGATCTATGAGTTTAGTTGTCGTTCATCTGTTCATCATTTAGCAGACGCCGTCACCTTTTATTGCTGTAAATTTTATTTTTCTTTAGAAATAATAAAACAGTGATTTGAACCTAAATGCACAGTGATTTTATTTAAGATTTGGGAACTTATCTCTAATTTTTTTTTGTGATAAACTAAGCCATCGAACAGTTCCAATATAAGATATGCATTGCTGTCGATACCTCAAAATGCGATTTACGATCTAATCACTTTTGCCAGTCAGTAGAAAAAGTAAAAACCGGTTTCAAGAATAAAATTTACACTTAATTCCCCTTGAAATACTCGTAAAACTGCATTCCTGCCATCAACACTTATCCTACCTCTAAGTTTTATAAGGCATATGCAGCATACCCACATTTAGGAACAGGCCTAATCATAAAAATAAATTCTTAGGAACTGTTTGCCTAAATATTCTCCTTATAAGTATATGTATAGCAAAAAAATGAAACATTTGCACAAAAATATACGTAAATACGGTTATATACCCGGGTATGTTATAGGTTCGTTTATGTCATTTATTTTATCCATTGACACAAAGGTTAAAGTCACTGCAAAATCAAAAGTGGTTATAGGAATAGTAACTTTCTTTATTTCGGGTTGAAATTAGCCTGAGGGATCCCTTATTATGCGCGTAGATTTCCTAAACATCATTCGTATGAAAATAAGAGATGTAAGATGTATGAAGTGGAAAAGAATGTGATGGTAAATGCTAAACCAAAACACTTGCAAATTACAAGAAGGAAAAAATAGCAGAAGATGGGAAGTTCTATCCAACAGCTGCCAGGCGCGGATCTAGCGTTAAAATTAGGGGGGGGGGGGTCATGGTCATCTTACTGCAAAATAAAAATACAATTGTAAGGTGTTAGCAAGAACGAGTATGTATTTCAACATTTATATAACAGATATGTATTTATATAACATTTAAATAATATGGTTACGTGCCATAGTGCAATAGAAAAGAAGACAACTATTGGAAATAGATACTTTGATTGAAAAACTAATTAAGAACGGACATAAACAACTTTCGGAAAAAGGAAGGCAACATTTATAAAGTACGGATATAACCAACTTTAGGTTCAGGGAATCAAAGTTTCTGGAATGGAATATTCGGGGTTCTAGGACAATTTGCAGAATATAAATACGGCGCTTGTCACCACCAGGAGATAGTCTTAGTTCAGACAGTGCAGTGAATACACGTAAAAGTATAAGTGATAATTTGAACGAGAGTACAAGCGATAATTAAAATAGAGTTGATTGTGTTTATCTGTGAATTTATTAAACAGTAAATAGCGGAGTATAATAAATAAACAGAATTTGTGAATTATGCGTGAAATAGTTTTTTTTTATTTTTAATTAATGAGAACATTAAATTATGAATTCAAGTCTTCTTTGCTTTAATTGTGCATATTTATTAATGATATCATCGATATCAATCTTCAAATCTCGATGTACACAGAGTAGAACAAGACCATTTAGACGTTCCTCAGCTATAGTTGACCGAAGCCATGTCTTCAGACGACGGAGAGTTGAGAAAGAGCCTTCTGCTGTGGTAGCACTAACTGGAAATGTAGCTAATATTAGCAAAAATAACTGTATGTTCGGATATATTTTTGGATCACACAGTCCTATAATCTGAGGTCAGGATTCTGGAATAGTAGTGCCTTAGCTTTTTTCACGCTTCCATTGTGTTATCCACAATTTAAATTCGTTAATTACTATTGAAACCGGCTGATAATTCAAAAACTGTTTGTAACTATCAAAAACTTCTCTTACAGTTACTAAGTCAATTTCTGTGTAAGAAGACTTTGGCAAAAAAAAACTCCTAATTTAAATATTAACATTACCTCCGGTGAGAGTCGGTCTTTTAGATCTCTGATTATTGAATCTAATAGAGGAATGTAAATAGCTCTGCGGAAATATTCCTCTACTGATTGATCTGGAAGATTGTTTGGACGATTTTTTTGATTAGAAACAAATCGTGGGGCTTTTAATTGTACATCTAACTCGTCGGCAATCTCTTTTGCTTCTGAAAAAAATTGTTGAAAACAGAATCAGCTCCAGATCTCGTTTTTTTCAAGGACACTAATGGTGTCTTTTATTGTATCCGTTGCTGGTTTCAAATCGATTGATGAAGTTTGAAGGAAACGACTTAGTGAAACAGTTGTACCTATCAAATACAAAAATAAAATAAATCTTATTAATATGTAAATTATTTATTTTTATATATTTATACATAGAAATATAATATTCTAGTTTTATAACATATATAGATAAATATTGGGTTTAAGTACAGCAAAAAATAATATAATTAAATGAAGAAAATATAGCATGGGTCTCAGTAGCTTACCTAAAACATCGCTTAAACGTACAGAAGTTATGATAAACTCCGAACATTGAAGAGCTTTTCGAAGGCAGTGTGCTTCACTTGCACTTTTACTATCTTCCCATTGCGAAATTATTTCAAGAGCATTGCAAATTTTTATTAAGTTGTTGCCCTGAAATTGCAAATGCCCCTCATGCCTTTCTACCCAACGAGTTTCGCATATTCCTTGCACATTATTTCCCAGCTCTTCTTTGAAGACTTTGTGTCGTTTAGCTGAAGCATTTGCAAAATCTGGAACTTTTTTCATGATTGCAGTTGCATTACGACAATAGATTACAGTTGCATTACGACAATAGATTACAGTTGAGGACATCGCTTAGCGTGAATAGCTTTCTTTGAAAGTTCATGAACAGCACCAACAGCACTAGACGCCATTACCGAACAACTATCTGTGCCAATTCCAACGCAATTATTTAAATCTAAATCAAATTGATGACAAAGGTCGTGTACTATATGAGCTAATGCAACTCCTGTCAACTTACGCTCTTCACTAGCACCAATATCCTCATCACGAATTTTCTCATAAGCGTCAACAAATGTTACAAAATCTTCTCTGATTTTACCATCATAAAAATGTCTAAGAGAGAGACTTAGCTGCTCTGTATGCGAGATGTCAGTTGTCTCGTCAAATATTATTGAAAAAAACTTTGCTTCTCTTGCTCTACTCAAAATTTTATCTTGAATAACAAATTTGATTGTGTCAATTAATTCATTTTGGGTTGTTTTACTAATATAAGTTGCGTTAGAATTTGTTGTATTTAAATGATTGCTTAAATTGACATCTCCTGCTTCTACACGAAATCGTAATAATGCTCTAAAATTTCCTTCTTGATTTGCTACCAAAATTTTTCGTTGCTCATCTTTTAAATATGTATTTCCATCATCTCTGTGTCCTCGCAAGGCTAAATTTTGGTGACCACATAAAAGAATTGTACTAATAATTGGTCTCAAACCATCTCTGTTTTCTTTATCTTGTTCCATTCGGTGTTTATTAAGCCGATTTATAACTACAAGCTCAGGTTTATGGTATGTTTTAAGAAATGCCTCGCAAATTTCAACAGCTTTTTGGTGATATTGATTACGTTGATGAGTGGGAAAAGATCTTTTTTCTCCAAGAAGAGTATCGAACAATTTTAAAGGTTCTTTGACGAGCTTTTTGAGATTCGTTTCAATACCTCCAATTGGCTTTATTGCAAACACAACACAATATTTGCAATAGAGACCCTTATCTTTGGGTGATAATACGAGCCAATGGAACTTATCAAAATGAGACCTTTGAGCATACTTTTTAGTTTCTTTTCCACTTTTTGTAACTAAACAATGAGGAAATTCATAATTTGAGGGAGGCATCCAGTGCTGTTCAAGTAATTTAGCTTTGGTAGAATTATCAATATCTTTGAGACGAATATAACATCCTATATCCGATGAAAAACTTGATTTAACTTTATTATCATTTTCCAATTTAAGTTCAGAGGTAGATGGAATACATTGTAAGTCAGTAGAAGGATCAGAAGGAATCAAACGAAGCTGATTTGTTTCAATGGAATTGTCAGCTTCAACTCTTGGTTTCTTGATAAAGTATGAACAATCGTTTTGCTTAATTCACCACCTTTAGAACGTTTTAAATTTTTACTCTTTTCAACTGAGTCACCCTAAAACATAAATAAAGAAAAAGTAGCAGTTAATTTTGAATTTTAAATACTTTATATTAATTAACACTATGTATATTTAATAATTTAAAAAATTTTTTCAGGGACCGAAAGAGATATAAAAAATATTTCAAAAGTCTGGTTTTAACACTTTGTTATTGATATTTTATATTATTCCTCTTTGTTTCCTTCAGAGTATGACTATCAGAGCTCAGAAACAGCTTAATTCAAGCTCGCTGTAGTGACACGTTTAATAAATAAACGGTCAACAATATATGTTTTTATCACTTAGTCTGTGTTACTATTAATATAATAAACCAAACATAAACGAAATAACGGATGAAACTATATGCAATGCAACGTAGAAACAGAAATCTAAGTATTTGACACCCAAGTCAAAGAGAGAACCCACACTGGTTGCTGATTCCTGTGAAGTCATAACCTGGCATTTGTCGATATTGAGACCCAAATTATTGGTTTTGCAACAAGCGTAAAAATTGTGAAGCTCACCTTGTACTTGTTCACAATCGTTAAAAGATTTAATCTGAGCGAAAAGTTTAATATCGTCAGCATAAACCAAGACTTTGCAGTGCCTCACAACAGAGACAACTTCGTCAATAGATGAAAAAAAAAAACAACGGGGGCCCAAGTGACTCCCTTGATGTACGCCAGACGAAATTTTCAACATGAAGTGTGGGAATAAAATGTGATATGTTCTATTATCTAAATAAGACACCGTCCATTCTATAAATGTTGGGGGAAATCCATACTTCTCAATTTTAAACAGTATCCCGGAGTGAGATAACTTGTCGAAGGCTTTACTAAAGTCTGTATAAATACAATCAGTCTGGTAGCCTTTTTCCAACCCGCGAATTGTATCCGAGACAAATTTCAACAACGAAATATACCCATATTGGATTGAAGAGAGCAACTTCTTACAGCAAACAGACAGCAGAGTAAATGATTTTTCTCAGCTTTTAACAGTAAAAAATGATTGTTTGATCATGCTATTACATATTTTTCTAATTAATTAATTTCTGCATTTCATATGGTATATTTTTATTGCATGCTATGTTAAATCCAAAAGATAAAAATTGCGCTCAAGTTTGTATAGTTCTTTTAACGTGTTATACTGTACTAAAAAAAGAGTTCAGTGGATTTTTGTATTAGGAACCAGTGTAAAATTTTGAAACCACTCACTTGCATTCGAACCTGTTGTAGAATAAACATCTTGGTAAGAAAAGTATTTTTTAATTAGCGGCAAAAACTGGAAAAAAGCTTACAGTTTCAACGATGATTTTTATTTTTTTTTCTCTGGAAATAAACCTGAAGACGAAAATATCAGCGATACTACCAGTTTGAAACGGATAACCAAGAAAAAGACGTAATTAGCTGAAAATAGTTTCATTCTCAGATCGTAATTTTTGTAAAAAACATTATCGACCGACGACCCCGTCATTACTATTAGCTACTCCGACGAGGACGACATAGATTATTTATGCGACCAAATATAGACAATTGAAAGTTATCACACCATTCAAAATCATTTAATTTTTACATTATAATTTAAGATATACAATGTACGATGCTAACAGTAGCTCACTCGAATGGAGAACTATACATACAAACTTTTTCTCAAAATTACAGAATTTTTTAGTTCGACGATGTATATGGCATAAATAAATTTTCCGTACAAAAATTTGCAAATTTTATTTTGTAACAAATCTATGACAACAAAAATAGAAAACGTCGATTGTTAAGTTTTATTTCCATTATTCCGCGAACCTCGTCTCGCCCTGCAACGTTTCGCACTCATCCCATTTACAATAATGATCGTAAGTGCGCAAGCTTTGTAAAATAATGTTTGTTTGGTTATATTTAATAAACACAAAAAGAAGCATGCGAAATTCAACAAATCCGAGCTTTGGGCAAGCTCATGAAGCAGTGAAGCGATATCTCTTGTAACTCGTCGAAACAATTTAACAATTTCCAACCAAATATTTTTTTTTTTATAAATTAATTAATAGGAATTATTATAAGGAAGGTAAAATTTTATCAAGTTAAGCAAGCGTTGCAACAAATTTTTATAAAGCCTGATTTGTGTATGTACTGAAATCACCTTAATGAATCTACGATCAAATGGCAACATCATACAAATTCTGCAAAACTAATTTAAATACAACAACAAAAGAAATCCTAATGTTTGATGGAAATGTTGTTGCTCCACATGGAAAACTTATTATTAAATACTAACCTGGTAAAGGTCATATTTGAAGAAGTGGTTTGTACGATGGAATTGCCCACCATGCATTATGGTTAAGGTTCCAAATAGAAAGAAGTGCAACTAAAATCAGTGCTGACAATTTTATTTTATAACCGATAACAACAAGAACCATTAGAATTGAGCCGACAATATCTTGAATAATCTGAAAATAAAGAAAAGCAACCACAACAAAATTGAGTAAGAATTGTTTCAAAATAGAAAACTTTATATTTTACTATACCTGTATAGAGCTAAATTCAGATATTATTACAAATCTAATAAACATAAATGCATGCAGAATTAGTCCAGAAAGCTGCATAACTTTGTTTTCGTGAAGGAACACCAGCAAAAAGACTGCGTATACTTCTATTCTTGATTCAGCTAAAACCAATGCACCAATTAATGCTAAATTGCGCAATAAGAATGGTAAGTCACATAAAATTTAGTAGGCTATTGTCTGCAAGAATAGAAAATAAAAAAAATTGTGATAATTATTGGTAACGAAATGATTTCATTTTATCGCCTTACCTGCAGTGCCACAATAAATAATAATAAACCAACGGCAATTCCGTTTTTAAATATATCTATACCCATCACACAACCACCGATTTGTCCAAAGAAATTTATAAGAACGAAAAGTGTAGCTAGAAACCAGCTACATCGCCAGTTCATGTCCATATATTCACGTTGTTCGTTCCATTGAAACCACATTCGTAAGCAGTCTTCGAAGAAAGTTGCTATTAGACATAGACGCGCACGTTCTACGATACGAAGGATATTTTTGTTTTTTCGAATTACCTTAACAAAAAACGTATGCGTTTTTCGTAGAGAAAAGAACAAGAGAGTACCACACAAAATAGATCAAAAGTAAATTGAATGAAATCTTTCTTCAGACTAGAGTGAAACAAGTTATGTTTTGAGATCAGCAAAAGGAACGTCAGAAAACTTTCCTAGTTAATAAAATGAATTTCATCATTGGTGTTGTACTAAATAAAGGCCACTAGAGTGGAGCCGGTTTTCCGCCTTGCTGTGCGGTTGGGAAGATAACTTTGTAGTGTGAGTGTTCTACAGAGGGTATAACAGACTTGGACCTGATGGTCCGCTGTCCAGAGGCTTGTAGCTTTTATTTTATTTTCTGAAAGGAGGAACAGAACTGGTTTTATTCCGAAAGAATAATACATTATGCTTATTAAACTTAAAGTGATACATAATTATATTCCCTAAGAGGAGTACAAGGAAGTTCTGAAGCGTAGAACACTTCTAACTGGTTAGCATTTTCAGCACGTTTACGTACCAGACGGACAAGGCTTTAAGATCAGATGTAACCGCTATCCCTTTCACTTCAGATTTTTGCACTCACGATGGAATTGTTTTAAAATAAAACACCCCTTTGGTTGTACCAGCACAGCAAGGACTCGCCAATACAGATTCAATGCGACCCAAGTTCGAATTTGAAAGTAGCAAGAGAAAATTTTTATCTCCACGCGTTCAATTCATAACCTTTCTGATCTTTTCATTTCTGTACACTTGTTAGTTCCTAACGTCCTGGAATTTTCTGACCTGTTAAAATTATTAGCAATATTGGGGAATATAGCAATTATCCATACTCATTTCTGATTTAGTGAAAAGTGAAATTAATCTACTTATTACTCGTATTATTAAAACCAGTTTTATTCCGTTAAGTTCCGGAAATCAATATATGTATGTGCAACTATAACGTTGTTTGTTTACAACAGCAATATAAAGATTGATTTGTCGGCGAAAATCTTTCAATAAGTCCCAATAGTTTAGCATTTGTAATAAATTTAAAAAGTACTACTAATGAAAAGACCCAGGTCCTAGACTAACCCAAATTCTGAGTTTTCCGCGTTATCTTGATACACGTCACAAAATCCTATATAGATAATAATCTTTCATAATTAATTGAAAGGAGATTGTTATTTTGCTCTGGAACCTGATATTAAAATACTAATAAGATTTTACTATAGATCGATGATGACATGAATCTACCAAAATCGAAAAATTGGGAATTACTATTACCTGATCAGCCACATGTCCCGTTTTTGTGATGTACTCA
Organism: Dioctria rufipes; assembly: GCA_963924295.1. Taxonomy (NCBI): domain Eukaryota; kingdom Metazoa; phylum Arthropoda; class Insecta; order Diptera; family Asilidae; genus Dioctria; species Dioctria rufipes. The sequence continues at coordinate 165,704 of CAWUPM010000055.1, forward strand.
CTTGGAATATTCATATTTGAGTCTTTTTATATTTATTCTATATATAACTACGATAAATATAAAAATACAAAATTATACTGCGCCCGGGCAATGAAAGTGAATATTGAACGAACTACTAATGAAGAAGAAAGAGAAACCTGCCAATGCCAGCCAACAGCAACAGCGGTGGCGAAAATTGTGAAAATTTTCGATATTCGAAACGAGGAATAGTGTGTTCGAATCAAGTCTCGATTATGGGGAAAAATTTTGGCTTTCATCTGAACACTTCCCAAATTTTGCGAAATGCTCATGGGCCAACCAACACACTTCACTTCTAGGGAAGGAAGGAATTTGCTGGCCTCGTGCAGGTGTTATCACAATAGTTTTGCTACACTATATTCCTTATATGATTACCAGGTTAACTGTGTAAACGTTCAAACAAGTAACAATTTTTGATATAAATAATAAGTGTATCACAAATTCACAGTTCATAATGAGAATTTTATTATATTATCACCTCAAATCGGACGTAAGCCACGGCAAACACGCGGGTGATTGTAGGCAGTTTTTACGGGTGAGAAGTATTCGGGGGTAAGATAAATTCCGAAATGCTAAATTTCGCTCGGGAGGATGGGCAGTATACCAATAATACTACTGAAAAGGAAATTGATTCGGTCATTTTAAAATTGCGAAATTTCAATCGATCGGTTGTATAGTTGTTTACCTGCGATTTGAGGTGATAATCTAACAATTAAATTATCATTACGTGCTGTGAATTTGTGATACAGTTATTGTTTATCTCAAAAACTCTATATGTATATTTGATGGAATCTTTCTTGACCGATTTGTGAAACATTATTAAAAGAAATTAAAGAGTATTCTACTTGTTCTTACATTTATTTCACAACCAAATTTTCTTCTCGTTATAAATTTACTGACAGCTGTTTCGATCTCTATCGGATCATCCTCAGAGGAGTAGCACTTGTTTACTCCTCTGAGGATGATCCGATAGGGATCGAAACAGCACTTGTTTACTCCTCTGAGGATGATCCGATAGGGATCGAAACAGCTGTCAATAAATTTATAACGAGAATAAAACATGTTTGTGAAATAAATGTAAAAACAAGTAGAATATTCTTTAATTTCTTTCAAAAACTCTAACTTAATTGAACACGCACACAATTAATTTTGGGAATCATATATAGAACTACGCGTAACAAAATTATTGTGCTGGTAAGTCTAAGCACAAGGGGAGGAAAATCCTTCCTTCCCTAAAAACTTCTCCCATTGACCGTAAAATAATAAGATTAAGATTACAAGTATATTTGTGCTCGATTACTGTCACTGATATCGACAGATAAGAAATACAAATAACCTGATATCGACGGCTGCACTACTATAGGTCTGTTCTCATATTTTTTATAATTAAAATCATGAAAAACGTCAAATTATATGATAGGGAGAGAAACTGCGAGTGACAGTCGCAAAGTACGCGAAAGGCTCCTAGTAAAAACTTGTGTAACGTTAAATAATTAAAGTGGATTACCTGATTTATTATTTAAATTATTGAGTTATTGTGCTCCTATTTGAAATAAATATGCATGCCGGAGATTACTTTCTATAGTACAAGTACAATAAACAAATCTAATTTACCACTTTGAATACGTAAAATGTTTTTGTAGAACATTCTACTTCCACTGAAGGAGGAATAGCAGGTTTATCCATTTCTTTAAAAGTAAACTAAAAACTTGAAAAATAGCTAAAAACTCAAAAATAACTAAAAACTGGTGGGAGCTGTCAAATCTGACACTTTTGAACTTTTTACTTGACGATTTCTTTCTAGTCAAATCAACTAATAAATTGAACGGAGAGGAAAAGTTATGTCAACAATTTCTAGCTCAGTTTTCGAGTATGCGAACGCCTTCGAGTAAGAGCTTACAAAACGATTTGAAGCTAGTACGCGAACAGACCTAAAGTTTATGAGTATACTGCACGCGCAATTTGCTACACTTTTGTGCCTAGACGTGTCAATATCATCAATAGAAAGGAAATAGTTCCGGAAATTTTTCAATTGTGAAATTTCTGATCGGACGGCTTATTTAGGGCCAACCCACACGAGAAGTTTTTAGGAAAGGAAGAATTTTCCTCCTCTTGTGCTGAGACGTACCATCACAATAATTTTGCTAGGCGGAGCTCCGTATATGATTACCGAAATTAATTCAGTGCGCGTTCAATTAAGTTACAGTTTTTGATATAAACCTAAAGAGAATACCATATAGAAGTGAATTCACTTTCTGCAGTGTCTTTCTATGGACATTAGTCATTATATATGTCGGTAGTTTTATATAAGAACGCTGCAAATATTTTAGAATGTTAGGAGTTAGGACTAAGTTAGGGCTCTGGTGTGGTAGTGAGGGAGTCTGTTTTGTGGCTTAGAAAGTGTTTCTCGAGGGATCACACAAAGTTGGGGTCCCAAACTCAAATCCTGAGAAGAACTTATACACGTACATCACATGCACACAATAATATTCATTTAAATAAATTTCAGTTTTTTTAAGTTTTGGAATAAAGTTTTTTTTTGAAGTTGAAAAATATAAATAAAAAAATACAAAATAATATATATATTTATATTTTTTCAAATAAATCAATTAATTAAATATTTTTCTCTCCAAATTTACGGGGGTCATGACCCACACGACCCCCCTGGATCCGCCACTGACAGCTGCACTATTTTCAGAATGTTTCGATGTAATGACTATATGCAAACCGTAAGTCAAACTCAATAATTCGTAAGAATAGAAACAATGGAAGTAGTAATAAAACTACGTTACTTCATTGCTATAAAGGTCAAAGTTACTTTCACAATGCCCCATGAGGCTAACGCATTATGTCATTCCTACTCTTACAAAAAATTTACAATGAGATGTTTAGAATTGAGACAATTTGTTAGCAAGTATTTATGGCATACATACATACATACATATGTATAAGAAAGTCTAGATAAAAATATGGCGTAATTCCTGAGGGTATTGTAGAAGTACTAACACTATTCTTAACCATTGTAACAACGGATCAAAGGTATTTGCTGCTCTTATGGTTATCAGAGATTTTTTGCTTGCAATTTCAATACGGAATGATTTATTTTTGCCTTCAGAATATTTTACGCTAGTTGCGCGTTTGCTTTTCATAAGTTTTGTAAATCAAAATTGTGTGGTTATATGCAAATTTCTTTGCTTTCTAAAAAAAAATAAAAAAACATAAAAGGTATTGGTAACATTAATTCCTAAATTGTCAAATGTTAATTACAAAGTTTTTTTTTCGGCTTAATAAATGAATTTAACAATTAATTAACTTTCAGGTTATATGCTAAATATGGCCAACTTTTTTCTTTTGGTTTCTATACAGACGAACTTGGTCAATGTTTAGTTTTATGTGATATAAAAGAAGCTTTATTATTATTATGTGTTCTTTTTTCGTTTCTATTTTATTATTTTGTACTGACTTCAAAGAAGGGAAAAAATACATTGAAAAAGAAACAAATCTTATTCTCCTTACAAATTTAAAATGGAAGAAATAAGAAAAATCCACTATTTTTTTTTTTTTAATGCAAAAGTCGGGTTTCTCAAATTAATAAATGAATACATGTAGTCAAAATTATTGGAAATCACGCTGCACATAATGAACGAAATTTGCACCGTGTGATTAATGCGAAATATTTAAAAACGAAAAAAATCAAAATTTAAAAATAAAGCTAATAAAATTCAACCAAGCAGAGGAGACAAAAACCTGCAAGCGAATTGAAATGCATTCCCAAATACATTTCGTCGGACGAGTATTGGTTTGTCGTATACGCCAAATTGGAAGTTTTTGACCTAAATTGACCTAGATTTTTGATTGCGTTCTTTTCGAATCTGTGACAGGGTTTTTCTTAACTCTGACGGTTGCTGAGATAATTAGCAGCACTTTTGTCCATATCCTTAAAAATCAGCACTTGTAAATATTGGTATGTCGTAAACGCCAATTTTTATAACGTACGACAATATTTTCTTGCAAATTTGCAATGGCTACGGTACATTTCCCTTTGGAGTGGCTCCTGCGTCGCGCAAAACAAAAACAATAAATAACAAGTGCCCTGCTATATTTTCTTCACAATCAGACTAATCTGAAAACTATTGAGCAAAAATCCTCGAAGAAATGCTTAATTCAAGAAGTTGTCTGCGTCCATGCGTCCATGTTATAGATAGAAACTTTAAAAGTCTGGAAATCTATAGCCCGTTATCACTACTAAGATATCTTAAAATTATGTCCTATAAAAATGTAACGCTTAAATTCATTTAAAGGTACTGCACCAAATCTTGCAATTTGCATTTTGCACAAATACCTTTTACAAAAATAAAAGTTTTAAGATAGGAAAGATATGATTTAATCTCAGTTCAATTTAAAAGCATAATGGAAGAGACCTTGGATATAAAACCACATCTTTACTAAAAAAACCAACAAAGAAAACTATGGGAGCAGAGAAAATTTTAATTAATCAAAAATTAAATATAATTTAAAATAAAAGTAAGTCTATTTCAAAAGAAAATATTACCGATATTAACAGCTTATTAGCATTATACCAGCAGTACGCCAAGAGTACTATAGAGATCTTTTACAAATAAATTAAATACATCATCATCTTTAACTAATTTCAACAAATTTAATGTACATATACGAACTAGAGTTAAGTTTATTATTTTTCTTGGTTCATGCTCCGTAAGGAATTTGTTTTAGTTATGTTTTATCATAAATCAATTTCTTTATTTGATCCTTATTATTAGTATCTGGTAATGATTATTATAAAGTACTAACAGTATTAAATAAAATAATATTATATTATAAGCTCTGATATGTTTTGACGAATTTTTATACCCTAGCTAGATGATGAAATCATAGGGTATAATAAGTCTGTCATTCCGTTTGTAACGCACAGAAATATAATCAGAGCAAAATAGATTAGACACCCATACATAAAATTAAAATTAATTTTGATTCTTGGATGTCCGTCTGTCTGTCTGTCTGTCCGTCTATCCGTCCGCACGATAACTGGTGAACGCGCCTACTAACGATGCTGAAATGTTGTACACGGGCTTTTTTAAAAACAAATAAATTAAAGTTCGAAAATGGGACAAATCGGACAATCCTTTCATCATATTGCCATACAAAACTTTGCGGTTTCATTATATATTTGGAGACTGCCTGAGAATGCATCGACGTAGAGAGTTGAAATTTTTTGCACAGGGTTTTCATAAAAATAATAAATGAAATTTTAAGAGTTAACTAAATTGGGCAATCATTTATTGGTGTTGCCATACGGAACTTTTGATATTCACTTTATTTAACTTTTATGCTCATCCAGGATATAAAATTATTGGTCTTATACCAATTATAACTTATTCTCTTGTTATAACTATATACTCGTATTAAAAAATGAAGCTTTGTTTTAATCTCGTTTTTTTTTTTTCAAAAATAAGACGTAATTTTCATAAAATTATTTAAATCTTTTGTGGTACGAATATGCAATTTCAAACATTATTCAATATTGGATTGGCGTTCGTGCTCTTATTTTGTCGTATGTATATGAAGAAAAAATAACTAACTCATACTGAATTAAATTAATTATAACTACTAAACTACTTTAGTAGGAAGCCCAATTCAAGCAGTTTTAGTAATCTAATAAATCGGAGTAACCATGGTACAAAAATTATATAATCATATCGGACAGATATTTTTTTATTGATGGTAAAATATTAAAGTGTGTTTGCCAGCATTATAACTAAATAGCTTATACGACAAATCAATATTCGTCCGACGATTTATACTACAATAGGAAAAAAATATTAGTCGATGAATGTGTCAAGCACTTAACAAAAAACGGTTGAATTTTTCAACTGTACAGTATTTAGATTTTCAACAATTTATCAAACCAAATTGGCTGGTCGAAATACAAAAATAAAATAGAAATATATAAAAAAGCACGTGTAGAAATTATCACAAGAAATAAACTGAATTGGATATAGAAACAAGACATGATTGGTCGCTTCTATAGGTGTTAATGAGCGATAATAGTTTGTACATAAGCAATGAGAGAAATAAGGAAAGAAATATTACTGAATATAAACAAAAGAAGAGATTTTAGAAATACGAAAAATATTTGAAATCAATTTAAATTTACACCACAATAATCAAAATGGTGCCAATATAGTAAAAAATTTGCGGCTTCTTGCTGAAGAGCTGCATTTAAAATTAAAAAAAGCAGAGGAAGATTCTAATGGATGAAGTGCTGTTTATTATTATTTATTATTTATGGGGGGATGCGGGCAGGGTTCCCGCCTCTAATCTAGTTACCGCGACCAATACGATCTTTTGTGCCATAACCTCTAAATGCAATAGGGCGCCCTATCGCATTTAAGATCTGTTACAAAGCCTATGCCGTTCTTGGGGGCAATTTTTTCGACATCTTCTGGGAGTGGAAATACTCTTTCTATATGCGATAGTCTTATGCGGCACAGAGCTTTACAGTCATGTAGGAGATGTTCAGCGGCTTCACCATCTTCCTTACAGAAGCGACAAGTCTCATCATCGACCTTAACCACCTTTTTAAGATGATATCTAAGCAGGCAATGCCCAGTAAATAATAGAGTTATGAGCATTAACTTCTTTCCGCTGAGAGAGAGGACTGCTTTTGTACTCTGTTGCGAATACTGTACAAATTTCTTCGCTTGTATCAGCCCCGGGGTATTTTCCCAATGTGCCTTTATATTTTTGTTTTCCCAAAGCCTGACCTGAACTGGGCGGTGACTTTTTGTGTATCCAAAGACGGGTTTAGAGCCAATAAACAGATATTTGGCTACTTCCTTTGCAATGCGGTTCGCAATGTCGTTACATTTAATGCCTTCATGTGTTGGAACCCAAATCAGTGTCACCTTGTTTGCTCAGACTCAAGGTAAACAAGTTTAATGCTTTGAGTGTTGCTTGGCTGTCTGATAATATATATATTTTAACTCCACGCTTATTGTTCTGAATTATATCGCGAGCGCAGGGTTCTATTGCGTGTATTTCTGCCTGAAAACTGATTGGCGATGCACTTTGGCCCGTATATGCCCACGAATCAGATCTTTCAGGATTTGTTGGATGACTTTCAACTGGCCAAACAAATTCTTCGCACTGAGGATGGCCTCCATCCTAACATGCAAACGTAAAGGTCCAGCATAACCTCTAGGGCTGCAGCTGGGCAGGTATGCATGGCACCAGATATTCTTAGACATGCAAGCCGTTGTAGTTCGAGCAACCTAGCTTGAACTGTCATTTGTTTTATTTTAGGTCACCAAACGAGTGAAGCGTTAGTGACTATGAGCCTTATAATAGATGCATATGACCATAGAGTCCTTTCTGATTTTAGACCCGAAGTTCTGCCAAACAGCCTGTGGCATGTCCATATGTGGCTTTCTCCAGTACTCTTTTTATATGGGAGTTCCAGGTTAGTTTAGGATAATGCCTAGATACTTGACCTCGAGAATTCCACTACTATTCCCTCAAGAAATGATGATAATAAATAAAGCTTCCCTTTTCTCGTGAAAAGGACAATTATTGTCTTACCATGAACTATGTTTAGAGCATTTTGAAATAGATCAGAGATTATGCAATCATGTTTGCCCCTGATTGTGATGAATAGGTCATCTGGATAGCCCTGATTATCATATCCGGAATAGGTCAGCTTCTTTACCTGATCATTGACAATCAGCTACCATATTAATGGGGACAGAACCGCTCTTTCGCGCCATACCATACCGGCAGAGAATCGAGTCCGCCCCCAAATTAGCTGTGATTCTCTGGTTTTCAAGCATGACTTTTATCCATTTTGTCAAGGAAGGTTCGTTTACGTTTTTGGTAGCTGTAATTTCAATGGCTTCAAAGGAGGTATTGTCAAATACCCCTTCGATATCTAGGAATGCACATAGGGCTGTCGCTTTATGTTCCACCACCTTTTCTACACAAGACTATGTAAGGCAGTTGTGGTAGACGATTGGTAAGCATGTTGGTATGGGTGCTGCGCTGGCTACTTGAGTACAGAACTCTTAATAAGGTTGTCTAACAATTTTCCCCTTGTTTTAAGGAGAAATTTAATTAGGCTGATGGGATGGTAGCACTTGGATATTGCAGGTGAGCGCCCTCTCCCAGCCCCCATGGTATAAATGCTACCTTAATATTTCTCCACGTCCTTGGTTTATACCCTAGAGTATAACTTTGATAAGATTTGGCAGTAACTCTTCTAGGCTTTGTTGAAGTAGGGATGGAAAGATGCCATCATCCCCAGGCGATTTGAATGGCTTAAAGGGTTGACGGACCCATCTAACCTTCCTTGCGGTGAAGATTCTACCAAAGAGGCTTTCAACTCTATTGATAGACCTGCATTAAGTTCCTAGCTCTTCAGGAACGTCATCATTTTCTTGATTCTTGAAAATGAATTTGTAATAACAAAGTAATTGTTTTTCCCTGCTACTTGTGAAGCTGTCACTGTTCATTATGTAGGATTGGATATATTCGACGTAGGAAACATATTTCTGAATGAAATCGAAAGGGTAGAAATCCATAAAAACAAGATGCTGAGGAGGCGATTAAATTCTATTGAGATAAAAATTGATGACTGCTGTTCAATTTGCTATGCATAGACAATGACGATACTTTTACAGAAAATATTGCAGCAATAAAATTACCGGAAGCAAGCTTTATCTGCAAAAACTGAGAATGGGTAGCATATTAGTATTAATGTTTATAGCGGGCGTTGTCCTTGAAGGCAATTATATGAGCCAAATACCTAAATCGTACAATGACCCTGTTTCTTGATGCTAATGAAAGCCATAAAGCTGAGAAACCCGCAAGATCCCTACCCGGAAATTTAACTGTAAAATTAAAAAAAAAAAGCCCTACAGTAAGCTACTATTAAGTTACGGAGTAAAATATTACTCATTAGAGATTTTTATGCTTTATGGCTAGAACTGAAATTAACATTACAACAGAAAAATATATACTTCAAATATTTAAATTTATTTTTATGGACTGGGAATAAACGTGAACAAGTATAGTTTGATGGAAAGAATATAGGAAGTGCTTTGTTTTTCTATGTGCGGTTCGAACAGCTTTTGAACGGAAGTCAGTTTAATATATATTAAAGGCTCTAAAATGTTGCGTTGTTATTAAAAATAGTTGGTAGCTCGTTTATTAAAAAAAAAAAATAGTCTGCGAAGAGGTTACTTTATTAGCTTTCAATCGAAATAGGATTAAATTTGTCAACTTTATTACTTTTGAATCCCATGGACTGAAGTTATTTTCTTAATCGATGGAAATATTAATCAATTACATTTTTAACCGCTAAGCTCAACTGATAAACCAATCGATTGAAATTTCATTCAAAATACTAGTTAATCGTTTGTAATCGTTGATATTTAAGTTGAACGTTTTGGGTCAGCTTAGGAGTTACGCCAGGGTAAATGCGTTCAACGACGGGGAAGAAGAAGAAATAAATACCAGGTTTTGACGTTTTTAAAAGGTGAACACTGATTTAATTTTATACTGAACAAAATTGTTTTATTTTTATCTGAAGAACACAAATGCATTGTCTTTTAGATAATCTTAATACTAACACAAAATCTTAATAATATTTTTATACACTTTTTATTAAACACCAACTTTGTCAGGTTTATTGTCTGTGATAAAAAAATCTTAATACTATTTAACCTTTTTTCTATAAGGTTATACACAAACTGGTTAGATTTATTGTCTGTGACAATACACAATTTTAATAATATCAACCTTTTTCCCATAAGGTTATACATAAACTCGTTAGATTTATTGTCTGTGACAATACACAATCTTAATACTATTAACCTTTTTCCCATAAGGTTATACACAAACTGGTTGGATTTATTGTCTCTGACAATACACAATCTTAATACTATTAACCTTTTTCCCATAAGGTTATACACAAAATGGTTAGAATTATTGTCTGCGACAATACACAATCTTATACACACTAGAGCTGTTTTCCACTTTTTACCCTGTATGCATCTCTTTTAAGTTATGTTCATCTACTATACGGTGATATGCTATTTCTTTACGGGATGACGGGTAATTCTCGAATGCGGTAACCTCACACTCGGCAGGAAAGAGATTTTGTCTCGAATACGGAAACCTCGTACTCGGTAGGAATATTCTAACAATACTACGGGATGACGGGTAACTCTCGAATGCTGTAACCTCACACTCGGCACGAAATTGAGTCGATTACTTCTTCGTTAGCTATAAACTGATAAGTTCTTAGCTAGTCGAAGCTTGATGATCGACTGATTTATTCACGGTGCCAGCTCGCCTTTTATACACGTGAAAGTGTTGCCGTCTTGATGATTCCAGTCGACATTTGACATCTCAGGCATCCAGAGTTACCATCATTCATGTAACGTCAAGAGGGTTTTTTCATACATGAACATTTAAGTTTGACTTCTTTGTAAACAAATCAGTCAGTCAATCGGGTTAAGCACTATTTTCTATTATACGGCATGCATTAACGGATATTTATAGATTTAAATTCTAATTTGTAACTTCATTACATCCCCCTGTTTCTTCGCCAAAACAAAAAAAACTGTTACATTGGTTCAGTTTTGTTACTAATTATTTTACAATGGAAAACATGATTTATAGTGGAAAACACATTATTTTTATAACGGAAAAGAAATGTTTTTATTTAAAAATAATTAGTCTTCATGACCTATATACATTATACAAAAAAACTATTTTTTTCTTAATTTAGCCTCTTGGGCAGTGGTGGTAACACTTTTCTTTGCCCCTTGCAACGGATCGCTCGGCCTCCATCTTGGAGTGTATGGACCCGAAAAGGTCCATTTGGTCCAGGAATTACGAAGTATTTCGCTTGGCCGTATGGAGCCAACAATGGTCCAATTCCCGCGAAGATTTCTTCGGTTGGTGGCGATAAATTTGTCGTCGTATCTGATGACGGCGGATTCCTTTTTATTCGTTTGGGTGGAGTGGATGTTGGTTTCCCTGCTGTGCCATTTGTTCCAGTGTATTTTTCTCTATTTTTTTGATAATTTCTGCAACCTGGTTTTTCGGCAACAATATATTGCTGGGTTTGAGGGGTGCGTTGGTCGTGGTTTACACGGGTCCTGTGTGGCAGGCGGAATTAGTTTGGTGTTGCGAGATGGTTTCTTGATTTCTGGTGTGCTGGACGGTGTCACTGTTACACGCCATGGTGTCTTTTTATCTGCCTGTTGTGCTGCAGAGGGTACAAAAGTTACTCATCGTGGCGTCTTCATTTCAGACTTGGTGTCAGACGTGGTGTCGCCATGCTGTCTACTTTGCAACTGAAGGCTTTCGGTTTGACTGTTCTGTTTAAATAAACACTGTGGGTGTTACCATGTACTGGTTCATAGTACCTTTTCAAATCTTTCACGTGAGTTATGCCGGCAGTGTTTCCTTCTGGTGTTGTGAGTTTGCCGATTACAAGAGAGATTATTTTAGCTACAATATATGGTCCAATATATCGTGGCCCTAATTTTGAAGTGTAATTTTTTGCGGTGGGTGAAAGTATTCGTTCGTTTCGTATAACTTGTTCTCCTACTTGTGGACACCAATCGCGTCGGCGGTTGTTATAGTAGCGACGTTGGTCAGTAAATGCCTTATCCAGATTGATTTGGACGATTTCATAAATTTCCTGTAGGTTTCTCGCTCTTTCGGTGATTTCTGTGGTCGGAATTTTTTCCCTATTTCTCCATATAAACTATTTGGTGATATAATTTCTCGGCCAAAATTTAAATAGTGTGGAGAATAGCCGGTAGATTCATGTTTGCTAGTATTTATAGCCAACATTAATTCTGGTAAGTGTTCGTCCCACTTCCGATGGTCCTGGTCCACGTATTGAACAATCATTGTCTTTATCAGATGGTTTGCTCTTTCAGTCGGATTAGCTTGCGGTGTATATGGCGGTGTAAATCGATGTTTTATTTTTGACTCTTTTAGCAGAGAAAATCACATTTGTCGGGTAATTCTCGAATGGGGTAACCTCACACTCGGCAGGAAAGAGACTTTGTCCCGAATACGGAAACCTCGTACTCGGTAGGAATATTCTAACAATACTACGGGATGACGGGTAATTCTCGAATGCGGTAACCTCAAACTCTGCAGGAAAGAGATTTTGTCTCGAATACGGAAACCTCGTACTCGGTAGGAATATTCTAACAATACTACGGGATGACGGGTAATTCTCGAATGCGGTAACCTCACACTCGGCAGGAAATTGAGTCGATTACTTTTTCGTTAGCTATAAATTGATAAGTTCTTAGCTAGTCGAAGTTTGATGATCGACTGATTTATTCACGGTGCCAGCTCGCCTTTTATAGACGTGAAAATTTTGCCGTCTTAATGATTCCATTCAACATTTGACATCTCAGGCATCCTGAGTTACCATCATTCATTGAACGTCAAGAGGGTTTGTTCATACATGAACATTTAAGTTTTACTTCATTGTAAACAAATCATCAGTCAATCGGGTTAAGCACAATTTGCTATTATACGGCATGCACTAACGGATATTTATAGATTTAAATTCAAATTTGTAATTTCGTTACACGTTTGCCCGCCAACTAAAAATGTAAACAATTTTTAATCTAATAAAATTTTAATCGATTAATTATGTATGTACAGGGTGGGCCAAAAGTCACCACGGGGTTTAAAAATTAAATTGGTAACATATGGTAGGATGAAAAAAAGGAGTGGTAAGGTGGGGTGGGGAAACATGCTTACCTATGAAGAACAGACAGTTGGCTATCATGTAAAAAAGGAATGAAGAGAAACGGTCAACAGGGTGTGGAGCAATGTACAAACGAAAAAGTTAGTTATTTTTAAACCCCATGGTGACTTTTGGCCCACCCTGTAGTTGAGTTACCGCTGAATCTTTCAGTCGATCGAAATATTAGTCGATAATTGACTAGGTATGAAAAATATCAGTGCTAGAGGGTATTTGCTTCATCATTGAGAAGAAAAGCAAAAGAAAACTAAAATATTTAAATTCATTTGAACCTCATAAAAAGGAGGACCAATAGATCCGTTTTATGTTTCTGGTTGTAAAATAAAAATTATTACGTGGACAATTTCTCGACCATAGTAGACTGAAATTCACTGAAAGAAATTTCATTAAATAAGCATTGAAAATGCAAAAAAAAACGAACTTTCCGACCCATGGATAGGAGAGATGTTATCAGTATGGATAAAGCTCACCCCATTGCCAATTTAAATAATTTTTATCAAAAGCAAGTATGAATTACATGGTAGCAAGATTTCTAATTGCAATTTTCAAATTGGGTGATTTCGCCTTGTCGCCATATGGCTCATACTCTCTTTTGATAAGGAGCATTTATATTGGTAATTGGGTGACTTCTATTTTTGAACTTCTGTATTAGGCGATCAGAGATAACCATACTGATCGCTAAGGTGGAAAGTTCGCTTTTTATCCATAAAAATAATTGTCCTAATTTCAGAAGTAGTTAAAAGTACACAACGATGCGTAGACAGAAACTTCTTATGCTTTTATTCTAACAGATGAAAAAACCAATTTAACCAAATTAGTTTTTCCATGGACAACGAATATTAATGCAGGTAAGTAGGTAGGTATGTATATATGTAGGTCGGTATGTAGATAGATATGTTGTTAGGTATGTAGGTAAGTATGTAAGTACTATTATGCAATTCCAGGCAAAATCAGCAAAATTAATGAAATAATGAATCATAGAAACAGGAATATCTCAAAAACGGTTGCATTTAGGTAGGTACATCAGTACAGTAAAATTAAAGGTAAAAGTCCGGAGTTTCTAAATATTGTAAAAAAGCTGTATAGTTATCATGCATTTTGGCGGGAAAATCGTTAAAATTTGTAGTTATTATGCTTTTTGCCGGGAAAATCGCTAAAATTTGGAAAAAAAATAGGAATTTTTCCCAAGTTTTTTACTTTGACGTCCTACAATTTCCGATAAAAGAAAGGAAGGCTGATTTGATTTTTATTGGAAAGATGAGAGAGTTTGCTATCATCTGAGATGAATCCCCCTTGATGTGGTGTATATCGAGAAAGTTGCAGAGTATTAAGTGGAAAAAGTAGTAAAAATCTTAACCCCCCCTTCCGCCGAAGAGGCGGGTCTTTTGCCTCCCCACCCCAGCTTCACCTTGTAATTTTTTGCTTGTGTATACCTCAGCTATCAAACCTTGGAGGTAGGTGGACCAATTATGAAACACCCATATAGTGAAAAACAAAGATTTGTATGATAATACTACGAAGCATTTGCCCGATTCGTGCCATTTTCGAACTCATATTTGATTTTTTTTTTATCTGTATAGAAAATTTCCGCCCTCTACGTCCACGCGTTGTCAGGCACTCTCCACGATGTATAGTAAAAAACGAATTTTTTGTATGGCAATGGAAGGAGTTATCCCACTTTCGAACTTAAATTGGCCCGTGTGCCAAATTTCAGCTCCCTAAGTGAACGCATTCTCGAGCTATCGTTAGGGCGCATAGACAGATGGACGGACACACGGGCGGACAAACGGATGGACGGATGGATAGACGGACAGACGGACATGCAAAATTCAAAATGACTATTAATACTATGCGCTGGTGTACAATCCATGTTTCTCCTTTAGCATTAATTCTGTGCGTTACAAACCGAATGAAAAATTTAGTTTACCCTATAATATCATTTAGAGTATAAGAACGCCGATTTTATATAGGGGATATCAATTGGTTGAAAATATAAAGAATATAAACACATAAACACATTTTGAAAGACGATTTCAGTATTGCCTCGAAGCAGATGTTCTCAGTTAAATCAATATTTCTTGGTCAATTAGTGTCTTTTGTAATTGGATGAGAAGAATGTATATTATAAGTTTCCAAGGAAACGAATAATTAAGAAAAAGCTTTCGGAGAATTATGTTTTCATCCTTTCACGAGGTCACTGCAACTGCAGTAAAGACGACCTTTATGACTTACATATTTATTAAAAATATTAAATAGGCTACAAAAGAAGATGTTCTTTATTCATGAGAAACTAACTTATAGAAATGTTGGTAATATAACTTTTTAAAGCTATTACCTGCACACATACTTCAGCAATTAGTTTCCTCATTTTAGTTATTTTTCTGTGTTTTGTTATTTTGCGCATAATGGTAACTTTTATCTCTAAATATCGGTCATTCTTATTCGCTGTTGCACAGATGCCGGAAGAATACACCCATAATCTCGCAATCAAATTAAACCTGATGCTAAAATAGAGAGAAAATACCTTAGAATATAGAGGGAGCAAGAAGTGTAATAAGCCAAATTAAGTGCAATCAAATTCTGGTTCTGTTGTCACTGTAGTGAAAGCTCAGTACAGGTGTATATGAATCAACAAATAGAGCGGAGCAGCAAGATATATGTTTGAAAATATTGCGCTTGCTCCCACCGAAAATTCTCTTAGTCGCTGAGACTACACCAAAAATCTCAAGAGTTTCTGAGCTCTTTCAAATGTAAACAAATCCAGCAGCGGAACATACATTTATCGTAAGATACCTCTTTCTTAAATATATTCTGCCCTACTTCAAGGAACTCCAAAAAACCCCACGCTTCTGTATACGACTTTTATAGGTACACAAACACTTCCTCTTCTCTCTGTATTAAAAAGAAAATACCAAATCTCAAAATTTTTAAAGAATTAGAAATTTCGTGAATTTACGATGGAACATCATTTTCAAAAAATTTGTACCTCTCGAGAACGGAGTAAGCGATTTTTCTGATTCAAATGCCAACTGAAGAATAATGCTTCATATTTTCCACAAAAAAAAGAAACTCCGCGTGAAAAAAAAAAATTTTAATAATATTATTTCATGAACTTAGGGTTTACTGTGACTTTAAAACTTCATAAAAGAAATAACTTTGCATGTGAATGCCGTAAGGGATGCAGTTTTTTTGTCTTATTTCTGGTATTCGGGATAAAAAGAAAGGTGAAAAAAAATTACCTTGTGGTTCGGGGGTTTGGGGGGTTGTACTTCCACACATAGGGGGGTTGTCCAAAGTGGAGTCTGAAATTAAAGAGACAAAAGAGTTTGATTGATTGGCTGGGTCCTTTATTTGATCTTGTAAATTTCATGCCGACATTTTTACCGTTAAAAAATACCTTTTGGCACTTAGGCCATATACACCCCTCTTTCTTAATTTTGCATACATATTTTGCCCGTGCTTTTTTCGTATGCAATAGCAGAACGTTTTTGTTTTGGGCGGCAAATTTTACCGACATAACAGTTCTTCGCAAACACGATATTAAAATAAAACCAATTTTCACTCAAAAAACGGTCATTTTCCACTTTAGAAAGGGCTGGTGTTCTTTCTTTTAAAGTTATCTTAGAAACTGGACATCGAATCTAATAACTAATTAGATATGTCATTAGGGGACAAATGTAGATACGATTTCATTTTAACGTTTGTATTAAAAAATATTTTTAGAGTCTCTTCTGTGTTGGAAGATGAGCAAATTGAGTTTTTTTCGCGTAACCTAAAATTTTCTTGATCCACCAAAATTGATATTTCGGTGTAAATATTGCATGGATATAAATAATTCTTTTTTCACAATATAACTAATATTTGGCAATATCAAAGATATATATTTTATTGGTGACCAATCGGGGCGGGCAGTGAAGATAAAAGCGTCAAAACTTTCGGATATTTAAAAAATATTTTTTTTCAAATCAATTTTTTAATTCGGAAATTATCTAGGAGTGCTAGCTGCAGTTATTTACAACCCCTATTTGTCGTAAAAATAATTCTTTTCACTAAACTTAGATCCGACTCAAATGGTGGAATCTAAAACGATTCCTGTAACATACTACGTCTTATATGCCATTATATTACTTTCAACACCATCTATCTGCTAAATTTTGCAACATTTAAACAACTTTTTTTCTCTTAAAATTATCTATTACTAATTATTATCTATTAAGATAAACCAGAAGTCAATATTCCAATCCTAGTCCTTTAGAAATAATTAACAAATTAATTAATCATTTAACATAATTACTTTCTAATTAAGTTGTTACAGAGAAACCATCACCCTACATCTCATACAAATTCCAACTTGCTTCAACGAAGGCGAACACCATCGCAATTTTGTATGCATAGATAGATAAGACTTCTAGTTTCAAAACAAAAATACAAAAAGAAATGTGCCAGGCGTCCCCAGCAGAAAAAAAAAAAGCTACCCCTGAGTGCAATGCTTCCATAGTGCGTTACTTAAGGTATACGGTGAATTTAAATATTCTTATATCAAAAACGAATCCGAACGCCATCGCAATTTTTTGTACGAAGATAGAAAAGGAAAAAAGAAAAGTGCTAGAAATCCTCACCAGTGAATAATACTCTTTTAAAAAAAAAAAGCTCCATTACTAACAAAATAGTTTTTTGATTCAGTGCTACTATATTTTTTGATAAAAAATACTAAGCATTATTTGGCATTTAAATAGGAAAAATCGGTTGCTCCGTTCTTGAGCTTTAATTTTTGGAAAATGACGTTTCATAGTAAAATCACGAAATTTGTAACCCCCTGAGCAAAGCTGTGGGGAGGGGAGTGATAGGGGGAAACAAAAAAATACGTGTAAGCTATTTTGACATACGCTGCAAATTGTAAGAGTTTCAATCAAATCGGAGATGGTGGGGTGCGACTCTAACGCGCTGCCAGATGAAGCGAAACATGAATACGAGCGCCATCTTACAGCGAAAAATACGAATATCGACGACAGCGTGAACATCTTAAACACCATCAGCACCAAAGTTGGTGGAAAGGTGAAGGACTTTAGATCAACTAAAGCATCTTGGGAGTTGCTAATAGCAGCGTTGTTTATCAAATAAAATCCAAATATTAGAAGATTTAAAATTAAACAGTATAGAGGAAAGTTCCACTCTAATAACACAGCTGATTGATCTTTAGTTGCATTCTATTCTTTTATATGCCACTGGGTTTCCGAGGAAAGATGTTATGTATCATCAACTTGTTGAACTACCTATTATTATTATTGGCGCAGGATTGTAGACAGATTCCCGCCTCTCATCAGGTAGCAATACTACTTATTTTGTAGTCCCTTCTTTTTAAATAACTTTTATCAATTCACTAACCTCTGACTAAATAACTTTGTGCCGAAGTGCCTGAGCGCCTGAGCTCCTGAGAGTGCCGTTCGTGACGAAAAAACTTTAGGGTAGTAAACGTGGATGGATTTATATAGGGTTTGTTTTTCTCTAGAATGAGTGAACGGTGAGCTTTCCGATGTGGTAAAATTTTCTTACGCTTTGTGAGGTTTTGGGGTGGGGTCGGTAACTACCACCCTTGGGGTTGTGCAATTTGGGCCTTGTGTGATATAAGCGGTGATTGGAGATTCCAGAATCAAGATTAGTGGGTCAGGATTCGGAAGTTAAGTTTTCAGAGTCGAGAGTGTCGAAAGTGTGTAGAATTTATGACTAAAAAGTAGAAAACAGAATATTTTCAAATAAATAGCTTTACTAAATATAATGCACTAAAAAGTTAAAAATAACTTTTCCTTTCTCAGAGATACACAAGAAAAGTTTCATTACAAAATAAGATTTAAAACAATCAGATTAAATCTTAAAACTTTGGGCATGTGTTGGAGTTAGACAATTGTGATTATAGTTATCGGTGCCCGAGCTTTTAAGTTTTAATCTGAGTTGTACACTGAGAAAAATAGCACTGGTAAAATCAACCATTTGCACTTTGTTAATTTTTTTACCTAAAACCCTGTATGTTGCAACTAAAATTATGTTAGCATGACTTGAACACTTTGTTAATTCAATTATATCCAATTTGTGGCATGTTTATCCCAACGAAAACGACTAAGTTGTTTTGCCCAAGTATTTTAAGTTAAATTTAATGAAGAACTTGGTAAATTCTAGTATGGTACAAGAATTCAACTTAAAACTTGGTTAAAAAATCCTCTAATAAGAACAAACCAATTAATTTTGTTAATATGACCTCTGCAGTTTGGTCAAAGATCAAAGTAACAAATATAACAGGTTAAATTCAACTAAGTACCTTGGTTAATTTCAACTGAGGGATTGATTTTAGTAACCAAGCTTTGGTTAATTTCTTTCTTAGCCTTGGTTAATGTGTAGCTACCGTTCTTCGAATTTCAGTTTAAAAAGACCAGTGAAGCAGTGAAGTTCAACGTACGGAAAATATTGTTGAATTGTTATTAATTGCTGTAATAGTTAAAGTATATTCCAGTCCCATGGTGACCAATAAAATCAATCAGTGTACGTATAAGAGATTCAAAGTCCGAAGGAGCGACTTATATAGCATAAAGTTATATTTAGTGTCACGAAATCTATGCTGTAATTACTTATTACAAATGTGTTGGGGGTAAGTACCACTTTTCATTGGAACAAAGTACATACTAGAAATAATTAGTTGGTGATAGAGACTTTCAGCTAACATTGTTTAACATTGCAATTTCAAATACATATAGTTATTTCACACTAACTAACGTAACGTAAAGTGGTAACTATTATTTTTGTTTCTTTTTTCAAAAATGCGGTACTAGTGCTCATAATCTAAACATCTAAACCTTCCGACAAAGTCATCACTATGCTTTCCACGCTGTTGGTTGGAGCTAGGTTTCAAAATATTCCTCAATTTAAAAGCCCATCCCGAACTGTGTCGTGATTAATTATTTTTTTTTTTTTGTTTCAGTGCGGAGTTTTCTGTAATAATAATGATTATTGATATACGATACAGTGTGGACACTGTTATGCGTTAGTTTTCTTTTTTTTATTCGATTTAATTGAAACTCAATAATTCTTTTGTGCTTTAGAAAGATTAAAATATATAACTAGAGAAGAAATCGAAATTTTGTTTGATGAACAACATATTGGCCTTAAAATTAGATTTGAACACCACATTCTGAAATACCAGCAGGCTTTTGTAAGTACATACATATATACACTGAATAAATCTTTTCAATATCATGTTGTAATCTGCATGTAGAATGAATGAAATCCTCGATTAATACCGTTGTAGAGAAATGGCCATTGTATACTCATGCCAAATCACCAGAATAATAATTACTTATTATAGTATTAAAAATGTATACAATACTTTAGATCGAATTGGATTTCGATTATATGTACCCTCAAACGTCACTGTACAAGAGTTGGCAAATATTTATTGGACATATCCTTCCAATGTACAAAAAATATTTCGGATACAGGAAGTAAGATGCTAATTTGTAACGTCCTTGAGAACGCAACTGTTGATAATATTGGTGAGTTCCATTGCTACATATGTATAGTAAAAATATTTGTACTGAATAGGATAGCTTTGATTGTTTTCAAAAACCAAGAATAAATAACGTATAACAAATCTTTAATACAGGGTGGGCCAAAAGTCACCATGGGGTTTAAAAATTAAATTGGTAACATATGGTAGGATGAAAAAAAGGAGGGGTAAGGTGGGGTGGGGAAACATGCTTACCTATGAAGAACAGACAGTTGGCTATCATGTAAAAAAGGAATGAAGGGAAACGGTCAACAGGGTGTGGAGCAATGTACAAACGAAAAAGTTAGTTATTTTTAAACCCCATGGTGACTTTTGGCCCACCCTGTACATATATTCATTCGTTCTTCATTTCAGATTTCAGAAACTTTTGTTATTTGCAACTTCTTCATGCTCTTTGTAAGCCCTCACAAGGAATTATCAAGTAAAATAACAGTAAAATATAGTATTAAAAACTCACGAAATAGTTTAATGGAAACCGTGGGCTCAGCAAACGAAGTAATTTCAAGGCTGCAAGAGAAAACCGATTTGTGACTAACATAAGAAGGTGAAGTTGCAACCTGTTATATTTGACGTCCTTGGTGAAGACAAGCACTACAAAGAGTACTTCGTTCTTCTTGATGATATAAAATATAAATTCGAAGATTATTTAACCGCATTAGATCTTTGTTTTAAAATATTTCAAGTGTTCCATTTATCATACCCTGCAGAAAGTACTTTAGTATGGAATTTTATTCAAAGATTTCTTTATAAAATTGAGACAAAATACGATGATGACAGTCCAGTTAGTTCTACTTCAATAAAAGACATAAGTAATTCTATTGATCAAAATAAATGCTAGTTTAGGGATTCGCAATAACCATTAATGGATTATTTAGCTATAAAGTCTAAGGAAAATATTTCCAGTAAATTTCTAAGACGAAATTGAAACTTTCCCTACATCAGGTCGAAGCGTTACTGGTTTTTGTTCTACTTGCCCAAACTTGTTTGTGTTTTATTAATTTGCCTAAGGTTTTGATTGGACGCGTGAGTACGACACATGCCTTGACAGTTCTTTGCGTGCCTTAAAACTCAACAAAAAAGGAGTTGTGCTAGAGATTTTGTTTGCTTTTCTACGAAGAGTTAGATATTTGTAGGTACTTAATATACTCAGGAATGCTTAAGTAAAAATCTTGATA
This sequence comes from Dioctria rufipes, assembly GCA_963924295.1. Lineage (NCBI taxonomy): Eukaryota > Metazoa > Arthropoda > Insecta > Diptera > Asilidae > Dioctria > Dioctria rufipes. Next base: position 187,272 of record CAWUPM010000055.1, read on the forward strand.
CTTAAGTACAAAACTAACTCTTAAGTACAAGTAAATAGAACCAAGTACTTATGTTCAAGTACTAATTAGGGCATTTTAAAAGTATTGAGTAATAAGTCTTAAGTAACGAAAAAGGACTTTAAGTAGTACTTAAGTCTTTTTTTACTTAAGTATTGCCCAACTCTGAAACTTTCATATTCAAATATGGATGTTTTAAAAACTCGAAACCAATATGGGTATAGAATTTTGTAATCAGCTAATGAACAGCCTATGTGATCTTTTAAAAATACAAAAAGCAACATCAGCCCCATTTCATCATGAGACCCTAGGTTCAATCGAGAGAAACCAAAGAGTTTTAAATGACTATATAATGACGATTTCCGAGCAAGAAAATTGGAGTGAGATATTACCCTATTATACTTACAGCTATAATACCACGCCACATACTACTACAAACTATACACCTTTTGAGCTAGTTTTTGGAAAGTTAAATTCATTACCATGTGAGATTTTAAATAATAATACAAAAATATATAATATTGACGATTATATCAATGAGGTAAAAATAAAATTGCAATTTGCACACAACAATGTAAAAGAATGTTTGCTAAAAGAAAAACAGGAAAGAATAGATAAACAAAAAACTGTAAATGAAGCTAATTTTAAAATAGATGATTATGTATATATAAAAGTAGGTAATAAAGTAAAATTACAACAACCATATAAAGGACCATATAGAATAATTAGGCAAGATAATGTAAATAGCTATGTAGATATATATGGAAAAGAAACTAAAGTACACAATAATAATTTGAAATTATGTAAACATAAAATTTAGATAGTTGTAGATACATATAGATATACATAGCAAAAAGTAGTAAATAAGATATGGAAATATGTAACAAAGTATCATGAAGAAAGAAAAGTGATCGAATGTGAACTAACAAATAATTTAATTTTACTTTCGATAGAGAAATTAAAATTACTTCAATCTTTTAAGGATGGGGATGTAATGCATATCTGTAGTCATGCATCATTAAAGCATGTAATTGCATATAAATCAAATGCACATCTCCGTAAAGGAAATATGATACCAAGATTACAACTAAAGTTTGTAATTCATTCCATAAGTTAAAACTCGAACAAACAAAAATGAAAATACATGTAATAATACATGTATGTAATCACTTTTGTGTCAATCATTCATACCTCGTTATGAATGAAGTAATATAAAAGCGCATCAGATTACAGCGCAAGCGGAAATAAATTATGTATTTGCAATGCAATAAATTTATTAATGGCAATAAAAAAAAAACCCCTGCCCGCGTGAGGTCACCGTTTCGTTCATAATGCTACGGTGAGAAAATTATCGAATATAGGTAGCTTTAAGAAATTAATGTAAATAGCTTATTTAGCAATAATTAGCGATTATAAAAAAAGTAACATTAAGAAAGAAATCAAAAATAAAGTTTTGACCATAGAACGGTAAAGACATGGGCTTAATCTTCAGAGCGCAGCGGCAATTAGCCAGGTGCTCCCCTACATTAAGATATTGAGGCACTCCAGCCAAATATCAATCAAGGATTGAGGCATTCAGCCAGATCCACAAGTAATTGTTATTTCTTTGCCTTTTATGAATATTGAGCGATACGCCATATATTCGGCATAGTAAATAATTAATTTAAATCATGAATAGAATATTGGATATCGACGAATACGCCAACCCATTCGCAACCAGCGTGAAGGCAAACAATTGATCAATCTTCTACAGATTTTACGATATAATTAATGAAGGAATCCGTAGGTTTGTTTCTATTAAGAAAAGTAGAAGTACCAAATCTCCCACCTGGTTTAGTTAAAATCAAAAGAAAAATACGGGAGTTTATATAGCGTCACCCATCTCCCTGAAATTTATACAACCTTCTCTTATTTCATTATTATATTATATTACTTTTTATTAATTCCACCGAATCTTCTATAAAAGAAAACCCGAAGGCCTTCTCGGCTTATACTAAAAATTTAAAAAAGTCTAATCTCTATCCCAAAGAAATGGAGTGTGATAACGTTAAGTCAACCAGTCACAGCCAAATATGTGAACTGTTCTCTACGTACTTTGCGGCATTATCATTCATTGGACTTATCTTCACTCAGTTCTCTTCAGAAAAATAGCTGTTTTAGCATATCAACAGTATCTTCTGCAGCGGTCTCAAATATTCTTTATAAGTTAGATTGTAATAAGAGCCCCGGTCCTGATGGGGTGCCTATTTTGATCTTCAAAAAATGTTCTCGCATGCTTTCCGAACCAGTACGTAATTTGTTTAACCTATCTGTTCACACGAATACTTTCCCTCAGATATTAAAGAATAGCTTTGTTACCCCGATTTATAAATCTGGTGACCCTCGACTTATTAATAACTATCGGCCTATATCGATATCTAAAAGCCTTGCTCTCATCTTCGAAAGAATTACCTATTGTCAACTATTCTACCATGTCAAAGCGCATATCTGTGACCAGCAGCCTGGATTTTTTCCTGGACGTTCAACCACTACCAATCTTGTCCTTTTCACTGACACTATAGCTAACGCTCTTGATGAATGCGCGCAAGTCGATGCCATTTATACCGATTTTCCGAAGGCATTTGATAAAATTTCATATAAACGTGTTCTTTTCAAAATGGCACAACTAGGATTCTACACAAATACAATTTCTTGGCTTTTCTCCTTCCTAATTATTCGAAGTACCTTAGTTGTTCTTAATGGTTTCCGATCTGTCCCTTATAAACGGCTGTCTTTGTTCCTCAAAGCACAATCCTCGGTCCTCTTATTTTCTTGATCTACATTAACGATCTACCCACGTTTATAGAGAATTACTGCCTAGTTTATGCTGACGATGCTAAGATATTTAGGAGAATTTCAAATATCAATGACTGTTTTTTCCTCCAAAGAGACATCAAGAACCCCAAGCTTCGAGGTTCTTGATGTCCCTTTGGAGGCAAAAACAGTCATTGATATTTGAAATTCTCCTAAATATCTTAGCATCGTCAGCATAAAGTAACGTGAATTCTCTACAAATTAACATCAATAAATGTAATGTTATGTCTTTCTTTAGGAAACGTGATACCATCAATTTCGACTATAAAATTAATAATATTTCTATCTCTCGTATGAACGAAGTAAATGACCTGAGGGTTATATTTGATTCAAAGCTTACATTTGCCTCCCATATTACAGCCATTACTTCCAACGCATTTAGGTTAATCGGGTTTATTTTTCATACATGCAGGTGCTTTAAATGCTCCGACTCTTATATTAGTCCTTTTAACTCTATAGTTAGAAGTATTCTCGAATACTCATGTCAAGTGTGGAATCCGTTTTACTCTTCTTATTCTGATCAAATCGAGTCAATTCAGAGGAAATTTTCCAGACTCTTGTTATTTAAATTCAATAATATTTCGGTTGAATATCCCGAAAGGCTAAGTCATTTTAATTTGTTATTCTTGGCCAATCGCAGAGCCTACCTGGATAATATCTTTCTTTTAAGATGGTAAACTGTCTATTTGATTGTCCTATTATACTGTCTAGAATCGACTTTAATGCTCCCACTCGCACACCAAGAAATATACATTACTTCAGACTGCCCTCTCGTAAATCCAACATCAAGGAATAGTCACCTATCTTCAGAATTCTTAAATCGTATAATTTAAATTTTAAATCTAACACAGACCACCCGACATTTAAAAGACTGACACTCAATGAGATCAGACTTTCTAGCTAAGCATTTCACCCTTCTACTAATGCCTCGTTTCATATTGACTTTTCTTCTCTTTTTGTTATTGTTTTCATATCTTCGCATAGATGTAATATTGTACATTTTTCTTTCTTAGTTAGTTTTAGTCAGCTTTATTTTTATCTTTATTTTCTTCACTTTTCGCTTTTTATTTTATACTTTCTTTTCTTATTCATGAATTATGTACCAATTTTCTTTTTCTTTTATATTATTATTAATATTTTCTCTTCTTACTTTTTTATTTAATACTTTTGTTTAATCTGTACGGTAATGTATAATTGGACTTTGTCTGTTCATTATAGTAGTAACTTTTTCAAATAAAATAAAAAAAACATATATATTGTGGGGAACATTCAAACTTTAAAATTAAACATTATTCGACGGAACAATAAGAAACTAAACAACTAAGTTCATTACAAAAGTTTGCTCTCATTACTACGTAGAACTTATGTAAATAAAGAATGCGCTACATGGGCGCGAAATTCCTTAAACTATAGATGAATAGTTTCAACGATGAAAGCTTCTCGCTTTGCCATAGACACCAACATCTAAATACCATGACACAAAACTTCGTAACAGCTGGTCTGAGACATTATTCATCAAAAATACAGAATACGTGGATGAAGACAGGCTCTATCTCCGAAATTAGCATAAATAACGATAGAGTGGAGGTAACCTCTGTGAGATAATTACCCAATCTGGAAGGACAGAAAAAAATGTCAAATTCCGAACAAATAAATCAAATATTGCTTTTCTAACGGGCCATCTGTACACTTTTTCAATTAAGTATTCTCAATCGAATTAATTTTCACGTGAATATTACTTGCACAAAAAAGTTTTCCCTGTTGATTCCGGTTTATTTCATTGCCATATTTGATCGCAACTCATATCCATACCGCTTAATTTAATTTTGAAGAATCTCTTTCTTTCTTATCAAATAGCCACATAAATTGTAGGAATTACTTTGTTTTGAACATTTTTAATATCCATCATGAAAAAAAAAAAATCAAAAGTTAAGCAAGGATGCTTTGCAATTTTTTTTACTCTGATCCAAAGTCAGAAATTGAAAACAGGAAGACTGCTATGCTTGCCTGTTTGTCTTTACACCAAGGACGGCGTACCAATAAAATTGTCTGTGAAAAGCAAACACCACCATGAAAAGCTTAATTTTCCATCGATTAACTTTTATACTAAGCAGCAAGAGTATTCATAATTTTTAAAAAGTTAATCTCAAGGAAATTTATTAAGAGAAAGGTAAGGAGTATACATACACTACAAGACTTCTATAAGTACATTTTCAAATTTTAAGATTTGTATAAGAGTATCGGGAAGTGCTGCATGAACTGGGATGAAATCAACGTAAAAAATTTCGGAGTTTGAAGTAGATCGAGGCCATCAAAGAATTCATGAACTGGGATTATTGAGATTAGCTTCATAATTGAAATTTTTAAATTATTTAATAGAAAATGTTCTGTAGTGATGGCTATATAATTAAGGAAAGCGAAAATATTTAGAGAGCTCTCAGGAATAATTTGAATTATTAAATCTCATCGAGGGGCCGTCTGCAATATGATAGTAGTACATGGTGTTGGTCGATACAGTAATGAATAAAATATCGATTGATTTTACTGGTCTGGGCTAAAGTAAATCGGTACTGACCAATATCCTAGACATCAGAAATAAGTAGATTTACCCCATTTCGTCAATATCCTTGGGCCCCAATTTACATTTGGAAAACAGCAATGATTACAAAAATGAGCATTGAGATAGATGATACAGACAATACTTAAGCGTCTACTATGATTGTTTATTTCGCCCTGCCCAATACATAACTAACAATGCAAATCCTTGTATGCAAGAATTAAAGGAATCAAATCGAAACTAAACATCGTTTTGAGCTTATCATTTTAAATTAAGGATAAAGTGTCAGAGCAGGAACATTATTATCATCCATAGCTGAAACAAACTGTCATAAAAACTGAATAATCTTGCCTTGTTTTGTGATATTTTTACCTTGTGTCTACAGAAATAGATTTAACGTAAATTTTCTATAATTTCTTTATAAAGTTTCAGCTAACTGCTCAAATGGTTAAAAGTAGCAAACCCAAAACTGGCTAAAAGTTGCACCACCGCAAAGAGACTCAATACTTTTTTCCAATTGAGTCAATCCGGTTTTAAGAACTAGCATCAAGTCTGCTAATTAGTGCTGGGAGATGTTTTTGAAACATGGATGTTTTGTTCATGATCGATGTTATCTTTCGATGTTCAGAAATTACATCCTACACCGCTTAGAACATAACTATATCAAACAAGAATACGGTTATCACACAAAATTCGTGTACATGGGTGAAGCATCCTCTCCTCATAATATCTCGAATGGGATGCCATTATCGAAGAATGGAAAATGTAGAGCATATGAGATAAAAGCAAAAAAATGACAAGTAACAAGTGGAACTAACGAGAAACCAATGGTAGCGCGTAGAAATGGCAACAATTTTGCACTATTATTAGAAAAACTTGTTCACGAGTTCTGCTAGCTGTTTATATCTGCACTGAGTTCCTAGAAAACTAAAGCTCAACATAAACATGGAGAAGCTTCACTTAATTTGGCTTATAACAAGGCCGGATACAGCGGTGGCGATCGGGGCGATTGCCCCCTAGAGCTCTAATAAAATTAAAATTTATACTCTAATTAAATACAGTAGAAAATATAAAAATAATCTTTTTAAAAAGACGGCTTGTAAATGCTCACAAAAAAATTGAAAATAAATTCTCCCTTGACTTATTGGATACAATCACAAAAGTTCTTAGAGATTCCCTTCCTGTGTGGAAATTTTAAAATTTTCAAGGTACGCAAAGAAAGCAAATCTGATCAGTTGAAATTTTAACCCAACAGCGCAAAAATTTAAATTTGGAGCTCCTAATATTTACCAAAATAATTAATTAAATTTCTTTACTTTGAATTTGCTTACTTTGTGTACCTTGAAAATTTTATACCCAAATGTTAAATAATTACAATATTTGATTCAATGTCAAATGAAGGGGTATAAAATTTTCAAGGTAAACAAAGTAAGCACTTTGGTGGTATAGGTACTAACTAAATGAAGAGAGTAATTACTTTCTATTTTTTAGTGCGGATTTTGAAGCAAAGTTTTCTTTTATTTATTTTTTTTTTTTTTTTAGTCTTAAATTATTCCCAAAAAATTTAAAATTACATCATTAAGGAATTTTCAATACAAGAAAAATGTTAATTAATAATACAATCAGTTTCTTGGAAATATTTAATTTAAAGCAAATAGGGCCATATATAACCAATCAAATTAGCACTCCTGGAATAAATTTATTTATCAAAGTGTCGATTTGAAAAGAAATTGTTGAAAAAAAAATTTTAAATCGTTAGCTTTAATTTAATTGCAGGCCAGCCCAGGCAATTATGGTGTTTAAACGAAATTCAAACCACCTTTATGTGAAAAACCCCAACAGTAAGACAAGGCAAGAAGTGTATAATGTCGGCCGCTACCGGTGCATTCAAGTTATACTTCATGGCTTGTATATTCCGGGGGTAAATTCATTAATGTAAGTACTGAGAAGTTGTGACTACTTCGGTAATCCAGAAATTGAAATAATAGCAATACTACTTGGTTATGAGCCAATTTGACTCACGATTGACACTGCTTTTTGAAAATTTGTATAAAGTACAACATTGAACTATTTAGTTGAAAAATTGCTCCTTTTTAATGAAAATATGACAACTAAAGCATGAAATAGTTTATTGGCAAAGAAGAGCCGGAACTAGTATAGCGTGGCTGCTAAATTGATAACAAAATTTAACTTTTGCACCTGATATCGGAAATTTTCAAGATGGTAAGTGCTTTTTTATTATTATTCTTTGTTTTTTTCTACTTCTGCAATCGCAGGTAACTTGATTTTCCTGCAAAAGTTCATAAAATGTTGGCAAACAATTATGAAAAGATACGAACTCTAAGGGCCGTATTCACCAAGTCATTTAATACAAACTTAATTTTAATTTAATTATTATGGAGGAACCGCAATTAAATTTTTGTAGCTATTCACCAACCTTAATAAAATAAACAATTTCGGACATTTCGGACTATCAGCTGAAAGATTTCCGAATTTGGCAAGTGACAGTTCTCGTGACAGTTCATGTAATTTAAATATTATTTAAATATTTAAAAGAAGTTTTTATGTATTACTTAAGTAAAGTAGTTTTTATGTATTTTTAAAAAGAATTTATAATATATATACAATTTGTTTTAATTAAAAATAGCCCATATTAAGCAATTAACACATTAAAAATGATTTAAAAAAAATTCGCAATAACTGAATTACGCGCAGAAAAATCGGTCTGAGTATCCCTTATGTTCATTTGAGGTTGCTGTAGGTTGTCAAATTCAATTTCGATTGGTGGAATTTTCTCCTAAAACATTGTTTAAAACAGCTGTCGCAACAATTACTATTATTGCTGTTGTGGGCGCTACTCGCATTTCTAAAAAAGAAAAATCAAATCAAAATCGAATCATTTATGATTTCCACTGACATGTATATAAATGGACTGGTTATTGAACCATAAATCTATAGCTGTAATTAAGATTAAATTAACTTATATGTACTTTTTAATACACTTGAAACTAAAAACCGTGGTTCTATTCACTGATATCGTAATATATTTAGACAGTTAAATTCTTGCTTCTTCAAACTTTGAACAGCGCTATTAAAAATATGACATTTCACTGCATGACACTTCAATCAGCTGATATCGAGAGAGGGTAAGGCCTCACTTAAAATTAAATTAAAATTAAATTTTCATTAAATCGACTCGGTAAGTGTGGTTGGTGAATAGCTTTAATTGATTTTTTTTTTATAATTTTAAATCAGAGAGACTGTAACAATTTCACTTCGACCTTATGATATTTAACACTTATTATTGCAATTAAGGTTACAAATTTTTTTATACCAAAAAGGCAAACTGAAATGCAACATAAATTTACTGAAGACCTAATTAGAATAAAAGAAAAACTCTACTCTACACTTTAATTCCATAGTCTGACTTTGTCTTTGGGCGAAATTTATCATCACCTGCACACTGAAGTATAAACACCTGCTGTGGATCTCTCAATTTATGGTAGACTAACGCGTAATCAAAGAAAATCGCAATTCATCAGTACTCAGAGCCCAAAATTAAGATCAATCGATTAAGACAAAGACCTCTAAAATACTATCTTTAAAATGTGTGAACATAATTGGCGATAGTCAAATACAGTTCGTGAAATTGATAGTAGAATTAGATGTTTGTATGTATTGGTTTTAAAACACGAGTTCAAAGTTCCTGTTTAAATTTTATTTTTTAGTTTTTATTGTCCAATTGGAATAAGTCATGAATTTTGCAGTTTTAGTAATTAACTTTTCATCCTACACAATCTCTTCAGCTAATATATCTACTTGTGGAATGTTATTGTAAGTAAAATACTATATGTATAGTAGGTCTCCTCATATTAGAGTGCATAAGAATTTAATACGACAGTTTACAGCCGGTCATTTGTTGGAATATTAATAGTGATTTGTCCACCACCTACGACTCTTTTGCCACTATGTCAACTATCTTAAGAATATTGGGTTAACAAGCCAACATGATCAGAATGAAAGTTCCGATTAATATAAGCCATGGCTTATAAACGTATACATTAGATCACACAAGGATAATAGATTAATGTTTGCAATTCCTGTGATGCCTATTTTTTATACCCATTTACCAATTTTTTCCTCAACCCAATTGATGGCACAGTCGAGTTTTATGTAAGTGAAGAGTTTAATTTTAAGGTTGTTTCACAGGTTGGGATGCATAAATTGGAATTTCTATGTGTGTAAGTAATTATTCAAACAATTTTACGCATCTTATTCAGCATATGGACATATGAATTTTGTGATTATAGATGTCTAATCCAACATTAGCTCAGTATTCTTTCATAATTATCAGCTCAATTCTAGACCATGATTTATATTTATGACTCTTGATTAATGAAGACTCAGTTTTAAAGTAATAACTCTTAGGGATTGTAAGAATATCTATAAATTATGGCTTTTTTTTCTATTTTGAAGTACTCAAGGCCATTGGAAGTCAAATCTCACAGCATCTTCAAAGACAATAGCCTTAATTTTTGCTTTAAGCGATTGGTTCTGGTTTTAATTAAGTTAATTCAGTAATTTGACGATGAAAATGGTTGAAGAAATCACGGAAGAACAAAATTCAAGTGTTACAGAAAGATTGGACTTTTTTAATAAATTAATTATAACTTCGAACCAAAAAGCATGAGAAAATGAGAACTCAAATAAATCTTGTGAGAAGGGTCGAAGTCTAATGGTTTTTTTAGACAAAATGCCCAACAAGCGGAGTCGGCTATTTAAGAAAACAAAAAGCCATGAATCTTATAGACGATATTGGAAAATTATCTTATTCTTTTGAATTGGAATATAACTCATCCAATTCATTCTGCTGGTATAACAACACGGCAGTAGTTGTGACGTCCTTTGCTCGGAAGCCAATAACATCGGTCGGTAGCAAAACTACGGATTTGTTGCCGAATAGCATCAGTGGAGAAGGGGCTCCAAATGAGAACAGCTAGTTTGAGCTGTATTTCTTACTTTATTGTTTACGTTCATAATATAAGTGAAGAATATTTGAAGTAGATAATATTAGAATGATTAAAACTAGCTGAGAGATGTGATAGGATAGCTTTCCGTTAGACACGTAGTAACTAGTTGGCTCCGTTGTTCACATATTACTACTATGTAGCTCTCTGTTTTCATGTACTGGCGATAGGGTAGACGGGGATGGATATTCTAGATTTCCAGGATAAGCCAAGGATTAAGCTCATGAAACTAATAACTTTTTTATTTCAGTACTTATATTAAACATATTAATAATAAGTCCTCTCGTTGAATTGACAAGCGACTTTTTTTCTAAATATTTTCACCAATGAATAAATCAGAAAAGTTATTTTTACTCATCTTATATTGAAGATTAAATTTTTCACCACACAATTCGATTTTGTGGCGTATTAAATTAAATTATTGTCTTTAGTGTGTGGCTATCATATTAACTTAGTACTTAAACAAAATATTTATTATAGTACTTCAAATTTTGCGTTTTCCGTTTTGTTTCGTGAAAACGATTGAAAACAAAAAAAAAAATGTAAGAACATTTTAGTTCTCTTGTGATCTTTCTGTTTTCAAAAATAATAAAGAAAAAAAAATATTTTCGTAACTTTGTCTTTCTACTTTGTAGTAAAGGATTCAGTAGTGGTTGTAAGTTATTCTCAATTGTACGAGCAATGATAAATATTTATTAAAAAAAACAAATGTAGTGTTGTTATTTGTTAATTGGGATTGTAAATATATATTGCTGCAGTGGAGTATATTTCTGGGAAACCCTTGAAAGTTCTTCTTCAGGAGTAGTAGTTCCGCACTATTGGGACGTCGTCATGGCTTTAGTTAAATTTGTATAATTTTTAGTCACATATTATAAAAAAGATATAGAGTGTAATTATTGTTAAATATTAATATGAATTGCATTGAATTTGCAAATTATAAAAGCACTAGTGCATATATAGGGGAAAGTATCCAATTTCGGGCCATCCATCAGTCATGCGCCACTTGCACATATTTTTAATTCAAGCTAAACTCTTCAGTCACTTTTGAACTTACACAATTTTTTCATGCTTAAAATGCAAAATCTTTTCTTCTGATAATAAATGACTATAAAAAAAGTAGGCGTTGTATTTGAGACTTTCAGTAGAACATAAGATGTCCACGGAGATGTCCAGATGTCTTGTCGTTTTTCACAACTGTATTAATATGCTCATATTTTTTATAGTTTTTCAGTGTTGTTGTGCTAAAGATTTTACGTTTTCAGCTGCGAGTTGCTTTAGTTCTACGAGGTAAGTAACACCATTGTTTAACTAAAATTATAAAGATGGCTCGTAGGTGGACATCGTTTTACAGATTTTCCAGCAAAGGGCCTAGGGGACTCGTAACTGGCAATTTGTTGCAAAGTTTGGTCTGCCAGTTTCGAGCCATATGTAGAAACTTTTAACGAAAATAATTTTTTTACTTTTTTTACTGGAATTTTCAGATTTTACTCTCATATCAAGTTCTCAAAATCCTACGCTTTTTGAAAGCCAGTTCCTTTTTTCAGAAATATTGAGAGATGCCACCTAAGTTGTCCCAAAGTTGTTGCTGTAATCCTGTGATATGTTTCAAAATTGTTGCTGTACTTTTATGATTTTTTAACAGAACGTGCTTCTGTTTAAATTCGTTCAGAGATTGAGTGGGATGCTCTCTGATTTCCTTTCAGCCAAAGTGAAATTTATCTTTTTCTAAAAAAAAGTTGAGGTAGTGTGACCCGATGTATGAAAAATTCATTATTATGAATAGTTTGAAATCATTTTGAAGTTATTCAAGATGATTTTATCACTCGAGTAATCGTACGTTATCTCATTTTTTTGTTTTTTACACGTTGTCTCTGTTGTACACACTACAATAAGGCATAGCCAAATTCTTTCCCCCCACAATATAAAAGACTAAAGTATGTTGCATATATTTCTTTTTTTGAAACCTAACTACAGTTAAACTAATAACTTTAGTTTCAATGGGGACAATACAAATTTTATATTGTGTCCCAAGAGCGGGAAAGTACTCCCCCCTAAGGGTAAAACAACAGCAGATATACGCCGTATTCTGATAAGCAGGTCAAAACATACCAGATACAAAGCAAGGTAAATAGACAAATGAAGTTGATTTTCGATAACAAATTAAAATATTTGCTATCAGAAATTATAGGTAAAAGTAAATCGTTCTCATTTTCTCTTCCTAGACAGCAGAAACTTATGCGGGGCTGACCGCGGGATTTGGAACTTTGCTTAAGGATGTTGTTGATATTTAAATCGACATAAGGTGCATAATTAACGGATTTATGGCATGTGCTTGGATGTGTGGGATGTCAATGCAATTGACTACACGAAATGTCTACGGAAAATTCTGAAGCAACTTCTTGCCTCTACCTCTTATGACATACATACTGAAGCAAGTTCTTACCCCATACCTACGACCTCTAGTGATGTAGATATTGAAGCGAGTCTAATCTCATCCCAACGAAATCCGATGATGTAAGTCGTCCGACGTATGAAAAGTTTTTTTTAGCATTGTCGGAACCAAGGAAATTAAACAATAGAGAAAATACGTAAGTCCAGTTCGACACATTCAGAGGACTTCTTGCTATTATACAAACTATAATGTACCACCCGCCAAAATCAAATGAAACTGCCCTTATGTGGAATTGAAAGGCGTCGGTATCCACGGTATGCCGAATAAAAGCCACACGTAGAAATTATTTGCAAATGAAAAGTTTATTTTAAGCGCTTTGTATTTTGAGTGTGTTGGTCATATCATTCACGATAATAAGGGCATTAAATGTTGGCTATGCAATAGGCACTACCGTAAAAGTTGTGCATCCGCGTTACACCCGAACTTCTTTTAGCTGCAAAAGGTGTCGTCCTAAAAAGTAAATAAGTAGAATAACCTTGTATTGTTTACAAGCTCTTTTTATTTTATTGGTGCAATAAAGTTGCTATGAATACTTTAATATTTTAGGTGGACACTTTCTCGTCTTTATAGACTGAAATTTACTTAAAATAATTTCAATAAATTTCTATATTGCATTGAAATTGCAGTAAAAAATCGAACTTTTCGACCCAGCAAGGTCTCATCGGTATGGTTATCTGGTACGCGACTCGAGATCTGCCTGCTTTTATATATTCAGCAAAATAAAATATGAAACTGTTTTTCTTCAAAATTCTTTGTTTTAATTAGTGTCCCATTGGATGCTCGCAACTGGAAAAATGGCAGCCCGGAACCGAAAGATTTTACTTTTCTAAACGTTTTCATAAATTCTATATATTATATCTGTGCATGAAATACAAATAAATTTAAAATAAATTAGGATATAATTTATAAATCTTAAAACCAATCTGCTTTTCTATTATTAGTCAAGTTGAGTTTCTACGACCAGGGTAAGTCAAAACTTTTCTTAAGGGCCGCCTTAAGGGTAACAGGGTATTTTACCCTTACAACCAAAAGCAGATTTAGTTGATTCAATTTCATAAATATTGGTTATGTTCTAAATTAGTTAGATTAACTTTTCCCAAGAGAAGCAGTTTTCTCATGAGTCCCACCTCTTTTAATTCATTATGCAAAATTATCAATTAGGAACCTAAACCACACCACAAATATGTACACTCAAGAAAAATTCAACCATAACTTTGGTGAGCTCAACAGTTTATATGCGCTCATAGCATTTTAGACCCAGCGGTTCTTTTTTATCTTTTGAGATATATAAAAAAAAGCAATTTTTCTGTTTTTATATTCATTTATCTATATGCAATAATATCTTTGTATAAGGAACACAAATATGTTGGCTTCGAAGATGCGAATTGATATTTTTGCTATTTCATGATTGTTACAAAAATGTCTTCTTGCAAAAAACGTGACAATGAAATTGACATTTGAAACATTAATATATGAGCAAAACAATTAATAAATAGGATTTAGAAGTTAACTGATATCTATGTAAAATAGACTCCATTTAAACTAGGCATATCGAAATAAAAATTACTCATGGCGTAATAAACTGCCAAAGACGGGCAATTTTTGAAAGCTTTCATACACTTTAAAAGTATATTTAATACTTATCGCAAATTTGAGTTAAATGACATATGAGCAATGCTACTCAATATCTGTTGTAAAATTATTTCTTGCAAAGTGTTGCTTTTGGAAATGTTATTCGGTACGGGAACAAATTTTCGCTCTTTTCAGAAGGTGTCGTTATTGATACCGTTTTTTGTTCTCTGAAGTACTATACTTGTGTTTGAAGGTGTATGTCTGAGGTCTTAAACAATGTAGTTTACATTCGTTTCAAGCGTAAACAATTTTGTTTTTGTTTTAGTAAATGTCAACCTTCGTCCTGGAAAAGTAGCATTTGGAGAGAGACATCGCAAGACGTTTGGAGACGTGCGAATTGCTTCCTGAACAACATTGCATTGTCACTGGCGATGAAAATTGGATACACTACGATAACTCCAAGCGACGAAAACGTTGTGTGATACCAGCTGAAGCAGGTCCATTGACGCCGAAACGGAATATTGATGCTTCAAAAGTTATGTTGTGGATCCGGTAGGACCAGAAGGGTGTTATTTATCATGAACTCTTTAAACCGTCCAAAACCAATACCGGTGATCTTTACCGATTGCAGATAATATGTTTGAATCAAGCTTTGAAGGAAAAGCGGTAGGAATAGGGCAGTAGCACTGACATATATACAATGGACTGCTGACGCTACAAAAATTGCTTACATTATTTGACATTATTATGGGATCACTTTTCTATAGTTGTCTCTTTTTGGTTTAACTACTTTTTTTCGCTGAACTATAAATAATAAGTTCTATACAAAATCCACCATAGTCCAGTTTCAGTTCAGTGGTTTTCCAAATGAATATATAGAATAGAAATAGACGTCAATACAGTATTTTTAATCCTTTCTCTGTCCCCCATACCTACTTTTAGGGACAAGCTGACAAAAATTACTTTAATTTATTTTTTTAAAACTCAAGTTTAAAAAATATTTGATATTGTAGAAGATAAACTTCCAGGCATAGAAAGAATTTTGAATGCATCTTTAATTTGCTGAACTTTTAATATGAATATTAAAGCGAAAGTAAAACTTGAAATTAAGATATTTTTCACATCCTGCCAACAAAAGTTGACCCATATGAAATAGAAAATCAGGCAGTCCATGTTATATATGTCAGTGGGCAGTAGACACGATAAACTCATTTTGTTGCATGACAACGCTAAGCCACACGTTGCTCAATTAATCAAAAAATATTTAGAAGGAGTGAATTGGGAAATCTTGCTCCACTCGCCAAACATTGCTCCTTCGGATTTCCATTTATTCTTTACTGGAGAGTGGTGTGCTTTCTACGAAAGTATCGAAAAATGGCTTGATGAATGGATCGAGTCGAAAGAACGGGAATTGTTTTCTTCAAGGAATCCCTTTACTACCTCAAAGATGGGAAAAAGTTGTTGCTTCCGATCGTGGATACTTCCCATAGAATAATTATATATTTCATTGTTTAAATAAACTACAAACTGTTTTATAAAAGTGCTGAAGCTTATTCTCATACCCAATATTTTTTCTTCTTTGCTGATTTTTATGTATGCCAGATAACAAAGTAAGAGTTTCCATTAAAAAATTGACGTAATGTTGGACATATTAGAGTCATTACTTTTTATGATTTTGAAGAAAAACTGAAGTAATAAAAGTGCTCCGAAAATTAGAATTGTTATTTGTTGATAACTGTAGTTCAATGAGTTTTATAGCGTGTGCGCTATTCCATTTAGAAAAAGGACTTTTAAGTAATCAACAAATTTTGTAGGAAAATTAAGTTTTTAATTCTTCTACAAAAATTACCGTTTTATATTCTAAGGAATCCTACAGCGATTCGAACAAATGATAGCTAGACGGAGCAATGTTTCGAGTATATGGCGGGTACGGTTAAACTTTTATTACAATTCTTTGAATTTCTTGACATGATGGAGTAGTAAACCTCTTCTGTGGACCAAAGATGCCCCCTTTTCAAAACTATTCAGTTTTGAATGCAGTCGTTGTAACGCTTGATAATACAGCATTAACTGTTTCTTTGTCCAGTTTTCAATACACTATGGCACTACAGTCCCGCCAAATATACAGTAACATCCCTCTCAGGGATGAAAATGGTTTACAGGTACTGAATAGCGCCATTATTGCTTCGAGTCACAAAAGATGCATTTTTAATTTTTGGTAAAGATTCTGCTAAGAAATGGTTCTACGAAATCTGCTGAGGAATCAAGATAATTGACTTGGTAGCCATATTCCTTGCCTATGTGTCTTTCTAATCTCTTGTAGGTGCTTCTGTATAGTTGACATTGTGCATCCAAGACTTCTCTTGTATACTTAATCTCGGATTGGATTCAATTAGACATTTTAGGGTGCCGTTATAGAAATCAGCTTTGATTACGTGCGATAAAAAAATTTTATACTTCTTACAATATATGGAAAATAGGCTTATTTACTAAAAACTGTGTTTTCTCTTCAACAATCTGTACTGAGCTAAAGGCAGAAAACTTCTTTCAAAATAATTGTTTACTTATAGGTAGGTACCCCTAAATTTAGTTCTCTCGATTTTTCTCACAACCCATATCCCACTAGTTTCAACTCACAACTCGGTCTCTTTTCCTTTACGGTCATTACCACCGTCCTTCTCAATAAGTTCATAATTCTTTCTCAAGTATTGCATTGTATAATTTTTATTCCATTTGCAGACGTCTCCTAATTAAGGAACCGACTGCATCGAGCCGTACGCGCCCACTTGAGAACGTTTATAACCTTATATTCGTAATTACAACTAAATAAGCCAGAGTAAAAAGAGGCCTTACAGTCTATGTTAAGGAATCGAAAAGAATCAGATCAACCAAATAATCTGATAGAAAACTATTACTTTGCGTACTCTACGCTATAGTACGACATACTTGAAAATTCCTTATTTGTCAAAGCTATGAAATAGTCTATGGAATGGCTAACCAAGATTAATCCAAAGTACTGATACTCTCAGCGAGTAATAATATTGTTTAAAAGGACACAACTTTTTTCGGCATAACATTATGAACTAACCTAAAGACTCCAAGATTAACTTAGATCTTCTTTATAAATTTGCAGTTGTTTATGGTTAATTTCGTTGGTTTCCTATAAAATATTAATCCTTATCCTTAATGTAAAACTCAATGTTTCAGTTAATTATTTCCATGGGATTTTGCTTGTTAGCTGGTACCTGCAATGCTTCAGAGTTATGTAGGTGTATGTGAGAAGAAATTTTTAATAATTATTGTGATTATAAAAACGTAAGTAAAAGCCTCTTTGGTAATTAATCATAGAGTGCTTAAATTGCCATTGCATATACTCACTGTGATTAAATCTAATTAACTTGAATACATATACATGGGTACAAGACCTTTGAAACCAACATGTAAAATCTACAAATTGTTCCTCTCTTTGAAGAGAAATTGTATAATAAGTATATACGCTTTACGCGATTTATTTATAAAATAAAATGAACCGAACAACATTAAATAATTTTTTACATCTTATTTCTTGTTCTCAGTGAAATTATTGCGTTCATCCATAAAAGGAGTCATACGGTAGTGCGCATAAGAAACCATACCTTGTTGATATCTTATTCAAACATATTTTAAGCTGCTGGTATAATATCAACTGTATCTATAGGAGGTCCATTGGTTACCTGAAGACAACGAAGAAGCCTTTGTCAATAAAAGAGAACCAGCACAGCTGCCGCCAAGGACAGTTTTCCAACACGTGATAAAATCAGTAACAAGGGCTTCTGTAATTTCAACTACAGGAGAGTACAGACGTCCCGCTACGTTTTAGTTGAGGATTTTGTATCAACACAGTCTAGTCATGATCTCGAATGAATTTTGTGTGCGCTTTGTGACTTTACGACACAAACAGACCACTAATTAACCGTATATTCTTACTAATATTTCTAAATTTGTTATGTAATGGAAGGTCAGTGTAAAGATAATCTCCCAATCAATTACACGTGCAGTGTAGCATTATATAAAATATATTGCAATACATTGGGAAAAATATGCAATAATTCCCAGAGGGCTACAGAAATCCCTATTCTTCGCGCCTAATTTATTTTCTTCATTTTCCTAATTCCACCTGACTGTAATTTAATGATCCCAAGTTCAAGAAAATGTGGAGCAATTCCAACTTTCACAATTGGTCCGACTCATTATTGCTTTATGGTTAAAGTTTGAATTCAGTTTCATGCTTGTAGGTTAAATTTAAGAGAGAAAGTTTTAGACCAAATGGAATGGAATACCAAAAGACAGATGTGAGCCACAAAAGCTATCATATATTCCCCAGTGAAAATGAATCAGCGCATCAAGCTAGTCAATAGTAATGAAGATATTATATTTTTGCAACTTGATTTGCATTTAGAAAATATCCTGCTGTAAGTATACCTACTTACCATAATAATCTGTTATTTCACAACTCGTTATTAGGATAGTTTGGAAAGGTTCATGTTCAGTTGTTCAAAGCTTTTTCTACCATATAGATTATGAAATCATTGCTCTATGTATTAAGCAAGCTAAAATTTTGTACATAGCAATTTTAAACAAAATTAGAGATTACCTACTCTTTAAGATTTTTACCGGGGCAAACTTATATTTGTTCAAGAAGGCATTTTTTTTGGTATCTCCGGTATATAGCAAAAGCTAAAAAAAATTTTATTTGTTATTTCATCTCACAACCCATTTGATTTTGGGTGACATGTTTCAAGCTTGGTTTTGACTCATCAACAGGTTCCAAATAGCGAAATTGTGTGACTTGAAAAACAAATGAAAAAATTAAAAAAAAAATTTGAGAAAAATAAAAAAAAAAATTGTTTAGTAAAAACGCTATCAATTTAGGAAAGTAATAAACAATAATAATTTGTTTGTTTGTTTTAAGTTCATGTAAACAAATCTATAATATTTAGTTAGTTGTTAGTGTTAATAAATTAGAATAGAATAAAAAGACATTTATTAAAGAACCTCAGTTGATATTAGAATTACTGATTTTATCAGATTTTACAAGAAGATGGCAGAAAGATTGTTTGAGGCGGTAAAATGCCATCATATTTGATATGATAAAATCCATCCGCAATATAGGAGGGTCGTAAAAATGACATGATTTGGAAGGAAATTAGTAATTCCTTGAAAAATGAAAATAATTCATATTGAACAAATTTTTCATTCAAAATAATAGTTTTTAGAATGAAAGTATCGTATGAGGTGGACATCCCTGTGAGGTCAGTTTATTCGTGAAATTCGAACGGAAAAATAATCCTCTGAGAGTGCTACCATACAGCGGAAAATGTGGAATTTTTTTGAATTACTTTTATTTTTCTAGGACTCTTCCCTTTGGAGAAGGTAGGTTTACCTCTGTTGACATTGATAATTTTACTCATATATATTATGTTTCTTAGATCAACTTGCAATTTTGAAATCGAAGACAGCCTGACTTCTGAGTTGGACGATAGCCACCGTCTAAATTCAATTGTAATAAAAGAGGATGCAATAATTGGAAAATTTGATAGCATGATGGACTCAAGCAGCTCACCAACGCCACATGCTTCAAGCTCCAAATTTGAGTACCGAGGAGGCACTTCGACACCATTTTCAAGTTCAAACAGAGCTATTAAAAACGATACTTTTAAGGATTTCTTGACAGACGTGCTTGAGAAAGTGAGAACGTCATAAGAGGAAAATTCCTTAGATTCTTTTTGCAAGGCTTTATGAACTTTATTGAAATGTATGAATATGGCGCGTTAGCCCTATTTGACTTGCAACCCATATATTTCTATTCGTGAAAAACGAATTACAAAAATATCATAGGCATAGTGCTTGAAATATCAATAAATTTATAAATACTTTTATTATAATATTTATAATAAAAAATACTAAATTATTATAAAATGTCATCTTTTTCCTTTAAGAGCACCTATTTCACACTGAACAAAAATTCAAACAACTCATTCCTTAAGCGAAAGGCTTCCCTCAGTGCTGCGCTATGAATGTAAACTTCTTAGACTTTTTATTTCGTTCCGCCATGCTGCAGGGATAATCTCGCCATTTATAATATTTTCCCTATAGTCTGGAGGACAGTATGTTTCACTACTGTTTACATTTAGGTAATTACGAAGAACACATATAGCTTTGATAATTTTGTCAACGATTTCACGTTGTAATCACTCTCCATCTAGGAGCGATTATTCCAAACGTATTCTCAATAGTTATTCCTGCCTTTGACATACGTTTATTGCAAAATTCTTTGATTAATTTCATTAAAGCGAATACATAATTATTTTTTAAACATGGAAATTTACCTGCAAAAGGGCGCATCAAATTGCTTCTTAGACCATTGTCAAGTAACTAATAAAACTATGCTAAGACGATATGAGTAACCTGCTCTCGGTTAGGATATTATATTGATTTGCTTGCCATCAATAGCTTCCATGTAATCAGGAATTCCCCAATGATTTTAATAATGTTCAGATATATTTGACCAATCACTATTATTAGGAGGCGATAAGTATATACATGAAAGCTCATCCCATATGGCCTCGCACGTTTCCAAATTATTTTGGCAACTGTAGGTACACTCATTTTAAATTTCCAGACATTAATGCACTAGGTAGCTCTAAAGATTTAATAATTTTAGTCAATTTATAATGCAAATATGTACCTTCTTACATGAGCGTCAAGGCCAAGCTACATTTCTGTGAAATTGGCATTAGGATTGAACGCCTTTCCAAACGATTGCTAAGTAAAGTCAAGAGACCATCAAGTTGAGAAGCAGTAATTCTCGTAGCTTTCAAAAACATATAGTGATCGCGTTCTTTCATTAGTATGAAAGAGGTTTCATAGAAACCTAAATTCGGCCGAATTTCATACAACGCCCGAACCCACCACCTTCTTCTAGGTTGGCTATGTTTTTTAAACTTTTCGTATACCAAAAATGGCGCACAAATAACTATAATGCCCTAGACACACAGCGCTCTTAATGAAGAAATAACTAACGACTCATTAGTCTATAATGAATCATTATAAACTCCAGACAAACAGTCATTTCTTTAATTAAATTATATTGTCAAACTGGTTTTGGTTTACTTACGACATTAAAGAAGCGATATGGAAGGAATCAACGCGATAAACTTTGTTTTTGTTAATTTTAATTTTTATTTATTTTTATTTTATTTCATTTAACGGTTTAGAAATGAAAAAAACATTTTATTAAAAAATATTATGACATAATTACTTTGTGCTTTGCATTTCTTCTTCTTATTTTTCAAATCAGCAGATGCACATATGAGTTCCATATTTAAATTATATGCTAAATCTAGCACATTTTTTCTCATTATAGCTATAGTGACGGTTTTTTTTACGACATAATTTGTCATGTCGCTCACATTGTACTTTAACCGATTCACTTAAATAATTTAAAAGTTGGAAAAAAAGTTATAATTGTAAGCCTTACTGTCAACAAAGACATCACCAAAATATGGTTATTGTCGATGCCATTTTGTCTATACAGTGTGTTTCCTGCATAGAGCGGGAGGTGATAGTACTCAAGAAAGGTTATGTTACCTTTTGAAAAAAAGGGATCAAAGTAAAAAAAAGTAAGAAAATCCGAAATTTTTACTTTAAACCACAATAACTTCTAAGTGGAGAGGAGTACCGGGCTGGTTGAACAGTCGGTGGAAAGGCAATGAAGTTCTGCAAATAATTGCAAATAATCAGACATAAAATTAGGTATATAATTGGACGGTGGCCGTCCACTCTGTACTTTTAAGATACAGCATGTTTTGTGAAAACCTAGGATGAATTTCTTAATCACCCTGTGACTCCTAAACCGTTGATATGCCCCCTCCCATGCCGTACGAATTTTTGTTTGTCTAGGTGAGTACTACTCCCTTCCGCTCTAGGGACCACCATGGAGGAAACACCCTGTATAGTGGCGACTGTAGTAAAATTAGGCCATGACATTATGTCGTCTATAATACGCATTTATTGAACTATTGAGGTTAAACCAAAATTAATTGACGTACAAACTCACGACTAAAAAACGTCAACGCATCGTTTATTGATTAAACTCCAATCACAGTGAACTTTTACAAAAATAACTACACTTAATTAAAATTAGAAAGGGCTGTTACTGAGCGGTAGGAGCAATATTTAAAGGATAGCGCTGTTTAATGGACTGGTATGTGACTTAGAAATTATGTGTATGAAAGTATTACTTGTACTAATATATAATTATATAATAAAGTAGGTACTCCCATTACACTTGTTTATTTATTAACTGGGAGCAAATCAGATGTCTCGTGAACGCAAATGAACATTTTTCCATACTTCGTTTTTAAAAATGACGTATACGGGTATGGAAGTTTAAGTAATTAATACATGTTAAAATTAGATCACGTGTGCCCACAGTAGGCGCACAATTCTTTAAAATATCACAAAAAAGATGACAAACACTAATACCAAAAATAATATAGCATAAAGATGTCGCATGACCATGCTTCGGTTGTATCCGGAAAATTGCGCTCTAGGATTTGTTAGTAGAACCCGTGTGAACCCTTCTCAGACATTTACAACGCCACTGCACATATCGCTGTCGTTTTCAATTTCTCTGAGAATTTTATTTTATACTCTTTATACAATATCCTGAAATAAGAAAAAATACATTACTTCTATTGTGTTGCAACCCCCGGAATATAATACAAGCCATGAAGTCGCCGAAGGCACTGACACAGCCATGTATTGTTTACGTCAGATATGATTTTCGTGGCTGATATAATATGTATGAAGTATAGGTGAATGAAGTAGGTATATATAGCATGCACATGTACATATTTATATTTCAAATGGACATTATTGGTACAATAGAAAATTTTTCGGAAATTATATTTATTAGATTAGGTAGACAATATGCATAATCAAGATTTAAATAAGACCATGAATCGTCGCATAGGTATCGAACATCGGATCACAAAAGTAATTGTATGGCATTATATTTAATCATGCGATTTAGGGTAAAAAAATGTATAGCAGAATTCATGACTAATTATGACAGTTCTTATGAGTCAATAGAACATATCAGGGCAAAATTACTAATTGTTAATTTTCGGATTTCAGATAAAAAATAATAACTATTTTTAATTTTAATTTTTTATAGTCGAGGATAATTACGAGTATTTTTATTTTAATTTTCTTTTTATGGAAATAAAAATCATTTGCCCATTTTATTAAGATGAGATGTAAAAAAAGAAAAAAATCTTCACAGCTTAGATTACGTCTCTTAACCCAAATATTAAAATTTAAGGAATCTGAAGGAAATTTGAATATTTTTAAATTTTCAGTCTCCCTCCTCGAATTTCTGCAATGATCCCAAACTGCATTTGATTCCCATTTTTCTCTTAACCTTTCCCATCGTGTACCTAAAATACGCGGGAAATATACTGTTATAAATATGTATAATATAAAATTATAAATTGGATACAAATATTTATATTGAAGTATTTTCATAAATACAAACTTTTTTCAAAAAATTAAAACTTCGTAGAATTTAAAGTAACGTCGAAGAGTAACCACATCAATATAAATTTGCCCCTCGAAACTTTGATCCATTTTCGTTGTGGCGTGAAACCCAAGTTAACCGGTTTTTGCTGAAATATTGCGAGAATTATCCAATATTTTTTGTAGCGTAACCAATGTTTGTTAATGTATTTTCTATGCTATTTGAGCAGCACGGGCTTCTGAGTTTTTACATTCGTTTTGCTCTGAAGAATTTACGTAGAAGAAACTCATGCAGGATTCTCTGATATTTTCGGGAAAAATGAGAATTTCATTTGAGAGGAATTTTTTATCTGCTTTCAGCACTTTGGACAAATCAAAATTTATCTTTTTCTTAAAAAATAGAGGTACTGTGACCTGATATACATTATTATGAATAGTTTTCCCATTCGTGCAAAAGACGAAAGTATACATACACATACTAATCACCAGACCACCCATTTGGATTCTGCCTTTCATATGCATATATGGCTCTTGCATCTACACTTCTTTGTATGCTAAAAGCTGTGTGCGTATGCAAATATAAATATAAGGACTTTCAAAGGGATGAGAAAGGAAAACAATTCCAGAGAGCTGGGGTTTGCATTGCCGTCTATATATTCCAGGCCGTGACATGGAATTATTCGACAGTATTAGAGTGGTACGATTTCGTACTTCTCTTAGCATTTCTTCTTATGGAAATATGCATTACTTTCAACTTCAACTTTCTGCAATTTTGTTGTTTTACCCAAACATAACATAGCTCTACACATAAAAATGAAAAAAAAAGCAAAAGCAAGCTTTGTGCTTACCTGTTGAGTTATAGTCTTTGAACCTTTAATACACAGTAACTTCTTAAGTATAAGAAGGGTAAAAAAACAATGTTAATCATTATTTTATATTATTCCATAATGCTTCCATCAATTGAAAAATATTCCCCAACTTCCATATTAAATTATCCAGTTTTTTTCATTTCAAACATGACGCAAAGAATTTTTTAATCAATATTTTCGCTAGTTTCGCTTGGACACTACGCTGTGAAACGATAGGGTGGCAACGGTATTCTATTCTTAGCTCTTCATAACTTTTGAATTATAGTTCAAAAGTAAATCAAATATTAGTCTATTTTATAGGTAAATTTGTTGCCTATATGGTAGTATAATTTACATATTAACTTTTTATTTATTTTCAAAAGAAAAGCAGTTTCAAACAAAAGAAGATCTTTTCTAAGAAATATTTGCTCCCACTTTGAAGTGAACTTTCATTTCTTTGTGATAAGACAAACAGAAATGAAAGAATAGAATCAAACTATTTCTTATTTTTATGTATAGTGTAATGTTTGAGTGAAAAAATATTAACAATTTTATTAAACATAGTACTTAGATTTTTATACTGTTAAATGCACAAAGAATTAAACAATAAAATTACTGAATCAAACTTTTAGTACGGAGGCTTGTTAATACTATGCAGAAAGTTGAAGTTAAAAGTAATGCATTTTTCCATACAACAAATGCTAAGAGATGCTAAGAGAAGTACGAAATCGTACCATTCTAATACTTTTGATAGTTGCAAAATCGTTTTGTGTCACGGCCTGGAACATAAAAACGGCAATGGAGTTTGTCGTAATTAACTCTTAGATCATATAACAAAAAGGATAGGCTAAGCTGTGTAAAATTCGTGTATGTGAAATAAGCATTTTTTTTATAGACACAGAGGGGAAATGACAAGAGGGGTATCGCCTTTTCGTTCGTCAGTTTTATGAAAACAAATTCGGTTTTGTTTTAGATATTTTGTGTTACAGAAATATTGAAATATTGTTTTCTGAATGAGGTTTTATATAATGGAATTGCGGAGTCTTGAATTATCTTAATTAAGTGCGCTATGCTGTGCTACAGAAACAACCGGAGATATTCTCTTAAGAAATGATTTTGCATACAATTTTAGTTCTTTCAATATAGTTTTTCAATATAAGAGAAGTGAAATAGTTATAAAAATAAAGAGCCGTGGCAAAATATGTCACATTTTCCAATGCCGGCTTGTTTGTTAAAAATTGAATTGTCATTGTCGCCTTAGGTTACAACAGGCATACAAAAGGAACACAAAAAAATATTATCAGACAATAAACTGGGATATAATTGGATCTCTTCTATTAAATTTTTACAATACTTCTTTTGATTTGCCGTAGTTCTTTAGTTAGTATACATTTATAAAAGATAATAATCTTGTGTATACAGACCAGAAATAAATTACTATTATTATTACTTAAAAGCCAGAAATTACAGAAATTTATTAATCATTTACATATACATTTTACATTAGTCAAAAGTAAGGCAAATATAAAATCTACGTAGTGATCACTTTTTTTTTTTGTTACGACAGTTGGCTATTTTGGATTTCAGAAATCGTATAGTCTGCCACCGCCGCTAGTTCAATTCCCAATAGTAATTAAGTTTGAAATTAATGTGACTATACTGCGGACCTACTGCAATTGATTATATATAAATAAAAATAAATACAATTTAATAAAATTTATTTATTTTATCTTAACCCTTGTCCACGAAAACCTGTCTAGCTTGAAACCACAAAACATTAAAAAAAAAAAATTAAAACCAAATCTTTTCTTTTTCAGTTTTTTATTCAATTATATGCAATTATTAAGGAAATTTCATCTATGTAATAATGGTACTTATGTTGGACCTGTCCAAATCCATGTCTTCGTATTGTTATACCAGATAGTGTCTAAAGCTGAATATTTTATCTTGATTTGCTAATATGTGGATATCTGGCTTCCTGGATCTGTGGACGTTCCGATTCCTGAAATCCAAATAGCAGAATCTACAGCAAAAGATTTGTCAGAGATCCATTGTGGACTTAAATAATTAATAGTCTTCTTTAACGTTATAACTAACAGTAAAATATATAAGTCCAATCAATCAGATTATTACAAAAAAAAAAAAACTGAAAAGATATCTGTTTTATCATAGAACCAGTGGCATGGCGTCTTTGGAAGCAAGGAAAGCATTGCTTCCCTTAGGATTTCGGAATTAACAATAAAAGTTCTTCAAAATATTTTCATTCCAAAAATATTTTTTATGAAGGTATTTTTTCCGACCTTTGCTGTAAATCAGGAAAGACCAGAAATTAATCAACCCCTGTAGTAAAAAATTATCACAATAAAACTATGGAACAATTTCCAACGAAAACTATTGCATGCGAACCAGTCTCGGCTCTACCTATGACGTCATACAGCATTGCTAGCTATTCGCAACTTGGAGTGTATCTACAGTCAATATGAAATTCTGTTTAGCCAAAGGGAAGCAATTGAAAAATGCTTCTATGGGACCTACAAATGCAGCTATACCGGTAGCATGCCTTATGTTAATTTACTTCATATGATAACATTTTTCTTATAATAGATCATCGCTGTATTGGTTTTAACTGGATGGATTTTTCTATCTGCTTCCATCAATTTCATGTCGGTAGGTCAATTAGAAAGCATGTTCGAGAGGTGGAATTCTAAATCATCGACTTTCTTTTCTTCTGGGTAGGGGAATTTCATTTTAAAACAGAGACGTCTTGTAATATGATGACAAAAAAGTTCAGTCGGGGGCAAATGAGGTTTCATGTCGGTAGGTCGATTAGAAAGCATTTTGGTTGTGGGCTGGCAAATATGTTCGCGAGGTGGAATTCTAAATCATTGAGGGGACTTTCTTTTCTTCTGGGTAGGGGAATTTCATTTTAAAACAGAGACATCTTCTAATATGATGACAAAAATTTCAGTCGGGGGCAAATGAGTTTAATTAAATTTTCATGTTTGAAGTATTCAGCAATATTTTAACGCCTGTCATGTACAATTTTGGAATTTCTCCATTTCTCCAATTGGAATGCAAATAACAGCTAGTTAGCTTCCTATTTGAACATTTGGGAAAATTTGCGGTTGCACGCAATTAGATTATAATTATATGTAAAGTGCATGAAATTTTAAATATTTTTGGTTACCAGTTTTCTTCATGTTTGGTTTCGGGCTTAAATTTTAACTTTAAAAATAAGGTTTTTAAAAAATATTAAATTTGTGTAAAAACTATTAATATTTGTATAGTGCATTAAATAGTGTAGTGCATGAGGTTCGTTAATTTTGATTTTTTTGTTCATATTGTTTTTATTTATTATGGCAGAGATTTCTGTTGTAGGGAACTTTTCTGTAATTGACGATCTGTTGCAACGGTCTTTCGGCTCACGTTCGTTTACTGAAAAAAAAAATGATAATTTAAAATGGAAGATCGAAGCCTATATTAAATATTTCTACAGAGAGCAGAACATGCACTAGACATTTTACTGTAAAATTATATGATAGCGCAAATTGGCTTACCGGCTGTCAGAATAAGCAAAAATATTTTTGTTGGCCTTGCTTGTTGTTTTCATCGGAAAATAACGTATGGCGAACTTCGGGATTTAGTGACTTAAATAATTTCCATAAAGCAATAGATAGGATTGGAAAAAAATTCAGATCACTACAAATCAGTGCTAGCTCTCACTAAATTTGATTCTGGTCAAAGAATTGACCAATTAATTGATAGTAATTTCAGATCGTCAATTATAAAGCATAATGAATTAGTTAAGAAGAACCGGGAAATTATTAAAATCTTAATAGATGTAGTTTGCCATTTGGCATGCCAGAAGCAGGCTTTTCGGGGGCACAATGAATCCTCAAATTCCATAAATCGAGGAAATTACGTTGAATTAATTTCGCTTTTGGCCAGATATAATCCAGAACTTAAAAATCATTTAGATACGGCAACGGTATTTCCTGGCTTATCGAACTATATACAAAATTATTTAATAACTGCTATCTCCTGTACACTTACAAAAAAATATATTTTGAAATTCAAAACTCGGAGTATGCTGCAATTATTTGCGACGAAACAACTGACAATTCATGTCGATCACAGTTGTCACCACCCTACGGTACATTTGTTCTTCCGGAGACATAAAGGAGACTTTTATTGGTTTTAAGAATGTTTCTGACAACCGAACGGCAAGTCGTTTGCATGAACATGTGGTGAACGTCATGCAAAGTTTTGAATGCGGTAGTAAGCTAATTTGCCCGAGTTATCACGGTGCATCAGTTATGGCAGATGAAGTAAGCGGGCTTCAAACTAGAGTAAGGGAAACGTTTCCTAATGTGCTTTTTGTGCACTGCTTCGCACATCGATTAAATTTGGTCCTGTCCAAATCATGTGACAAGATTCGTGAATGCAAAGTTTTTTCCAATCAGTCACCGATTTTTCAACTCTTTTCAGTCATTCAACTAAAAGAACCGTTGCTCTTGACTCGTTTCTAGAAAGAAGACTTCCCAAAGTAGCTGCCACCTGCTGGAATTTCAGTCACCGATTTTTCAACTCTTTTCAGTCATTCAACTAAAAGAACCGTTGCTCTTGACTCGTTTCTAGAAAGAAGACTTCCCAAAGTAGCTGCCACCTGCTGGAATTTCAATGGCAGACTTATTTTGTCCACGATATTATTGATTCTCTCAAACTTCTTTTTAAATATATTGTCGAAAATGAGGAAGATATTTGGGATAGTGAGATTGTTAACAGTGCTCGAGGTCTTTCGGTACTTTTAAACGATTTTCTGTTCATTTTTCTCCTTAAAATGTTTTCAAAAATATTTCCGCAAACTGATGTCCTTTTTGATATCTTTCAAGTTAAACACAGTGATATTACCTTTTGCATTAAAAAAAATTGGAGACTGTCATAATCAGCTTCTACATCTAAGAAACAATTTCACCAAATGGAATGAAACTACTTTGCTGTGCGACCTACCGCGTCAACGTAAACGAGTACGTTGTATAGTTGATGGCTCCCAAAATATTGAATTAAGTTTTAAACGTTAATTTGCTGAAATTATTGATATTATTCATGAAGAAATTATATCCCGATTTTCTTCCTTAGATAAATTTAAATTATTAGAGCTTTTTAATATTTGTAAATTTCAAAATTATACAACGAAATTTCCTGATGATTTGCTTCAAAATCTTGATGAATCATGCTCGAAATTATTTGATAAAAGTTCTTTAAAAACGGAACTAATTGTGTTGTTCTCTGATGACATCTTAAACGGTAAAACCGTTCAAGAAATTTATCGATATTTTATGAACAACAATTTACAAGATAGTTTTATTCAATGTTTTAAACTTCTACGACTTATTATAACTTTCGCAGTTACTAGTGCGTCCGCGGAGCGTAGTTTTTCCACGCTAAAAAGAATATTAAATTTCTCTAGAAACTCAACGTCTGAAGAAAGATTAAGTGACTTAGCTTTATTGTCCATTGAAAAAAATAAATTAAAAACTTTCCTTTCCCACGAAGAATTTTAGAACGATATTATTGATGAATTTGCCAGTAAAGAAAGAAGAATTGAATTATAGTGTAAATTTTAATTAAATTATTTGAATAATCTTTGAATTTCTTGAAAGGTTTTATGAAAGATGTGTGTTGAGTTTCGTTTTTATGCATTTAAAAAAAGTGTTTTTAACGCTTGTGTTTGTTGTTAAATGTGTAAACCTATTGAAGTGGTATTCCGTTTTGTTTATTTTGGTAGTTTAGCTTTACGTAGTTTTTTTGGTGCGCTTTTAAGAATTAATGCTGTCCATTAAAATGCATGCTGTATAAAATTGTATTAAGTTTTAGTAATATTTTAATTAAACTTACCTATTCGAAATTTCGTATAATATATTATATAAGTCAATTGCGATCTGATCATTTGATTAACTCTTTTAATTTGACAGCACTGGGGCCAAAACACTGTATTTAAAAAAAGAACTCAGTGTGCCTACTCTCACGCCCTCGATCGTGGTCCCTGGATGCTTTAGAAGCAGCTAACGAGAGGGGTATAGATAATTTATTAGTATAACTGCAATAACTTTCGATGCATGCATATTTAACGCTTTTATAAATTTAAATTTGATTGCTTCCCCTCGCATCAATTCCACGCCACGCCACTGATAGAACTTAAATGAATATAAGTCTCTGGTAACCGTCCTAATTGACTGAAACTTATAAAAGTCTTCTTATTTTGAGACTAAAAAATTAAACGTCTTATTGGAGTTTTATAATGAGGTTTTAATTAATAAAAGTCTGCGATAACTCCAATTACTGAAATAAGAGTATAAAAGTCTATTAAGTCTGTTATTATGAGACTAAAAAGTAAAAGCCTTTTGGGACTCTTCTCGGTAACAGTTATAATAAACTATTAACTATTATGAGAAAGTTTTTTGGGAAATATTAACTATTTGCTATTACCAATCAGTCTTGATGAGACTTTTTTAGATGATTTCCAAAAATAAGAGTTATTTTCGGTCCCTGTTGAAAACTGAGAATTTCTAATGAAAAATTAACACAACAAAGACTTTACAAATTGCAATTTTTGCTAGAATTCCCGCACTTAATTACAATCAACAATGCCTCCTTACAACACACTGATTAAGTTAGATTATTTAGGCACCACATTTACTTTGGCATATGGAAGATGTGTTCAATCGGAATTGGCTAATGCAAATCCGAAATTGACATTATATAGTAGATAAACTTGACGTAATTTAAAAGCACATAAAAATACTACAACGATATGTACATAGTGAGATTCATAAGACGTAATAAAAATGTGACATCTAAATGGCGAGGATGGTGGAAAACTGTTTATTAGGCACGATGCACAAAAGAAGCAACAGTTTGATTCTTTTTGTAGCCTGATGTCAGCAAACACGTATTTTGAATATTAAATCATCCATATCAGTTGCATTTGTCATCATAATTTCTCCTAAGGCCCTCTCATTCAACTATTCACATTAAATAAAGATTTCTTTTAAAATGTTCACGCTTATAAAAAGAAAGCTTCCTTCTCACTTCCTTTGATTTAAAAAAGCGAGTAAATAAACTTTTCCTCAACCGAACTGAAACGATAAAGTTTCTTGTAAAACTTTTAAAACTGGTTGAACGCCTCACAAAACTTATGCTCTACGCTTTCCTTATTAAGGTCTTGTTAACCAACTGTAATGTGGACAGTAGGAATTTTTTCAATGAACCCAGTTTCGTCATCAAAGGAAGTCTATGTGAGCAACTAACCATAAAAAAGGTCTGTTCTGTTGTGAAATTGATTACCTCAATCAAGTATCAAGTCAATTACCAGATCATTGCCATCGTAAATTGGATGAAAATTCCTGACAGTTTGGAACCGGGAAGTTATCATGAAAATGCGCCACGATATTTTTCATGTCAATCATGGAGCGGTTCCGAATGAGGGGATATAGGGTATTTCAAATGACGATTTCATTTTAATTTATTTATATTGAGTGATTCTAACTATTTTCCATGTTATTGTGATAGTCTTTTCAAGGGGCATATGTATCTTTAATAGATCTAATCAGACTTTACTAGTAGATTTAAAGTTGGACTTAAATTGAATATCGCATGAGTCCCAATTTTTGTCAGTCAAAAGCTATTTTTAGATATATTTTGATAGTTTTCAAGTTTTAGTTGGGAGATTCTAATTTAGTTCACCTATACTCAAAAGGAAAGCTCTCAATGACTGTTTAAGCAAACTAATAAGGGTAAATTTAGTTCATCTAAGTGAGTGCAATTTATGGTTTCTTTGGACGCTTTACATTTTGATTTCTGGATTTAGAGATTTCTTCAGTGCTTGATATGGTATCGGTAGCCTCTTGCTTTCACTAGGGCTTATATGCTTGTTTTGAGATGTCATTACCTAAATTTGGACAATTTTTGTCGATCTTTAAAGAATTCTCTGCGGACATGCCTGTACTTAAAAGCCATGAGCTGGGATAGGGAAAAGAAGGTCTACGCGCTACATAGTGTTAAATCTTGTACGATGGTACAGAACCCTTCGTGTGCGAGTCCGACTCGCATATATATTTGGCTTAATTTGCCCATCCTATATACATATGTGGTATTTTATCCAGGTACATTTTTTTTTGTATACAGGTAACCCTTCTATAACACGGTAGATACGTTTCTACAAAGTGCCGTGTTGTGCGAAACCGTGTTATATGAGATTAAAAGACAGTACAATACGGTGGAGTAATGTTCCAAAAGCTATTAAGAAGATCTGTATAAGAAACTTTATTTTTAAATTCCATATACATTACTTCTTTTTATTAGGAAACAAAACAAAAATAAACATATTATTTAATTTCATTTAATGTCAAATTTATTTAATAATTTTATTCGTCATCCCTGCTCAGTACAATTAAACGACTGTTTAGTTGAACAATATTATCTTCACTTTCTTCTAGATTTTATGCACGTCCTGCCCGTTTAAAAAAAAAAAAAAAACTGTAAGCTTGCTTTGTTTGTTATCCCTTACAAGATCGTTGTAAATTGCATGATACTGTGATAAGCAATTTTGCATCTCCCTTTGAATATTAAGCTTCTTTCAGAAGAAGGATCTGCACTCAAGAAAAAAAATTCAAGGTTTTTTGCTAAACTTAGGACTTTCTGTAATTTTTTAGTGTAAAATTATTCATTTCACAATCTTCATCAGAACTATTGTGCTCAGAGTCGATTGGATTTACTTCGGATACTATTTCTAATCTACTTCGCCAATTTCTTCTTCGACAAACAAATCTTGAGCGTCCTCAATTGCCATATCGACAAATCCTTCTCCCCCGATCGATCTAGCAAATTCTAATATGCCGCCAATTTCATTTTCTGTCGATTCGACCACATTCTCTACATTTTTCCAACACCCGTTTAATGTTTATATTTTCAATTCTTTCAGTGCTTATTAGACAATTGCTTCCAAGCTTCGCTTACATCAATAGATTCTTAATCTGTTTTGTCTAAAATCCATTGCAGTGATCTTCTGATGTAATAAGTCTTAAAGGTATCAATAATAGCTTGATCCAATGGTTGGAGCAATGCAGTAGTGTTAAGTGGTAGATTCTACCTATTTGAATGTTTGGATGATGAAAATCATGTGGGTGACCTGGCGCATTATCAATTAATAATAGTGCCTTGAAATCTTAATTTTTCTGTTCTAAGTATTTTTCAACCCCCGGCACAAAAACATTTAGAAATCAATCTGTAAATAAATCGCCAGTTACCCAAGCTTTTGTATTTGCTTTCCAATATAACGGTAATGTATTTTTATTTACGCCTTTAAGTGCACGGGCATTCAAAGATCTATAAGTGGGGATGGGTTTTGTCATAAAATCTCCCGACGCATTGCTGCACAATAGCTGAGACACCTTACATCTAGATGTGCAAAACCTTACAAAGCTCTACACATTCTCTCTCTCTCTCTTGCTGTATTATGCCACATAAATTCTTCGCAATGATAGCTTTCTTTGGTTGAATAAAATGTTAAAGAACTTTCAAAAAGTGTTCCGGGTTTATATGAAGTTTTGCACGTGTAGTTGTATGTTGTCTCAGACAAAAGTAATGTAATCTTTTGATACTTTAAATCCGGGCGTAGTTTTTTAACTTCTTGATATAAAGGTTCTATCGAGCATTTTTTCCCAGAAAATCTCAGTTTCATCGGTATTAAACACTTGATCTGCTGTGTATCCTTGCTCTTGGATAATTTGTTGTAATTTATCTGGATATAACTTGGCAGCTTCATGATCAGCAGATGCAGTTTCACCTTGTATTTTTAAGCTATGAATTGAATAACGTTTTTTTTTAATTTCTTCAACCAACCCTTAATTGCAACAAAATCTGGGTTGACAGAAGATTCTCCACTTTCTTCATGGTGTTTATGAATTTTCAAAGCTTTTTGTTTAATTATATTACCGTTCAATGGAATCTTTTTTTTTTCTACTATCATCAATCTAAATGCTAAATACTTTTTCCATTTTCTCAATTATTGGTGGATGTGGACGAGCTGCATATTTTGAGGATATCGAAGAGCCTGCACCAACAGCACTTTTAATTTCTTTTTCACTTTTCTTAATAGTTCGGACTGTTGCCTCATTTAAATTTAGTATTTTTGCAATGTGTGAAGCTTTTTCCGCTTTTGAAAAGCAATCCAAAATTTGCATTTTCAGTTCTAAAGATATGAACTTCGTCTTAAACATATTTTTTTTTATTTTTATTAGGCATCGTTTGGGACTGAAATTTAATTTTGCAAATGTTAGGCTTAATAAAAAACAATGACGCTATTTAACAAAAAAAAAAAAAAAAAAAAAATGAAGTTAATCTTTTCTGCGACAATATCAAATAAAATAATTTTCTTCTGGGTTGAAAAAACTAGAAATTCTTTAAATTTTTTTCTATATATACATATTTTACAAACCTCAATTAAAGAATAAAAAAATATTGCTAATAGCTCTCCACAAAAGTAAAATGAATTCAAGTTTAATAGGAAAAAGCAAATATGTACATTGTACATCCATGCATAGTTGAAATATTTTATATAATATAATTCCAGGTATTCCCCCAATTAATATACATAAGTACATAATGCTTAACTCCGTTATCGTGTTGTAGAAGTACCATGTTATAAGAGGGTTGATGCAATTTGCTTTTCGTGTTAGAGTGGAACCGTGTTGCAGAATACTGTGTTATAGAAGGGTTACCTGCAGTTAAGTCCAAATCAAGTAGAATAAGTAGAATTAAAACAAGTGTTCCAAAAGTATGTTAGGTTAAATTGGATTAGGAGTAAGCAGGGCGACTGGCCTTTGCACTGCAGCTATTCATTGGCTTATTGTGCACCGCTTTCTTTACAGTGCATTCAACAATCCCACTCTTCCTAGGAAGAGCAGTACTTTTTTGGATGAAGTTTCTCAAAATCGGCAGGCTTTAGGAAGTATGAACTAAAGGCCTGGAATCTACATTGTTCAATGGTCCAGTATTTGCATAAGACACAGTCCGATGTTCCATCCTTTTCGAAGTATAACCTATATCCATCAGTATGGGGAATACACCTATCCAATATATGTATTTGTTAATTTGTAGTGATCGGCTCCGATTTTTTCATGATTTTGAGTTGACTTCTAGATAGCCTTGAAAGATTCAGGCTCTTCTTTGGTAAAGGTCTTTTAATGAATCTTTTGACTTGTCAGGAGCCTATCATAGAAGATTGTCTCTGTTCCATTTGCTTCTGGGATACAGATTTGTATGGTTAGCTTCACGGTATCGTAAGAGATACCGCAAAATAGTCCGGTCCTATGAGGGTCATAGATGCCAGTAGATCTGTATTATCATTCCCACTTCCCGAGTATCCTGACACCCGGTGAAATGTTAGGTGACTCGTTGTGCCAAGGTTTATTCATGCTTGAATGCATTTCCACATTATCCCCAGTTTGACCTTAGTTGAGAAGATAGCTTTCAATGCCGCTTAGCTATCCGTATGGATATATATATATTTTATTTATAGAGGATTCGCTGAGGTTTTCGTATGCAATCTACTGATGGCTTATACCTCTGCTTGGAATATTGAGTGGTATTTTCCTAAGCTTTGATACATATGAACTCTTGGCTTAAAACCATATATTCCTATTCTTACGCTTCAGATTAGGGCTTCGTTTACTAGATTTGGATCTATTTCCACCCTATTTGGTATCTTTAGACAGAAAGAGGTCGTGCTCAACGACCATTTTGTCAGAAATAATGTCTAGTATTGGATTTGCTTCTATTCGTTCAGTTATGAAGCGTAGACTTTTAGAGTCTCATTCACCATAACCATCTGTCCGGGCTCTACACGCCATTAGTCCAGTCTCTTTTTCAACAACGTTGGTGAGTGCTGGTAGGTTCAATAGTGTTTTTAGAGCGCTGGTGGATGCTGTTCGCATGGCTCCTGGACAGGCCATTCTTTGGAACTTATTTAGCTTCCTGATGGTTGTCTTTTGTAAACATTTGTTCCACCATGACGAAGCAGCATAGCTGATCATGGATCTGATTACTGATTGTATTGCCAAATCATCATGTTTGGCTTGAGTCTCCATGTTGAGCCAGCCAGTTCTCTATATTTCCACATTCCATTTCCAATTAAACTTATCATCGAGACTCAATATATATAGAAGTTTTGGAAATCCTTACCAAATGTGGCTAGTTATATTCCATATTTTCCATTTTCCAGTTAAGGGTATAATTTTTCTTTTGCTGGGGTTGATTGTTAACTTGGTTGCTGGGGTTGACCGATACTTTATGTAGGTAAATTGATCCAAACTTAAAGGATGCCCTGGAGAGCTCCGTCTCTAATATGCATTTTCACTATTTTATCCATAGATTTAACTCAAAAGAAGTCAGGCTTTTGAGACGATACCGAACTATGTTGGGCTACATATTAGCCTGCTGCCTTTGGTATATACATCACCTTAATTTTCATCCATGCTTTGGGGATATATCCCATAGCAAAGCTTGCTCCAAAAGTTTTAATTAGCATTGGTAATTTTTGTAATAGAGCGGGAAGATTTCTCCCGGCGACTTGTATGGTTTAAATGACTTTATGGCACAAAGACAATGATTTTGGCAGCTGCACTTCTGAAATCATAATCATCTGCCAGGGAAAGACTATTGCACTCCTCTTAAGCTCCCCTTACTGCAAAACCTGGGAAATGTTTCGGTGCAAGAAGCTCCAAGGTTTCTTTTCCTGTTCGAGTATATCTACCATCATCTTTTCTAATAATCCGAGTATGTTAGGAGATCCTTTTTATAAGACCTTATGGATTCCAGCACAGGCAGGTGTTTCGCTAAAACCTTCTCTGCATTTCCGGCATGATCGCCTTTTAGATCTCCTGTTTTCCCAGTCATATTCGGTTAGGGCTTTTTTGTATTTTACCCAGTTCGATTTTCTTTTCGCTTTATTGCATAGCCTGCAGACCTTTGCTCTAAGTTTATTAAAGTGTTTATGCCACCAGGAAATATTTTGAATTGCCGCCTTTGCTTCAGAGAGCAGCTCTCATAATATGAGCGCACCACAGCTCGTTGGATGCAAATACCTGTTATTTCAATATCCTCTCTTGCTTTGAAAGAATGGATTGATTCCTTTAGGCTTTCTGCTAGTTGCCCTTGATAAGAGTGCCATTTTGTATGTTAACGATATAACAGTATTTCAGTAGGATATGTTAGTAAACATATATATCGTAGACACTTCACGTAACTTAGCATGTCATGAAAAGTCTAGGCACTTCATGAAATGTAGCCAGGTAGTGTAACAGTATGCGCTTAATGACCTTTGACACTAAATGTCTGAAATTTTTAGTCAATTCATGAAGTGCTACAAGTCTTTGTGCCGAAATTGCAATACCACCCGAATCCTAGGAGAGGACATGAGCGGTGACAGGACGGTGCGCGACTCGAAGACGCGAATGCACACACACGGCGGCGTGTTTATCCTATCATCTTTATATAGCATTCGCAGTTTTATTTAAACCAAGAGCAAATAAGTTTAACCCATGAGCAAATGACTTTAACCCAAGCACAAATAAGTTTAACCCAAGCACAAATAAGTTTAACCTAAGCACAAATAACTTTAACCCAAGCACAAATAAGTTTAACCCAAGCACAAATAAGCTTAACCAAAGAACAAATATATTTAAACTAAATTCTCAATAAGACATTTTAATACAAAAGCTTTCAATTTCAATTCAAATCAAATATCTTATCATCTCATTTTGTCATTATTATTATTTTCAGGTTTCAAACATTGACATTAATATGAACAATATTCGAAATTGCCGATCAGTGCCAGTGACCCAGAGTTTACCTTTTGGATAATAGTTTGGTTTTTGAATATATTAAGTGGTGGTTTGCTCAAGAGAGTTTTGTTTAGTTGCAGTTCTTCGTTATGGTTGACCTCCAATCGCGACAAAGAGTCTGCATTGCTATTTTTGCTTTTTGTACTTAATATCGTAGTCGTAATTGGATAGTTTACATACACGTAGCGAGTTAGGGACACGGGCGGGTAATGCCGCCCCCCCCCAGAGAAGCCCGTGTAGGCTCGGCGCCCCCCCCCCCCCCCCAAGAAATACGAAGCAAGTGTTACTAGTAATTTGAAATTTTTTCTTTCATTCATTCTTGTTTCATGTAGTAAGATATCCATACAAGCATAATTGATTTATTCAATTATTTGCAAAATTTTGAATAACTTCAAAATCCTTTCCTTTTTCGTATATCTACTATAACTCAATTTTTTAAGAAAAAGACAAATGTCGTTTTGGCCAATGTGCTGAAAGGAGATTTTAAATGTCTATCCGTCAAATAAAATTCTCAATTTTCCCAAGCCCATCAGAGAATGAGTTACAGTAGCGTTGGGAGATTGTTGCGGGTAAAATTCTCTCGAAAATGGGAATTAATGGCGACTTTTCCCACAAATTATTATATTATGCGAATTCCGACCATTTTTATCCTAGGTACCAAAAGCATAAGAAATACACCAAAAGGAATAGTTCAGTTCACGTAACTTTCAAAAACTAATTAATTTTTACTGATATAGGAGAGATATCTAGAAAAGTACATTAGCAACTAGGCGCAAAGTAATTAGTGCTACTACATATTAATTTACTATTTTTCAATATCTTAATGGCAGAAATTGCCAGAATATGGAATTCCCACGATCTCCCAATACTGCACCCTCTTTAGAGCAAAGCGTGTAAACAGAAGCACGTTCTGTTCAAATAACATAGGATTATACAGCAACAACATTGGAACAAACTTTGGTGACCTCTTTCAATATCTCAAAAAAAGTTCTTTCACAAAAGCGCGGTATTACATGAGAGTAAATCTGAAAATTCCACCACTTGTCATTATCATTTATTTATGAAATCAATTTGCCGCTCTGTTTCGTTGCATGTAAACCTGCGATATCACATTTTTTGTCTTTATTCGTCAAACCAAAAGGCGACATCATAAAATCTGGATATTAAAAGGCTTTAACGGGCCGGCTACATCCGTGCAGTAATAGCTCACTCCTTAGAATATATAGCAAACAGGATTGGTGATAAGCCAGATCTTAGAATATAGAGCAAACAGGAGATTTAGTCAACTGAAAATTCTTTTGCGAAATTTAACACAAGTACCGAATCAATTCTTTTCAAAACTATTTATCTTTGAACTTTATTTAGTGCAAAGTTTTATAGTGCCACTAGTACCTGTTAAAATCTTCATATCAATTAATAGAAATGAAGTGTTCCGTAAGTTCTTGCAAATATAAATTGGTTTATAAACTAGGGAAATCCTGTTTGAGGCAGCTGCACTATTTAAATTATCTTTTCTGTTAATAGAAGCAGAGATTTATATAAATTAATTATTTGAATTATTTCAAAATAAAGTAGAAAAAGAACATTTTTTACCACAGATGCTCCGCACAAAAGCTTTGTTTACTTTTTGCAAATTGACAATTTGCTTAGAATAGGGATGGCGGGTAAATACATGTAAAAATGGACTAACAACACAACCAGAAATTCATTACGCAAAATCTGGCGCTTAGATATGACAAAATTTTAATGTGAAATATGTATTTGGAGACCGTGTAAAATATTATTTTGCCAGAACCCGATTGTAGACTTAACCGATATGATAATTTAATAATTCAATCCTCATTATATGCTACGAATTTGTGATACTATTAATATTTATATCAATAACTGTTAGTTGATCAAAATTGTTGAAGAAACAAAATCATGCGGCTTTTTTTCTTTGAGTGTGGACGAGGCCAGGTGCTTTAAAGAGCAAATAATTGTCAATAACCGTAAGATATGCGAACGGTCTCGATATAGTCGGAAGATTTCTAGATTGTATAAATTGTTCCACTTCCAGATATGCACAAGGACTGGCTAAATTAATTTTGGATGCATTGAACAAACACCATTTGGGTGATGTTCCAATTCTTGCACAGTCTTATGATGGCGCTAGCGTCATGTTTGGTAAAACGAGAGTTGTTGTTGGCTCATGCGCCAATGTTTCACTAGCAAATACATTTTTTAACGGCCTCAAAGCTTTGTATATTCACTTCTC
Organism: Dioctria rufipes; assembly: GCA_963924295.1. Classification (NCBI taxonomy): domain Eukaryota; kingdom Metazoa; phylum Arthropoda; class Insecta; order Diptera; family Asilidae; genus Dioctria; species Dioctria rufipes. Next base: position 228,300 of record CAWUPM010000055.1, read on the forward strand.
ACAACCTGATCATCATGCGAGCCTAAAAAAATTACAAAGCACTCTCGGAATCCATACCGATCGTGAAATGGGAAGTCTAAGTACTACCAGATGGAGTACTGGCAAGTTATGATGCAATTAAATTGGGTTTGGAAAAAGAGATCACTGAGCACCGTGACAAGCACACAGTTGAAGCACTTGGATTGCTAGCGATTATTATGAAACCAGAATTTGTCGTTTCCTTACACATATTTCATTCAGTTTTCAATACAGTGGATGTACTGAGTAAATTGTTCCAGAGCCAAAATGCCTGTCTTGGTCAGGCTAGTGACCTCATAGCAAGTACTATAAGTACTTTCGACATGCAGGAATCAGTTCAAAATTTGGACAGACATCGAAGAGTTTTCTGAAAAGCACGAAATTTTGCTAAACCCAGTTAGTGGTAGAGTCTCAAAAAAAAAAAAGGCGTCAACAAAAGGACTTTTATGTACAGTCGACAGTTGGCGAAAGCATTACATTAGATTTGCCAGCCGATACACAACCAGAACAATACTGAAAGATCAACATTTACTACCAAGTAATAGATAATACCATAGTAAATCTAAAACGCCGATTTGAAAACCTACCGTTAGCTCGCGCTGTGGACTTATTTGTTAAGTTAGACATGAAGTATTTATAAAACATTCTTAAAAATTTATAAAACATTCTTAAAAATTAATACATCAGACTTGGAAGCTGAAGCAATGGTAATGAAAAACATGCTTCAATAAAAAATTATGAGATGAATGCTGAAAATTTGAGAGAAAATGTTAAAAAAGAGTACTGCCCTAATTTATATAAACTTGTCCAAGCAGCAATAGTACTCCCAGTGAGCTCCGCCGGTTGTGAGAGATGTTTCTCTGCGATGAGGCAAATAAAAACGTGGCTTAGAATCACAATGTACAAGAACGATTCTCTCGCATGTCACTGCTCAACATAGAGAATGCCATTGTTAAAAAAAAACAAAATTACAGCTGAAAAAGTATTGAGCCGATTTGCAGGACTAAATGAAAACTAAAGCTTATTTCATAGGTCTTTGGGATTTCTGTTGACAACATGATCACAGTATACACACAGGACAACAGCTTAGAATAAACTATTGAAAAATGAATTTACAAGCCGGATGACATGGAATGTGGAACGGAATAGTTTAATTTTGGAATTCAAAATTTAAATATCCACTGTCCTGTGCATCTCCACTAAAAATTATTGTAGAAGCAAGGGAGCCTATGATTATGGCAATAAATTTTGTGAAGCAGTCATTTCGAGCTTTACCATCTCTTACGGAATTGAAAATATTGCTAAGGAACGGGATGAATTTGTGAAACCGATAATGTTTAGCGGAGTTGTAGGAACTATAAATGCAAAGGTATGGATTGAAATGCTTCTAAAAATTTTGCTTTTACCAAAACAATTATTCTTTTTAGGTATGCTGTTAGCAAAAATTAGAGGCCCCGTTTACCCTATTGGAATTGGAGGACGAGTAGCAAGCTCTGCTGAAGTGCAAGAAGATTTCTGAAAATAAATTGAACCGACAGAGTGGTACGTGCATACCCTAGAATGCCGAATATCAAGAAAATAATACCATTCCTTGAAAATCTGAAGATAAAGAGCTGATTCAGCAGATTTGCAACTTAGAAAGGTGCCCCACTAGTTTTAATGGGGTGGTAACTGGCAATGGATATGTTTCATTAATCGAATCGAATAAATATTTCGATAGATATGGCGTTTAATGATTTAATACAGATTTGCTTAAATCTCGTCTATCTGACTGGCAATATTAATTATTTGCGAATTTTGTATGAATTTAAGAAATTGAGCTATTAACTTATTGAAGAATTGTTGAATATGTTTGAGCAGCGATTGATTCTGCAAGAATAATTTAAATCTGTTTAAAGTTTTTTTTTGTTCGTCATTTATATAAAGAAAATGGATATGTAAATATGTATCTCTAGTAATATTTCTTCTTTATTTTAAAAATGAATATAAGTACATTTAAATCAATTCGTTGCTGTATCTTTATCCACTTAAGAGTATCTAACAACTACTTGACAGACGAAACAGACGAATATCTTGCACAACACAACAGTGTACTTCGCATCGCTTTATTCTGGACTGTTTACTGAATATTATACCGTAAATGAAATCTATTGGGTAAACTGAGTTTGTCATTCCGTTTGTAACACATAGAAATAATGCAGGTATAGCTCAATGGATTGGACACCCAAGCATAATATTAAAAGTTATTTTCATTTTTTCATGTCTGTCCATCCTCACGATAGCTCCAGAATGGATTTACTTAGAAAGCTGAAATTTTGCATGCACACGAGCTCTTCGAGAAAAAAGGAATTTTAAGTTCGGAAGTACTCCTTCGTTAAATTGCCTTGCCATACAAAATTTTGGTTTTCCACTATATATTTAGACATCGCTTGAGAACGAGTCGATGTAGAGAGCTGAAATTTTGTACACGGCGTTTTCATAAAAATGATGAGTATAATTTCAAAAATGGGATAAATCCCTCAACTCCTTCTTGATGTTGCCATATAAAAATTTAGGATTTTTACGTACAGGTACTGTGAAGACGATCAGTCCGAGTAGTTTTTATTGTACTGAAAAGTTCTTCAGACTATGAAATCCTATGAAATTGGTTACAATAATTTTTACTGTCCGACGAACCGTTTTAGAAATATATGCGAAAAACTACTTCAAAAATCAAATTTCCACAGATACATACGAGCATTGATCTAGGGTATCATAAGAATTGGTCTTAGACCAATTCCAGCTTTATTGAAGAAATAGTTTTAATAATTATTGGGATACATTCACAATTTATTAGAATAATGAATTTGAAATAACTTTTTTTTAGAAAACAATATAATTATATGTTAGTAAATTATTCTTATTGTATTCTTGTTTTTAGGAAATATTCTTATTGTTGTTTAATTTAAGCATACATTGGTTGAAAAAAGCAACGGTAATCAATGAAGTAGTTTGCTTCATGTAAGGAAACTTCGATTTAACACTGATTAACATTCTTGAAAAACAATACTTGCTTGAAGAATATTATTCTTCAATATTGTGTCAGTCTGCCCCCTACTGCCCACCCCACAACAAAACGCTGGCTACGCCAATGATAGTTTAGCTTTCCAAAGAAATAGCCTTGAATTGGGTTCTTTTACAGAGAAAAGCCACTGGAGTGGTTTGTGATCTGTTTCTATAAAGAATTTTCGACCAAATACGTATGGCCGAAAATATTTAGTAGCCCAAACGATAGCGAGCAGCTCGTTTTCAATGTTACTGTAGTTTTTCTCGTGATCGTTGAGCGTGTGACTTGCGTATCAGATTGGGTGGTCGACCTGCGACAAAATAACTCTGAGGGAATATTGGCTTTCGTCAGTAGTGATTGTGAAATTTTTCCTAAAATCAGTGTATCTTAATATGGGTTCAGTTGTAAAGAGACGCTTTAGTGTTTTAATACCTCGAATATATTCTGAATCTTTTATATTTAATTTCACATTTTTCTTTAGGTATCTTATGATAGGCTTCTCTATCTTCGAATAGTCTTTAATGAGTCTTCGATAATAGCCAGTCAGGCCAAGGAGCTTTTTGATTTATCTGTGGGTTTTCGGTGTTGGGAAATTTTGTACACATTCAATTTGTTGAGGGTTGGGTTCAATGCCCTCTTGAGTTACTACATGTCCTAAAAATTCGGTATCACTTTTGAAAAATTTCGATTTATCTAATTGTACTTTAAGGTTTATTTCGGATAGTCTGTTAAATATCATTTTCAAGGAGTTTATAAGTTCTGGGAGGAATGGTTCATAAGTGAACAAGGGTAACTTGATTCGGAAGATTGTTTGAGCTGATCCTACGTCCTTGCACTGTCATGAAGTTGTATAGCTCTACCAAGTTATTCTGGCCTGCTGGTAGACGTAATGTTGACGGCAGATTCTCCTTAATAAGATTACACTGCCCCTGTTGTGGTGACAATAAAAGTGGGTTGATTTTGCCGGTGTGTGTGCCTATGATTACATCCAACAACATAGACTACATTCTTTGGTAATTTGACGTCATTAAGGTTAATCTGATGAATCTGCTGCTCCTTGATCGTGAAGTTCTTGCTGCATACCGTTCATCTGTTCCATCATCTGATTAATGTGTCCTTCAGAAGCCCGTCATTGATTCTCCGTTCTTTCGTTTGACCTTTTTATGATATTGGCCATTGAGTCGATGATGGAGGTCTGATTCTTTAATAATTCCAGCAAATGGTGTTGATTTCCTTCAACATTGTTTATGATTTACCTCATCTTTTCAGCATAGCGAAAATCTAATACTTCGAACAAGGAACTGGCCAAATTACCAATTATATCGAGCGGCGCTCTTTTCATACGTATAGGTAAATGATATAGTAACAATTCGTTGTTCTTCTCCATCTCTTTCAGTATTCCATGGAATTGTGAACATGTTTGTGAACATACCTGATAATCGATCATGTCTTGCAGACATGACTTAAGATGGCAGTGCCAATATGATTTCATATCATAGTATATGACCGAATTCCATTCATTACAGATTAAGTGGGTCGGGCCCATACCTTCTAAATAGACGCCGGGCTGATTCTTAAATGGTGTTACTTCTATTTAACAGCTCCCTAGTATTGACATGACTAAGCATGTGAGAAAAAATAAGCTCACAGCGGAAGTTGAGAAACGAGATTTTTAGGCGGGATCTCTTCATGAATTGCGGTTGGCCCTTTTTCTTCGCTGCTGCTGGAAGATTCGGAATGGTCAATTTTATTCACTTGTTCTCTTGAATGCTTCGTTTTAGCTGCTGGTAGGTTGTCAGTGTGTGAGGAAAGAATCAGGTTTGTGAATTGGTCTCCTGAATATTCCGGAAGAAGTTTTAACGTCTGCTACTCTGATTTGTCCCTCATCGCCTTTGATGGTTTGGACTTTTTTCTTAGTGGCCAATTTATTGCGGGAAGATTTTCATCTTTTACCACCACCATTGTGCCGGGATGTACGTTGTTGTACCGTTGTTTCCACTTATAGAACTGCTGAAGATCGCTCAAGTATTCTCTTGACGATCGTTGCCAAAAATTATTTTTCAAATAAGAGACCAGCTTCCATCGTTGAAGTAAGCTCCCGTTTGCCGGGCCAGCATGAGGAACTACTATGCTTGTTAATGGCTCCCCAATTAAAAAATGCCCTGGGGTCAATGCGGAGATGTAATTTGGGTCCGATGACATTGGCGTTAGTGGGCGGGAGTTTAATATGGCTTCTATTTCTGTCATTACCGTTTTCTGCTCCTCGTATGTAAGCGATGCCGAAGATACACTCTTCTGGAACAGATGCTTGGCAGATTTGACGGCTGTCTCCCACAAGCCGCCGAAATGTGGTGCTCTTGGAGGATTGAAGTGAAAGTCCGCGCTTTTTGATGTACTGAGCTTTTTGATCTTTTCCTGTGACTCCTTACTGTATATCACTTTTTCCAATTCTACTAGTTGATTGCTGGCCCCGAGAAAGTATGTCGCATTATATTATCGCAGTAGATGGTTTTGCGATTTCCTCTTATACTGACGAATCGCTTCAAGGCTCCAAGAAGGCGTCAGTGGTCAACTCACTTACGATCTCGATGTGGACTGCTTTCGTTACGAAGCAACAAAATAGTGCAAATAAGCCTTTGAGGGTCTTTTTCCTCTTAACTTGAAATACACCCAAAAAGGTCCACGAAAATCGATTCCGACATTAATGAAGGGTCTTTCTGGTTATACTCTGTAAGCCGGCAAGTTGCCCATAAATTGCTCTAGAAGTTGTGGCTTCAATTTCCAGCAGCGGACACAATTCTGTACTATTGACCGCGCTATGATCCTACCCTTGATGGGCAAGAACCTTTGTCTAGTAATAGCCAAGAGTGCTTGAGCGCCTGTCTAATCAATCGCTTTTCATCCTCAAATGGGCTCGGGCTGCTTAAGCTACTATTTGACTTTACATGGTCCAACTGCGTTAGTTGTTTTAAATCTTCTTCGAACCCTTGGGATTGCGCTTTCTTTGTAATTACCACCAGTGCCCCTTCTAATTCTTCTACACTTCGTGCCGTCTTCTTACGTGCATCCGGCTCCTAACGAGCATCTGATACAAATCTCAATATGTATGCTACAATCCGTTGCAGATGTTTAAAGGAATTGCGATGATCTATGGCGTCGGTAATGTATCTTGTGTTAATTGATGCTGATAACACCACCTGGGCTTGCTTTTTCTCCAAATCTGTTTTTCGAGTCACTATCTTAGATGGCCATGACGATTCTTTACCGTGCAGGAACAATGGCCTGTAAAACCATAAACTGCAGTCCTTCAATTTCTCGGGATCAATTACATATCTCTGTTGAATTTAGAATCTGACAATCTACCGTTTTAAATCTAGATTCATAACCATTCGCATTCATTCATACTCATGTACCACGAAAAATGTGTATAGCATGGGCGGCATTTTCAGTGTGAAAAGAATAGAAAGCTATCCAGTACTTGCTGTTATGTTTCGAGTGTTGCCGTTTCACTCCGATCGGAGAGTTTTTACTCCACTTCAGGGTTTTGTATTCCCGTGTTCCTCCATTCCGCTAAGTACTCTTTTTCAACATTCATAATAATATCTGACAAATTTATTTATTCTATTAAAATACAAAATTTTAAAATTTAGAAGATTTGAATTGTAATTGTAAAACTTAAATTTGGGAGACGAAGATCTGTAAAAATGCACTTTATGGATGCGGTCATAGAATATTCAGTTTCTGCAGCTGACTGCACAATTCAGCTTAATGTAGAGAATTTTTAAACTGCGCTGTGGACTGCAGAAGCGCAATATCGCACCTTATGCAGAGTTTTTTTCCAGACTAGTGCATGTTTAATAAGATAAAAAAAGACGATTCATAATTCTAAACAGAAATGGTTGACTGTTGATTTGGAAAATTATTGTAAACTATAGTTATTAATTTAAAAGATGGCCATGATGAAAAAATGACCCCGAATCTGGTAATATTTGTTTAATCTTTTACCTTTATCTGATAGCAGTGCGACTGCGAAAATAATATTTTCAGAAGTTAATTTAATTTAAGACGAAAATAAAACTTATTGGGCATAGAAACATTCTGCTAAAAGAACTGCACGCTAATGGAGACTCGCTAAAATTTAGTTTGCACCGACCACAGTACTAGGTTTAATAACTTAATTTTTTGAGAGCTCGAATATCTTTTAGTATATAATAACACTAAAATTTGAATTAATTAATTCAAAACGCTGCAATATGATATTGTTTCAGTGTTCAGAAAACCAGGAGAAACACAAATATAACTTTATCCTTAGTGTAAAAATTGATGATTGAGTGAAAGCTTTTTGTACGTTTCAGTCAGATCTATCATATTTTTATTTTTATATAAACACCATCTATGGTGAAATAAAATGAAGGAAAGTTAATATAAGCTTACCGTTACGTATACCTAAGTTAAATAATGTTTGTTCTTCAAGAGAGTTATTAGTTATCCTACTTACAACGAAAGCTTTCCAATTAACTTAGTTAGTACCTACCTAGCTGGTCGGTCGTGTATTCTGACCTTTTCCAAGTGCCAGCAATTTTCATTTTTATAAGCAAGCATATAAAATTTATCACCAAGGGTATTTACTACAAGACTATACAAAGTATTATATTACGCCCATCCAGTTCGTGCTAAAGTTAAGACCCTATAAAAAAACTCTCGTTGTCCGCAAGTGTATCCTGAACATACAGAAAAACTTTCACGTGTGTACGCTATTCTGATAAAGTGTTCATATAACTCATGTCGACGTTAGGTGTTAGTACCTATCAAAACTACTTTTAGTGGCTGGAAGTAAGGTTCACACCTTAGAAGCTTAGTAAAGAACAGGCACACAGTAACCATAGTTTGTTGAAAATGGAAGGAAATAGCATTCTTGGGAAGGGTAAACTTAAATTTGGTATAGTTCGAGCATCTACTTCCCTGTCAATTTTCACAGCTGTAATAATCGCATATTCTTATGGAACTTCGTTACATTAAGTATTAAAGGTTAGGCAGGATATGAGGTGAAGGGGGTTTTATATGCTTTTGAAATGCATTCTTGTTGCAGCATTGGTCACCTATTTCTGAATTTGAGATAATCTAATAAGGAGAACGTCCTACAACGATACCTAGAACTGTTGAAGGAGAAATATTTTAATTGAATCTGCAAACAATGGTAGCTCAAAGAGTGTATCAAAACTATCGCCCGACATTGTGTAAGGTTTACAGTTTCAACTCAAAGAAGCTGTAAGTGAATGGAAAGTTTTCCTCACCATTTTTTATTATATTTTTTAGAAGCTAGTTTGAATAGTTTCAAAGGTGACGATGTAAATTTCAACTTCAGCAGAAAGTAAATGCAAGGAAGGCCGGAAGATAGTAAGAAGATATTAAACATTTATGCAGTTCGGCATAAAAACCAATCTCGGAATTTCACTGGACCATATTGCGTACAGGAATTAGTCTAAAAGGTATCAATTTATATAATTCATTAGAGCTATGATCACGAAAGTAACAATAGAAGAGCGTAAATGCATTGAAATGGTCTTCTATCGAGTCAAGATTGCAGAGAAGCGTTAGATATCATAGGCTATATTTCTTATATCGTTTCATAAATCCAAAATATTTTGATTTGTCCTTCGCAGCAGCCTAACTTGGGTGAATGGACTAAATTACATTTTTTTTTGGGTACATCAGAAATTCGTGATGGTTCTTCCTAGTGATTCTAAATTACCATCTCGATAAGACCAATTTTCGGGAAATCTACTTAAAACTTCCATGGTTTGTCCAACTTCATTTGCCACCTCGCCAAGTGCACAATTGATTCAGTACAGTGCTTCGGCTGCTTCTCGTCCGCTCTCTATGAATCTTGCTGTTGCTGCTCCCGTCTGTGATCGGTTTCACACTCTTTAATACCCTAGATGAAATCATAGGGAATAATAAGCTTGCCATTTCGTTTATAATACACAGAAATTATACTAGTAGAGCCAAATGGGTTGGACACCCACACATGATAATAAAAGTTATTTTCTTTTTGTATGCCCGTCTTTTCGTCTGTCTGTCCGTGCTGACAATAACTCGAGGACGGGTTTACTTAGAGGACTGAAATTTTTCACACTGGCTTAAAAAATAAAAATAAAATAAAATTCGAAAATGGGACCAATCCGGCAACTCCTTCGAAGAGCTGCCATACAAAAATTTCATTTTTCACTATATATTTGGTGACTAACTGAGAGCGCGCCGACGTGGAGAGGACGATTCTTATACAAGTTCAAAAATGAACAAATTAGGTAACTCTATTTCGATGTTATCATACAAAACTCTGGGTTTTCACAATATATTTGGACACTGCCTGAGAGCGCGTTGACGTAGAGATCTGATATTTTGTACACAATGTATTCCTAAAAATAGTAAGTAAAATTTCAAAAATGAACTTTGGGCAACCAGTCCTTGGTGCTGCCATACAAAACTTTTGATTTTTACTTTTTTTAACTTTTATGTTTATCTAATATTATTGGTCTTAGACAAATTATAAATTGTTCTCTTGTTTCAGTCATGGTAGACATTGGCTGAGTGTAAACGATCAAACACTATTCCGTGGTTTCTATCCTATTCGTACAAATGTAAAGTTTGCTTATATGAGACACTCATGCAATTGAACACATTACACCGAAATAAATCGAAATAGGTCGAATCGAAACGGATAAGTTGAGCAAATTTTAATTTTTAATGATGACATAACCACCAAAAATCATCTGTAAATATTTATTTATACTCAAAGATGGAAGAAAAAGCCTTTATTGAGGGAATATAAACTAACGTTTTTTTTTTTTTTTTTTATTAAGCCAAGCTCAGGGCATACCCTATGATGCAATGCACAGCGTGGCAGGAAGGAGATAGGGAGAGGATAAAGGGATATGAGGAGAGCGGCGGAGGTACCGATGTATGTCGCCCTTAAACTTTTGCAGGTTGTATGCCGGAGGAAAGACAGAAGATGGTAGACTGTTCCACATTCGCACAGTTCGGGATAAGAAAGCATCACGGAATTTAAGTGTACGGCCGAAAGTAATTTGAAGGGTAAAAGGATGAGCGCGGGATGCAGCGCGGGTATTGCGTGCAGGAACTATTCTACAAGGTATCAGACTAGATATTTCATCAGAACATTGGCCATGCATATATCGATAAAGGAGCGAAAGGCATCCCACATTGCGACGGTGCTCGAGCGAGTCGATATGACGAGTAATTGCCACATCGCCAATGAGCTTGCAGGCTCTCTTTTGGACAATATCCAATGAAGCTAAGGCTGTGCGACCAGCCCCGGCCCAGATATGGGAATTGTATTCCATTCTGGGTCTGATGTAGGACTTGTAGAGGAGCGCTATATTTGATGGGCTGAAATATTTCTTACACCTTTTCAAAAAACCGAAACATTTGGATGCTTCTTTGGCAACCGAGAAGATGTGATCTGTCCAGATTAACTCTCTGGAAATATTAATGCCAAGAATTCTTAGTGACGGTGATTCAGAAATTAATGCACCATCAAACGAAACGGGAGTGGTTACGTGATGGTCTTGTTTTAATGAGATGAGACAGCTTTGGGTCTTAGATGCATTGAATTCGACGCGATTCACTTTGCCCCAAGCGAGAATATTGTCAAGATCGTTATTCAATGGTCTAATCATGCAGTCTCGTTTAACACATGCGGCGTTCCCTCTGGAATCCGCAAGGGTGTCAAAGGAGTATGCGAAATCAAGGGTACTGTCATCAGCAAAGCTATGGATAGGATTGAAAGTAAGGGAAAGCAGATCATTAATGAAGATTAGAAATAGAGTCGGAGAAATAACAGAGCCCTGGGGGACACCGGCATTAATAGGATGAGGATCAGATATAACGCCATCTAATACAACTCTTATTTGGTGACTAGATAAAAAACTTTCAATCCATAATAGAAGAGGAGGGGAAAGACCAAGTGCTTTGAGTTTGGCTAAAAGGGCTGAATGCCAGACTCTATCAAAGGCCTTTGAAATATCTAGAGCAACGATTTTGGACTCACCAAAATTGTGAGACTACGATTCCAACGTTCCGTAAGAAAAGTCAGCAAGTCTGCAGATGAGCGTCCGTGCCGGAAGCCGTATTGGCGATCGTTGATGAGCTGATTGGTTTCCAGATACTTAATTAATTTGGAGTTAATGATAGATTCAAAAACCTTCGAAAGAATCGAAGTGATTGCAATTGGTCGATAATTTGAGGGATCGCTACCCTCTCCTTTCTTGGGAATAGGCTGAACGTGAGCTAGTTTCCAAGCAGTAGGAAATTTTCCTGTCGAATAGGACAGGTAGAATAGTTTGCGCAGAGGTTTAGCCAAGGATGAGGCACAGCTTTTAATTAATAGGGGCGAGAAACCATCAGGGCCTGCGGCTTTAGAGACGTTGATTCCTGATAATGTGAATTATTTAACAACAACAAATGTTAACATGAATTGATCTAAATTGGAAAGAGAAAATCTGGTAAAATTTTAAGGTCGAGTCCTCGGAACCGAACGAAACAATTGTGGTCATGCATTTGCTCAAGCGAAATGGGCTGGATCGAATCAAATCGAATCGAAACGGCGGAATAGTGGGCGGCACTAAAGAAGCTATTATTTGGAAGTGCAAGAATTGCCATAGTTTTTTATGAGCGATTTCGGCACACCGACAATCTACTAAATCCTCGTAAAAAACAAACACCAATTTAACCTGAGCAAAATTTTTGAATTTCTTCATTTAAATGAAGTTATTTGATTGATTTTAAGATGATAGATAAATTTCATGATGGGAACGTGCCACAACGCATTAATTAAGTTAGAGAAATTATTCAGGAAAAAAGTTGCTAATTTTAATCAATTATATACCGTTAAGCATACTGCACATTTGGAAATACGCTACAAAAATTTCTTGTTCTGCTCCGTGTTTACATTTTTTTTTTTTTTTTGAGAGTCAGATATTTTCAAATAATAGAAATATTTGATAAATATATTTTTGCTTTTAAAATAAAAGTTTTTTATTAAAACGAAAGCATTTTAGTTTTTACACAACCTATTTCAAGGTATTTTAACTGGAAATCGTAGCTTTTTATTTCAGAAACAAGCCAAACTTTTCCAAAAACCATCCTGAAGCTGTTAATGTTGGCACTTGAAAATAATTTATATCAATTCTAGTTGTAAATTGAAATTACAAATTACCTTTAGAATTACTGTGACGAATTTTATTTATAATAAATTATTGTTTTTCAAGAATGATGGAAAAGAAAAAATTATGAAAAATTTCAATTTTTTTTACGGGCGATTCTCCTCGAAGGCTCCTTATCCATTTAGAATATTTAGTATGGTACAAAATTAAAGTTTTCCTATGGTGACCTTTATAGCTCACTGTTCGTGGTACAAACTATAACGTTACATCAGTATTTTAATAGCAAACTTCACAGTATCGTATTTATTATTAAATATTTGTTTTCTGCAGAATCCAAAGTTTTAATTAGACTTTTCAGTGTAGAGATATGCATGGCTCGATGGATTAACATCCTAAAAGAGGTTTAATGAGCAGAAAATACCTACATACCTATTACATATATCTTTGACAATTATCCAATCAGGAAAATCTCGAGGTCACAAATTAGATTGAGGAAAGGGTCTATAAATCTCGATGTGTGGAAGGATGGCAAGGTACCTAACTCCTAAGGGTATCGCAAATCATTCTTGATTTAGTCAGTTCTCTTTTTAGTGCTCCCATAATCCCCGCCTCAAGTAATCGCTTTTATTCATTTATCAGTTGATAAGCCTGACTCCGAACCCCAGATTTTCATGGGTTCTCCTATCCCATGGTAAGTTCCAGAAGAAATCTGTTAAAAGTAATAAAAAATATAAAGCATAAAATCGACTATTGAATAACATAATAGCACCAACACATCCTTCAGCTGAAAAACGCCTTCCTTACCACCCACTCTTTTAATTCAAAGCAAAGGTATCAGTTTTTATTGATTTTGGTCCGATATGAAGCCTTTTTCTTTTGCATGGTATCTGATTATGCCAGTAGAAAGAAGAAAATCCAATGTGTGCGTTAGACTTGAAAGCAAGTGTTGCGCTAACTTTTGCCCCTTTTTTTTCGGAGGACAAACTAAAGAGCGAACACATCTCATACCACAGAATTTCCTTTTAGATGTAAATACATGCAAAGCATACAAAATTTTCCTGAGAATATTCATAAACAAGTAATGTTCACCCAAGATTAGGTTATAAAATGTTATTTCCTGGTAGGTGTTTAGATAGACATCAAATTTTAGAGAATATCAGAACATCAGTGGATCTATACATAGTTACTTTCATAGATGGAGAAAGCGGTGGGTTTAATACCTTAAAATAAAGGGTTTAGTTTGGGCTCGTTTCCATCTTATGAAGTGATTACGTACATGTAAATTCGTGAATATTCAGAATAGTACCAACAATATATATTAACTACGCAAGGTACATTACAGGCTTATAGGCCCCATGAGGACCAAAATATTAAATTTTCTGATGCATGGCTAAGAAACGTGAAATTTATGGGCATGGAACAGCTTTCCGTGCGGCGCTGTGAAATTGATTAAATTTTGGGAGATTTTTTTTTTTTTTTTTTTTTTGCAGAAGCGGAAGTTTGCAGATTATTTAAATACCCGATGAAATCACGATACTGACATTTTACTTTAGAGCGTATGTTAGTTGTTACCCGTAGAAATAATTAGACACCAACAAGCTTAATATAGGAAGGACTATCCAGGTTTACTATACTTTTTTATATGAGCTGTACGTGGTCTAAATCATAACATATCCAAGAAATTGTTTGGGCTTATAGCTGATTTCTTAAGTGCACCTGTGGATGTTCCCTTCAATATATAGATACTCTAGAATACTCAAATATTGAGGAGAACATTCGGATCTATAGTTTAATAAGACGAACTGTTTGTTAAGAGGGATTTATAACTTCTATTAAGATCTAGAAAAATCTTCCATCATTATGTGTCTGAACCTTCAAAGTTTTTAAGCTTAAACATACAACGATACGAAAGGAAAATAATTAAAACGCTAATAATTTTTCTTTATTAAGTTATACACATTTCTATAGCGGGTTTGAGAACGCAGATAGATGAAATATGCTACAACATAGCTCGATAATACGTTGGCTGAGAATACTGAATCCTGTTTCGTTATAAAAATTGTAGAACGTTTCGTTTTTCAGTGTATATTTTAATAATATTCCAGAATAAGAGAGATGAAATTTTGTGCGTGGATACATTTTAAGAATTATAGCTATAACTGCAAAAAGTGCCATATTCGCGGAAAATACGAATTTTTCAACGAGCTAACACAGATACCACAAATAGCTTGCAAAGGAATTTCATGACAAACTACGGTTGCAATATCCAAAAATGACTAAATCTCGCAACACCTTCCAATATCGAGGAACTTTTTCGTAAGGTTAAACTGAGAAAAACGATTATTCCTAGATGCTCATAATGTATGGCAGAGTTCTTTTCAACATCACCATTTTTACCATTTACCGTCTGATGAATCATTTAATGAGAAAAATAATTGTAGTAGAACTATTATCTTTTAGCAATTTTTTATTATCTACTTCATCTATTTTAGAATTTAGAGAAAAATTGTAATGCAGATTTTGAATATACAAGGATATTTATGTAAGAGTTTAAATAAAGAATGCCCTTGAAAATTATAAAATAGTATTTCAGAGAGAATCAACAAGTTTGAAGCAATGAAGTGTAGAGTTAAATTAAATTTAGACCTTTATTCCTTTATGTGTGGTTTTATGCACACTTCTTAAGTTTGGACAGACGTCCAGAAATAATAAATAAAATAATTGGCTTCTTCAAAGTCACCTAATTTTCTTTCGCTTTTGAACTAATTTTAAGGACTGTTATGTGTCATATGGTTTTGGTTGTGGATATTAAAAGAATTGTTGATACTGCCCACAAATTTCACTTTCAGAAAGCTAATCAGCAATGCAATGGCAGATCAGGAGGAAAAGACATCTTTCGCGAAGTAGGACCTACTCATTCAGTTACATAATATATGTACATATTCGATCCTTAGCTGAGCCATAGGTGCACTCTGATGGGATTCGGTGTTAATAATGCGCATATAAACGGAGACAATATGCATAATAAATTGATAGGATTGAATTTTTTTTATAGCAATTATAATTAGCTTTGTAAATAGATACAATTTCGGTTTCTAACTATATTGTAATCATTATAAATTGTTTTCTGAGTCTAAAGACATAAATAAAATTACGTTTTCTAAGTTTGTCATAAATCTACGAACATTTGTTAGTGTGGAGATCCCTACTTGCAAAATTATCCAATTTCTAATTAAATCACTCCACGTCCTTTTTAAAAGTACAACAAGTCGCGAATGGAATAAAGTTGAAATAAATGACATAGAAGAACTTTTCGCACAAAAGAAAATTACAAAATCAGGACAAAATAATATAAGGGAAAAGAAACAAACATGCAAATAAAAGTATTTTAACTCCCTCATGAAATGTAAAGCAGTCTGTCATTATTATTACACGATGTTTAATGGATGCGTAACCAGAAGTGGTGAGGTTGAGACCAAACATTAAAGGTGATCGAAAAAAAAACAAAAAAAAAACCCCCGACTGGAGAGTATCATTGACGACTGCACGAAAAATCGATTGAAGATCGAGAGTTCAAGGAAAAAAAAGATAGGCGAGGACTTCTTCTCGATCATGGACGGAAAGCAAATGGTGATTGTAGATTTTCAAAGTAAAATTAGTTTTAATTTCAAATTGCAAAAGTGCGCAAGTATAATTAAAAAAAAAAACAAGGTTTTTGGACTGGATTTCGGAAATATAGCTCTATTATTCTTTTGGGATATACAGATCGCTTTGCTATTCTGGTCAAATTAAATCTCCACGCAACAAGATAAGTATGTATACCTATATGTTATGTATCATTTAATTTTCAAATCAATTTTAGTAGTTCTTTTGGGTGAAGGTATAATTGTGAAATAAATTAAGTTTTGTTTCCAAAAAAAAAAAAAAAAAAAAACAGGATCATCGTTGATAAAAAAATCCGCCCTGTTATCAGCATAGCTAGCCACCTAACGCATCAACGGGCTGCGTAACGCAATGGACTGAGCGAATTGTCATTTTTCTATAGGAAAGAATGGCACAAGTTTTATAATTTTCTCTTTCGCCCTACGGCTGATTTGGAGCTACCAACACCAAATATTGCTTACTGAACGTTCTCTTATGCCATTTGATCTTTTTTTGTTGGCTACAGATGCAATCACCGCAGAAAGAATAAGGTAAAGGGAGTGTTTACCATGCTCCGTATCTCTTGCCCATACGCAGGACTCAAGCTAAGAATAACTTTTGAAAATTAAAGTCGGAATAAGTTTAATTCCTTATAAACGATTAAAATATCACTTAGGCACAAGAAAATATATTTTTTTAATTTAATTCGATTTACGGGTGTAAAATCTTATCTGATTGGTTGAATTTTACATGATTTTATGTAGTAAACGTTTTAAAGGGTGCTCTAACGGTCATATACAGAAACACAATATTTGTGCCCCATGAAATAGCAAATCGCTCAGTCCATTATTATAAGTCAGTGCTAAGGACTCATTACTTATAAGTTATTGCCTATACTCATTCAAAGCCTTTACGCACCTTCTTCAATCAAAATTTTTTTAGCTTCATCATACATTCGGGACTAAAAACTCTTGGCTAATTATTGTTGCCATCTCCCTAGCGAAGCTTAAGCATAGCATAGCTATTAATGAAGAGTTGTGCTCTCTCTATCCTATATGTATATACAGGGTGTCCTTGTGGAAATGATTCATATTTAGTATATCGACCTGCAGCGCAAAATTATGAACTTAATAAAAAATGAGGCGTCAAAATACAATGAAAACAGAAAATTTTTTAAAATAAAAATGTATAAATAATGTGATCTGAGCTCGGAACATTCATTTGTGATAGTGCTGGTATTCAGCTGAAACATTTTTACTAAGAACAAATACTGTTATATTAATAATGCGCATTCGGTAGTTATTATCAGAATTTTAAACGGGTAAGGACGCATTTCATTGCATTTCAAACGAAGAAAAAAAGGAAACATTAAGGTAGAGTTGAAAAGGTTATCTGAATTTGGGATAGGGGGCTACCGTCTCAGTAGTCTTTGCCCGAAGGTGCTTTCTTGGGAGATACCTCCATCATTGTGACCTCCATTTGAGCCTACATCCATCTTGGTAAAACAATAGTCCGCGTCACATACAACAGGCAGAATTATAACATTGTGAACCACCTTTTAGAGGACACACTTGTAAGGAAATTTCATTTGCAATTTTATTCTTGCGATAACCAATCCCATTCTGTTGTATTCGGTGGTGCTAAGTATATTGGTGACAACCATATGCAAGGTATCTCTAAATTATAAGCGTAGTTTATAGCACTTAAAATTAGTTAATATTACTTACATTATTGCGTTGCGGCTAAACTGCACTTTGCTGAAATAACGCAGCATTATTAAGAGGGTATCAAATTCCTGTACTGACATCCTTGTAGCCTTTAAAATCTTTCGAGATCCTTCTCTCGCATCACTTTGAATGAAGACTTAAAAAATCCTTATTTATTTCCAGACCTACCATCTTTTGTTTTGTCTTTTCCTTATGCTCTGCAATTTTAAGTAAGGCGCAAAGCTATAATGCTAATTTTCAAAAATTTTCTTAATTTCTTCGTCGTTACCATTTCTTTCACAATAAATAAAACAGTGACAGTTGTTAGACATATGTACTTGTTGTGTCGCGTTCACTGTTGTGCCGGTCTTCTTGTGTTTTGTATTATAAGAAGACTTGACAAAGTGGAAGAATTGGGAGTCATGCTGTATTCCAACTTTACATTTAAGAATCATATTGACGCTTTCGCAAATGGAGCTAATGCGACACTGTGTTTCCTTAAACGACATCGGCATCGACCAGTGCAAAATTGAATTGGTAAATTTTGCCACGTCAATTCTAGAACCATTGAAGATATCGCCTTAATTTTTCAAGTTTCTCTGCACATTGAACCGACGTCTATGAAAAAAAAATTATTATTGCTGATATTTTATTTATTTTTTTCAAATTTTGACGACATTTTTTTAATTTTTATGTTTTTTTCAAAAATTATCACTTCAATCTGTGGAGGAACATCCAAGGAAGAGAATGGCGCTTGGAAATTGCCGAAAACTTAAGCCGTTCACTTAAAATCGTGGCATTAAGAGCGCAACGCGTGAGACGCATGGTCTTCTGCATCCGCCCATATCTGCCTTGAATATTTATAATTTTCAAACCTCAACCGCTGATTTTGTTAAAAACGTTGCAAAAAAGAAAATGTATCTACGTTGTTTCAGTTTTTCACAAATGTCATTTGAATTTTTTCCCACTTTCGGCCTATTTTCGCTGTGTAATCTAATCATCATCACAATGAATTTTAATATGCGAGACTTGATTGGATAAAGGAATTAAATACACGATATACTCTACAGTACAGTACGCAGTACTGGTAATTTATTTACAATACAGATCGATATCGCTTGTTTTAAATTATACAAAATACTCGTATTTTTCAAACACCTACCATCTCAACTTTACAAGGCTCGAAATAATTAGAAATAAACAAAAGTTTACTTCCTTTCGTAAAACGATAACTTTTCTGAAATAAAAACAAAACTATAAATCCCAACGCTCCTTCTGCGTGTACCACTGACCCATATAACTCCATATCGAAATCTCTTGCCTCGGCCCAAAGATCTACAAATATTTTATGACAGGATTTAACACCAGATTTCGGTTTGCATATAAATTCGAGTATTGTAGAAGAAAAAGATACATTTGTGTCTTATAATGTTTCTGGGTATTACCACAGATTTCTACAGAATTATTTATAGCATATGGGGATAACAAAAAGCATGGGAGCCATAATTTGAATCGCATAAGATTGAGGGAGCCCAAATACAAATTGAAAACCTTAAAGGCACTTGTTTGCCTCGAAAGATTTTACGCCTTCACGTTGAGAGCTATTGATGAGGTAATCGACTATTAGGAATTTATAGAAAAATCATCATCTTATGAAGGTGCAATGGAAGCATTCGCATGTATGCTATCGGTTGTTGGGCACTGCCCTGTCAATGTTTATTTTCTCAGTGATTTTAATTAAATTTAATTAAATTCCGCTCAACTGTCTTACGTTGTCGCAGGTGATCTATTTTCATAGCTATAAGTATGTAGATATTTCAAAGTTCCGGGAACATATTTTTAATATTGCTTGATATCGTTTTTCTTGTCGCAGCAAAATTGATTTAGGTAGTAACTTTGAGAAACTGATATCAGGTATCACTTACTTATTCATTTCTTGGTTGTAAATTGATTTTTTTTTCAAAAATTTGAAATTTAAGTATATTGTAAATAGGTAATGAAATATATATACCATGCTAAGACCATTCACTAGTAGTTGTATAAATATGTAATTATAAATCAGCTGAATCTTTGACATAAATCAGGTTATACAAGAATTTCAGCCTTTTGTTTATATGGTATTTTATCGAGAGAGCATCCAAGGAAGGAATCGACATAGGGCGAGGTATGAAAAACTTCGCAAGTCGAATGTAAATCGCATCCTGTTCATTGAAAGATATAATTAGTTTCCTCAAGAATCCAGTTTAGAATATATTACACTCCCGAAGAAAAAGTGGACTAGTATGAAAGCCATAGAAAGTTTTATGAAGATTTGTTGAGAAAATACATTGGGGGATATCATTAACATTTGCAGCGAAGAATATACCTTCACAACCGCATTTATTTATGTGGATTTATTGAATTGGGTAATTACCTTTAACCCAGTCACAGATTATATCTTGGTCATCATAAAGCCGGATGATGCCATCCCCCATTAATCTAATGGGATTATCTATGTAAATTTGCACGTCATTATTGTATAGGTATCTGGTAACATCTTGGGTAGATCAGAAAAAGGACCGAGAATATAGACCTGAGATATACCGCAGGGAAAGTGATCTTTAGGGACTGGCAACGGCAGAACAGACAATAAGAGAAATAACTGTAGACGAGAAAGTGAGATTTCGTTGCACTTTATCAAGTAGTTTATCATGATTAATCAATTCAAATGCCTTACTAAAATCCAGAAGGGCTAATCTGACTATACGGTCTTTGTCAAAATCGTCGCCAATGATAATATAAAACTTCTCATAAAGATAAAATTCCAGATCAAGCTATAAATAAATACACAAATATGAATTTTGAAATGAGTATTGTGAAGACTTTAAATAAGAATATTAATAATTAAGTACGAAATGATATATCCATACAAAAAAAAAAAAAAACAATTGCATCAAAAGAGATTTGAGCGACTAAGGGCAGCTTTGGTAAGAAGTTTGTACTTCACGATTATAATGAGATTTGTGATATATAGCCAGATTTAACGCGTAATCTGTATTTAACAGCCAAATATTGACTGTTAGGTATTGAGTAAAACAGTTAATCTCTGATTTCAACTTTATTCGACCGCTAGACTTACGAGACTAAATTACAATCTAGTGCAGTTTTCTACAACTACCATGAATGCTCTTCCTATGAGAGTAAGGGGGCTTTCCGTAAGTATACATACATAACACCTCTTCCCCCCTAAAAATAAAAGTACTGGCCTAGTTTAATAAACTTATACCTATTACAATATTTTTTCACATTTTCTTCCGCAACAACAAAAAGAAAATTTCAAAATGCATATTCTAATCAAAATTACCAGCTCTAAAAAAATCTGTTTGTTTTCGTTTTCTTTCAAGTTTAATTTTTTTCCTTATATCATAGTTAGTTTTAATTTTAGGTTTGTTACACTTATTATTTTGAAAAGTTATTTTTGTTTGCTTATATTTTATTAATTGATCAACATGGGCTATTTTTGAGTAACCCTCAATAGTAGTTTCATACAGAGTACGAGTTTTTTTTTTCTAAATATCTTATATTCAGTTGGCATTATTATCTTTTTCATTGTAATACAGTACAATTTCTTCAGGATAAAATTTTATTTTATTTTATGACATATTATCTGTGAAATTAATTTTTTGTTGTTTACTACTGTTACTCTTATCAAAATCATATTTAAATTTCTATTTATTGTAGTATTTATTTTATATTTAAACAAAAGTTCATTCGGAGTTTTTTTAGTTGTGGCTGTGAGAGTATTTCGAGAGATCAAAAGTAGATTAGAGATTTGATGATCTAACGGAAGCGATCGGTAATTTGGATTTTGGGTAGTACGGGGGGCTTTTTAGGAACTTGATTTTATTACTCTCGCAGAATGTTTTAAATTCGTACGAATTAAAGGGTATACCGTTATCAGAACATATACTTTCTGGCAATCCAAAAATGCTGAATACCTTACGTAATTCCTTGACTACATTATCTGCCCTTATATTGGACATTTCCATAACCTAGAACTATTTCGCAAAAGCATCCACTATTATTAAAAAGGCTTTATTTTTTCAATAGAAGAATTCGATATGAATTCTTTCAAAAGGTGTCGACGTCGAAAGGACTCCGCCTACTCCATAAAGACTTGCATCGCTACTTACAATAATTTCTTTTTTCGGATCGTAATGTGTTAGAACTGTTTCACTAAATATTAAATTTTTACTTTCTTGAACCGCTGTTTCTTCTAAATTCGTTCAATTAAATGTTTCATTCTTTCGCAGTAGATTGTATAATGGGTGCAACTTTGATGCTAAATTTCTCGTAAATTTACTGTAATAATTCAATAGACCTAAAAATGCCTGAAGCTCTCTTACGTTTTTTGGTGACGGTGCGTTTTTATAGCATTAATTTTCTTTTGATCTGGCTTAATACCCTCGCGGCTTATTACTTAGGGCATAGTTACACTTGTCCTGAAAAATGCGCACATCTCATAATTAACTTTTATCTAATAACTGGACAGCCTGGTTAGAACAGTTCTCATATTTTCAAAACATGATTATAAATCACTGCCCCCTATTATCAAATCATCTAAAAACATCGCCACCTTATCAAGGACAATAAACATTTCGTCCATGATACGCTGAAATTGCAAAGGGCTGATGATACCCCAAAATGCAGTTTATTAAACTTGTATAATCACTTATGTGTATTTATAATCAAAATTGATTTGGAATTTTCTTTTTAATGCGCCTATATGCCTTTTTAAATCCAATACATAAAAATATTCATAGCCACCTAACAACGCAAAAATTTCCTCTTAAACTGGTAAAGGATAATGGTCAACGGCAATATATCTATTGATTGTCTTTTTGCAGTCCAAAAGATTGAATGGAATATACATTAAATTAATCATAAAGAGATATGATAATTTATTCGTTCCGAGCCCCTACTCAATTCAATTCAATTATCCGTGGCCCCAGATTCAAAAAGATTAACAATCTTTTATCACAATCGAATGTGGAAAGAGGTGTATAACAACGGAAGTGGAATACTTAATCGGATTACCAAAAAATAAATATTTAAAATTAGAAATTGAAATTATAATAGAAAAAACAAATAACAAAAAAAAAAAAAGATTCAATAGAATATATGAAAATATCAAATATACTGAGTGTAAAGAAATAAATGAATTACCAGCCATTACATACAAATGAACTACCAATGAACGAATACATACATATCTTGCAACTAATTGCACAATCGAAAAGAAATCGCTTGAAAATGAACAACTTGCACAAAATAGTAACCAGTGAGAATGGAAGTACGACATCGTGACAGTAGGAGTGTTCGATCCCTGCCAGAATCAACAATTGCAGAAACTGAAAATGATAAAAGGGCTCCTGGCTCAATTGCAATATTTAAAAAAAAAATCCCTAAATTTCAAATATGTCTCCAAAAGTTCAGTACCGAGAGACTGTAATTGGAGACGTTGATTATATCTACGCAGCCCGTAAATAAACCTAATACAATTTTGAATACCACTCTTAGTTCCTTGGAATACACATATAGCACACAGAATCTATAGCTGTAAAAATAAGGCAACCATTAGTGAAATAAGGGAGCGCCAACCGTTTGACCAAAGTCATGCGTAAGCTTAGTGACAGAACACTAGTAAATAGCCAAATACGACGGAGGTCTGAACACATTTTAAACAGTATGGCACTCACATATATGATCGCAACATGGTAATCAAGGAACACTCCACAATTTCGAACCTAACTTATATATGGACTATTAGTGCTATTAAGTGTTATTTCTGGCAGTGGAGATGAATCAATTAATCGTGGATTGAATTAAATACTCTGGGATTTATTAGGATTAGAACTAAGAACATTGTCAATGGATCAGCAGTAAATTCTTTGAAGATAAAAGTTAATACGGGTTTACACAATCGTCGATGAGACCTATTATAAAAAGAGCTCAAATTAAGCTGGACATCAACAGCATATATGTGAACTATCACGACATGAGTTACTTCAGGTATATTATGAATGTATAAACGTAATAATAGAGCCCTGAGATAAGAACAGAGCCCTGAGACACACCACAGTGAAGAAAGAAAAAACAGTCTGGCAAATCACCATTACTCAATGTTGCACGATGGGTCTACTGAACAAAAATTTTTTAAATAAATGGATGCGAAATCGCGATGATAGTTTCAACAAGAGCCTCTCCTGATAAACGTTATATGAAATGCGCAGTTCTGATCCAGCGAAGGTATGATTTACACGAACTGATTAGCTTATTTTCACAGAGATATTCTAAAATTTGTCAGTACATGAATTTATTCTGGACTTCAGCGAGGAATTACAATAAACTAATCGGTCTGAAGTTGGCTGCGATTGCAGGTGAGGAGCAGGTGGGAAATAAAGACGATGCTAGATACATATTAAAACATGCTGAAGGTACCTTAAGATCGTTGACAAGACTAATTTGAGAAATTTTGGAGATATTTGGTCATGACCAGATGTATTTGTTGTGACAGAAAATACCGCCTTTATCACCACTTGACCGCTCCCATATCAGAAGCTGAAACAATCAGGGCTCTCAGAATCCATCGAACGATGAAGTAACCATGATCGCAAATTATCAGGTGCATGGTGGCTTAACATCGGATTTGTCGTATCCCAGTCATATAGGTCGTGTCATGCCAGTTAAAATTAATTAAAATTTTAGTCGTTCATTAATATGTAATTGTAAAAATGTATGACTAGTTTCAATTACACCTAAAGTTTTTATATTTTTACTTATAAGAAAGTAAGATATATTTTAGATTATGCAGTAGCAATCATAAAATATGTTCGTATTCAAATACTAATTCGAAATATTGAAAGAGAAGAGCTCCTACCACCAAATGAGAAAAAATGCGAAGCTTTTGGAGTAAAACTATTCGATAAGAGCTTTTCTTTGATACTAATCCTTCATTATCGTATGCGCTCGCTATTCTTTCCCAGAATCAGGTGCAATTAAATAATAATCAAATTTTCTTTATTTTATTATTTAGAGTCTTGAGGACTGTAGGTAACATAATTTGCTGTCTGATATTGGCGGAAAAGGTGTTGTAATGAGATCGGAGAAATAAATCTATTGTTGAAAGTTGGAGTATCTTTTGATCATTTTATGAAAAGCCTAACCAGATGGAGAATACAAAATCGAACAACGGGTACATGTGCGGTAAACATTTTCATTGTTTAACCTGCGGTAATCGTCCGTCTTCGTAACTATTTAGTATTAAATTCAGCCATAAATTCAAGTGTTATGTACATGCTCATAAACTCTAAATAGAAATGGCGTAGAATCTTTAAAAATAAAAAGTCAACAGCTCTGATCTCGTTTGTAAGTAATATTTATCTTGCAAATAATAGGAAATTCTCGAAATTGCCATCCAATTTGGTAGTCGTGCATTACAATTGTTAATATATTTTACAAGTGTTTGTGTACTTGTCTCCAGGGTGTTGGTCATTTAGAATTTCCTTGCAATTGCATCAAATTAATTAGCCTTGACCAGACGTCTACTTTGAAGCGTTTACTTTTACAAACTTTCTGAAGATTTATACAAGAATTATATTCATGCAACTCCCAATAAAGCTATTAGAGTGCTCTCGAAGGTGTTCATATACTAAATATCGAAGGCGGTAACAAAAATTACTCACACTTTGCAATATTTGCTCAAAACCACATAGAACCAAAAGGGGCTTGAAAGTGGTCCTCCGCCACTTCAACTCCTCCTGGGTTCACCACAGGTGTGTACAAATGGTAGGTAGATATGCGGAGATTTATCGGCAGTACATACGATCGAAACAAACAACACCGCAAATTTATAAGAACACCCTGTCGTTGAACGAATGTGCACAGTAGGAAAATAAATTCCTATGCACACCTTTAATTATGTATGTTTTCCACAGAATGAACAAATTTAATTCGAAACTCATGTGATGTAGATGTGTGATGTTCAACGATTTGTTTGCTTTCATACACATGCTTCAGCTCATAATCATTTGATATTAATGCAATCAATGCCTCCATAAATTCCGGGGTTATTTCAAAACAATATACCTAGTTACACGGCAGACTATAGCACCGGTCATTTGTGATCAATAAATTTCTTATTGGTAATTAATTGCTATTGGTCTTCATGCTAATTTTCTTAAATGTATGCAATCAGAGATTCATGTCTCTATCTCGAGCTGAAGTAGAAAACGAGAGTTTTTATTGTCGTTTTAATTTATTGGAACGCTTTAAAGTAAGACAGCGGATGTACATACGTAGTTTTATAATGGAGGTACATATACATATGTGTCTAGGAAGGATAAACTATTCCGAGCTTTTATTGGTGTTTTTTTCTTCTTATGGTTGTTATAGAATGTAAGGAGGAATGACACGATTAGAAATTTCTGAAAGGGACCAGAGATTGTATGTACAGAACTTAGTAAAATATAGTAATAAGTACATAGTTCAGTCAATAGGGACTAAATAAGTCCTTTGCCATATAAAAAGTTGGGATAGTTGTGATTTTTATTTTTATAAATGTTATTCAGTTCCGAGCCCCGATGAAAAATCCAATCTTAGACCCTGTGTTGGGGGGGGGGGGGGGGGGTGCTCCACAAGGTCCACCATCTTGGATAAACATTCTTTCAAAAAATGCATATACAGGGTTATTCAGATCAAGATACCTTCCCGTATACCAGGCGATTCATTGAGCTAAGCTGATCAAAAAATTGTTCCATCACCTCCCCCCCCCCCCCCCCCCCCCCTTAAGAAACCTTTCCTTAAGGAGTTGTGGCCAGTTGATAATTTCGCCAATATTCGTGAACCCTGATGTGCATAAATGAATATAACTTTTGAATCACGCTATAGATTTTGGTTATTGTTAGCTTATTAAATAGCCTAGAATCGCAGCTGTCGAAAAGTGTATTACTTTGTATTTTTAATTAAGCATCTTTAAATTATTCTCACAAATTTCCAAAATTTTGATTTTCTTGCACACAAATTTGGTATGTGGAACAATTTTTTATCAGCTTACCTCAAGGAATCGCGTGGTATACCGGAAGGTATCTTGATCTGAATCACCCTGTATATAGTACCATTTAAACAGGGTGTTTCGTCTATAGTGGTCCATAGGACAGGATATGATGTAGTCACCTAGTCAAACAAAAATTTTTATGGAAATGGGGGAGCTGCATCTCAACCGCCGCGGAGTTACAGGGAGTTTAAGAAAATTCGGTAGTCTTTCATAAAATACCCTGCATTTTAAAAAGTGCAGAGTGTACAGTCACTTACAGAGCTCATTGTATGCGGAACTTAATGAGCTTTCCAAGGAGTGCTCGACCAGCGCCGTATTCCTCTCCCATCAAGAGTTAAGGTGGGTTAATCTAAGAATTCCGGATTTTCCTATCTTTTTTTTACTTTAACATGTTCTTTTTTATTCACAAAAAAGGTGGTTAACATAATTTTTTTTATAAAAACTGTAAATTGTGGACTCTTCTCTATAATTTGCCCGATTATAACTATGTGCTCACTGTAGCCGCTAAATATTTATTAGCTCATAAACAATTCAGGTCATTGCAAAATTAGTCGATAATTTTTTAAATGAAGTGTTTTCAGTAAGGTAATAAATTATCTCAAGTTTAGACCACCATAACTCTTGCGGAAAGAGGACTACGTGGCTGATCGTGCAGTTGTTGGGCAGGTCATGAAGCTCTGCATACAATGGATTCAGTAAGTGACCATACACTCTGTAATTTTTAAAATACATGGTATTTTGTTAAAGGCTAGCGAATTTTCTTAATCACTCTGTAACTCCGAACTAGTTAAGATGCCGGGCAACAGGCCGGGCAACAGGCCGGGCGATAGTAGTCGCCTAGTCAAACAAAAAATTTTATGGCAAGGGGGAGCGGAATTTCAACTATTTCGGAATTACAGGGTGATTAAGAAAATTCGGTATTCTTTCACAAAGTACCCCGCATTTTAAAAAGTAGACAGTGTATGGCCACTTACAGAGCTCATTTTATGCAGAACTTAGTGACCTTTTTTACGACTGCTCGACCAGCTGCGTACTCCTCTCCCCTCAAGAGTTATTATAGAAAAATTATTTTGAAAAACCAACTTTTTGTACCTTCAATCCAAGATGGCTGAATTCGTATTTTTCATCGGAGCCTGGAACTAAATAACATATATAAAAATCACAACTACCCCACCTTTGTAGGGCAAAAAGCCCTACTGACTGAACTAATAGTCATCAACAAGTAATTGATAATTTAAGTAAGTATTAGTAAAAAGTGAGTTAGTAAAATTCTCGGAAAATATTCACAGCATATGAAAAAGCGGAATTAAACACTAGCTTTTGCCCGCTGTATCGCTGCAATGGAATTAGTATTATAAGATCCTCAATTTATTAGAATTAATGAAAGTACCATCAATATGCATCTACAACGTGTCCCGTAAGTGGTGTGATATCTGAATGCTATGGATGGGTCATACTTACACTGGCAAAAAATTGTATATGTGGGGAGGGGGGTAATCCTAACGATTTCCGAGATAAGAGGAGTTAAAGTTATTTGGGTATGTTTTCATAGATCACGCTATTATTACTGAACGTTACATCCTATGATGATGATTTAAACTTTGGTAGATAGACACTCGTTACACCTTTACAACGGTCTATAGATTTTTTCAGTTTTCTTCTTCGTTTTGATGTTATGGTTCAACAAATTTAAAATTTCGGAATTTTTACTTGTTCTTTTTTTTATTTAACTACTATTTTTATAAAAAAAACACGTCATTGATATAAATTTTTAATTTCGGATTTAGAATCCCAAAATCTTAGGTTTAAAATAACCTATTACACCCTGTACCCAAAATGTAATCCATACTACGTTTTTTTCCGGATATGCTTTAGAAGATGTGCAAAAAACCCAGAAAGGTTTATATTTTGGGTACAGGTTATGATAGATCATTTTAAAGCTAAAGTTTTTGGGCTTCTTAAATCTAGTTAGAAAAATTGGTATTGATGAAATATTTTTTGACAAAAATAGTATTTAAATAAAAAAGACGAGTAAAACTTCCGAAACTTTAATTTTGTTGATGGAAAAAATTAATGGACCATTGAAAAACTTTAACGATTATATGTCCACCAAAGTTTAAATCATAGGATGTAACGTTCAGAAATTACAGGGTGATCTATACAAACATTCCCGAATAGCTTTAAGTCGCTTTATCTCGGAAACCGTTAGGAACCCCCCACACCCTTACAATTTTTGCTCGTCTAAGTACGACCTATTCATAGCCTTCGGGTATAAGACCTCTGTAAAATACCATCTACTATATTATCCGACTTCCCATTTGGAGATAATGCATGGTTGTCTCGTATGTTGGACACCCGTGATCATGCTGATCCTCTTGACTGGGATAGAAATAGGGTTTCTCTAAATGTATTTCCGCCACCTGCACGTTTGTCCTTGAAGCTTATTTATAGTCATCTCGAGCTAGATGAGGTACTAGGCAAGAAGCGAAATGCTCCAGAATCGTATCTGCTGATGAGAGTTCAGCATTTTTTTTTTCGAATCTTCATTAAAGTTTTTAAGTTTATTTGGTTAACAGTTTAATTTGTTGGTACATACAATCGCTGGGGGTATCATTATTAAATAAAATTAGCGTGCATATCAGGGTACCTGTTTAATATAAATTCTTCGTGACTGTGTACATTAGTTTAGTTTAGTTTGAAAAGAGGTTGGGACCCCAAGGGGTCCCCGAATGTAGGTTCGAGACGATTACTGAAGTTGAATTAAATTCTTTAATAAGATTTTCTCTAAGTTACATATCTATCGAGATAAATCATGTCACGTTTGCCCCATATCATAATTTTGCCACAAAATTTAGTATTGGTTTACCCCAAATCGAATTTGTTTATACATGGGGCATGAAATACATGAAATACTTTAAAATATTTTTTAAAATATTGTTGTGATGCACGTACAGAAATTTAATTCTATATTTAAACTTGGATTACTCCATTTAGCTAAGAGCAAAATCTTGGTTTGCTTCGTGTAGTTTCAGCGTAGTCTTATATAAATAGAATTTTTGTATTTAAAAAAAAGAGCCTTTTAAGGCATATGTATTATAAAATATCTGTAACACAGGCACAATTTATTTCGGAATCAATTTTGATGACAGCTGGCATAAATAAACTTGGAACACTGATAATTTAAGGACTGTTTATAATAAAGACTACCTATGAATAATGAAAGCAACAAGAGAAACTTGTTTTTTATTTTTATGAAATAACTTTTATTGAACAACTGTTTAATTATCTACATTATTCACAACCGACATGATATAATTACTACATGCTATAAAATTGGTGAAATTTTTGCTTTACGTCCTTCATTAAATTTTGTCCAGACAGTATCAAACGCATCGGACGCTCTTTTATACTGCCTCTAAAAAATGCCTATGTCAGCAGAGTGTTTGTTTTTTCTTAAATTTTCTGTCAATATTAGACCAATATTTGTTGATTGGTCCTAGTTTTGGACAATTTGGAGGATCTGCTCCCTTGGGTACTAAGCATATGCATTGGGCATCGTAGAAATCTCTGCCTTTTCTCTCGTAGTGGTAAGATGCTAAACCCGCACAAAACAAAGCTGATGCACCGTTCTCTCTAAAGAATGAAAGAAAACGCTTCTGAAGACACTGGATGAAGTTCGTTTTTAGTAGGTACCCTATGTATAGATAACAGGGCCCACCAAATATTTTGCGTTGCGGTTGACAGTCCAACTGAAACGCGTCGCATTGATTGCGAACTAGAGATGTGCGACCTCAGTTCTAGATATTCTTTAGTGGTCTTAATGTGGAAGTATCATATGAGGAAGGTAAAACAGTATAGTTTAACCACACTGTATGTCCGGAAATATGAGGCAACATGTTCGAGGTCCTCGACCTAATAAGGCAGACAGCAATTACGATGATCTTTATTGCTGGCACAAGACAAGCTTAATGTCCTGGGGCATGAATCTCGGTACGGGTACGTCAGAGGCTCTTGAAGCATTAATTGGAACAGCGATTAGGATAACCTTGGTCTTAACACTATAATGTCCACTTGTATGTCTAGCCAGTATTGGTCACACACAGGATAAGATCGGAGCAGCCTAGAAGAAAGGCAAAAAAAAAAAAAAAAAAAAAACAATGGGTATCAGACAGCTAGCGCAGACGCACTCCTTGGCACAGGCCAATAGGTTCACTTTTAGCCGTAATATCACCACGAATTTTGTTGCGTACACCTCAAGTTACTGGGGAACATATATCTGCAGTGTGGAGCGTACAACGTAAAACCAGTTGAGCCTATTTCAAACAGGTAGAGGCGTTTCCCTGTTTTTGTTGTGGACCCTGAGCTATACGACAGATTTGATGAAGATCCGTATGCACCTGTATTCTGTAGCGTCTACGGATTAAACATGTTGGTGTTGTGTCTAAGCAGACAACAGGTCGTCCTAAATGGAACAACTAAAAAGAAAAATACGAACCGGCATTCGAGCGTCTATGAACATAATCTCCAATAGACGTGAGTCTAAATAAAAGACATTGATTCTGGAATAGAATTCTCTGCATCATTTGTTGCAAAATATTTTCGTACAAGAGTTTGTTTTCCTTTCGCAAACATTATAAAAACTTTTTCACAACATTACCTATTTAAGCCTAGTATCGAGTTCGAGTAAAATGTGACATTTCAATACAAATTTTAGCGCTGGTAAAATCGCAATCAAAAATTTTACTGATGATTTTACTTGTGCAGTACGGAGTTCACTGGTAAAAAGTTTCAGGTAGATGGCTCTTTGCATGTCTCCACTTAATTTACTGAACATTTTAATGCGCGTAGCATTAAAATGCTGGTAAAATTATGACATTTCCCGTTTCTATGACAATTTTTAGATTGTTTTTTGAACTCATTGAAAAATTTAATTTTAATTGAAAATTTTCAGACGTTTTTCTTAATTTATTGAAGGTTTTAAGTTTCTTTAACAATTTTCAGATTAATTAATTCATTTTTTAATTCTAAGTTGTAGAAACATTTATCTAAATTTTATAAATAATTTGAAGTTTTTCAGCGATAAAAATCTGTCACTTTCTCCACATTAACATACGTCAAAATTTTACCAGCGATTTTAATGTGAAAAATTTGGAGTCCGCGTTAAATTTTACTTTGCTCGAACTCGATACTAGGATTAAAGTCTGACAATAAATTAATTAATTCTCTTGTTTACAAAAAGTATTTCATACGAGATCAAACCCACTTTACTAAAGCCCTTTTACGCTCAGTGAAATATTAATTGCTAAGCATTTAGACAGATAAAATTGCCCGATTTACGTGTTGATTGACGATGGTGATAGGGTATTGACACGTCGGCACATGTTTTCACCTAAGACGAATTTCGTTTGGAAATTTTCATACAAAATTCGGCTCCTAGATTTTGCAGCTTGGTTCTTTTCAGGTGTTCTCTTCAGTGTTTTCTGAAAATGGTAACTTCCCTCTTCTTTTAATTGGATGGACCATACCATATAACGTTCCAGCCTTATCAGCCATATCTCTCAACAACATGTTAGCATTTCGGTTAAAGTTATCTCCTACTTCTTTGGCCAACTTTTGGTCTATCAAACCATAGAAAAGCAATAACAGAGTTGAAACATATATGGCAGCAATATTCCCTCGATTTTAAAAGCTCTCTTGAAAAGAGCTTTTGCCACTTTCCTCTGCTCGACTTGTGTGCATGTCACACTCAAACGTACGCAGCTATACGACAGGCATAATTCGTAGGTGAAAATTGGTTGAACAGCCATCATAGGCAAAGCGAGAGCAAGCTATCTTCGTGATCGGTACGATAAATTGCACGGAATATTGATTTTATGAAAGCGGAATAGATGTTTGATGGCGCGGGTGAACTAGGCTGGGTGATATAATGTTTTTTTCTGAGTAAATAAAGTATGTGTGCTTTCCAGTCCCATTGGGACGAAAAATCAGCGCTTCTGAAAGGAGGACAGTTTAAGTGCTTCTCTCGCCATTATTTGGTTGGGCTTTAGAAGCATGTTCACTGTTTTATCATGAAAAACAAGCAAAGGCGCAAGTATGTAACTCAAGTGCTTCTAGAGCCTTCGCTTGGAAGCTCTGTAGAAGATTATTTTATGAGCTCCAGCGGATTGAAGTGCAATAACCTTTAATCTTAAGTTTTTATACACTTTATAATTTGAATTTCACCAAGCAAATGTCTTGTCTGAAACTGCGAATCACAATGACTAATCGATAAAAGAAACTTGCATGATCACGTTCGCATTCAATATTTGCTTCGAAATTGCTTCAGATTGCTTCCAGAAAAGCACTTTTTCGGAAGCATATCAGCTAGATACAAGCGCTTCGAATGTGCTTTTCTTTGAAGCGCTTAAAAATTTTCCCGCTGGGAGGTGATCTCATATAATTTTCCACGACTCTAATCCGTGGATTATTCCACCATTGTACGAAGTAACTCATCTCTCATTTTCCATGTGATGTTCAGAGTGCTTAGAAATACCTATGTACATAATTTGAAGTTTAGGTTAATATAAGCCAAAATAAAAGGGACAATTTTGGCTTATTTAATCAACTTCATGAAATTTAATACCACAAATAATCATGAGCAAACGCAAGCGCCTTATTCCTGTAATATAGTATCTTGAAGGCGTCTTATGAGATTAAGGAAGAAGCGCTGCGATGATTATCCAAAAAGCTCATTAAAGCTATCGAAAAGACACATTCAAAAAATTTCTTCGGTCATCATTTATACCGCTCCTAGAGCGCTTCTTAAGAACAACATTGAAGCGATTTCCTCTGCGTTAATCCTTATGTTAAAAATCAATGAACTGGGATACGGAAAAGAAGCACAACAAGCTTCAATGGAAGCGTTTCAGGAGGGCTCTTAGAGCGCTCTTTTCCCCAGTGGGGTGTGTTGGCTGTTAAGTAGACATAAAGTTTTCCATGTACAATATTTAAATTTCTCATCTGTTTACTGGAAATTTAACTTTTATACAGTTTTTTTAAATGCAAATAAATAAAAAGTATAAAATGAATTAGCGGATACAGATCTACATATAGGATAGGTAGAGTAGATTAGAGATTTTAGTATATTCTCCCTTTGGCATAGGCTCACAGGCTATCCGTTAGGGGACAGGGAGGTGAATGACATCTGTTTTTGGCGGCAGCCTGTATCTCGCTCTAGGACCACTTTATACGGCTTATATTAAAATAAATTTGTCCCCTCAATGTGGTTCACAGTTTGCTTTTGATCCATGTTTCGCAATGGTGTTTTTTTTTTAATTAGACTGCACAATGCTCACAAACAAGCCTTTGCTTATGTCAGTCGTAAATTTTAATTTGACAATAATATTAGTTTATATTTTAATTGATAAGCTTGAATAAACTGGATTTAATCTACAAGAAATTTAGGAGAACATTTTAAATTAAAATTAAAATCCGAATGAGCTTTGGATATTTTATTGATCATGCCTAAGAAAATTTGATAAAAAACTTAATTTCGGTCGACATTATATAAATAACGAATGTGTTTTTATCACAATTATTGAGAAAAAAAGTACGGCCTGATGAAATAGTCTGATAACTTAACTCCTTTTGTTTCTTATAGGTTCAAGATTTTAAATTTTTGTCGAGCCCGGTAATTGTTCTCATGTTTGTTTTTAACTGTATCTATCTGGCAAGTGCAATTTTTTCTCAAAAGTACTAAAATTATAACTTCATGCATTGATTTACGGTGAAAATAGCAAGGGTGGTTTTCATTGTACTGAGTAGGGTTACACTTAATGCATATATGAATAATATTTTCAAAAATTCCGGCTTTGAAAAAGTCCTTTTCAAAAATTTTATTAAATACTGATACAGCGCTTTTGCAAGTAACGAAAAATTTTTCCATCGCTGCCTGAAGCGTACCTTCTTTAAAATTTTGGAATTGAATTAGAAGCTCACTTGACGAGGAAATTAAAAGAATTGGGGTTAGGCTGAAAACTTTTACGGCAAGGTTCACAATATTTACCAGGTGCTTTTCTTTAACCATTTGTATATAACGAATCCATAAAAATAAGGATTGCGTTATCAGATAATTCTGTGGCTTTAACTTCTACAAAAGACAAATCATCGGGCAAAATGTCTTCAGATAAAATATTGTCCATATTTATCTTATAATTTTGACTAGCTTTGGTAGATTTATTAACATCACATTCAGATAAATGTGTTTCTTTGTCATTCTCATTAGAGGATGATTGATTTTCTGTCTCATCAATAGCTTTTCAGTAAATTTTCAACATTTTATCATTGTCAATTACCAAAACTCTTTAAAATAAAACACCTAACAAATATTACTAAAGGACGATATTGTTCAAAGAAATATCGTAACTCTCAAATGATAATTAAGAAGAAAAAATAAAATAAAATCAAACAAGGAAATATCAGTTTTAAAATTCACGTAGGTATTAAAAAGAGACTACTATATAAAAAAATCTCAATTCCAATTAGTTGAAAGAAATACTGTCTAAAATTAAATACGTAAGGATGACGGTACGCTATTATTTGATATTCCGTATTGTTTGCCGATCTTGGCTTTGCCAATGTCATCTGTTGTGAACTCACTACGGGATGCACATGCAGTAAGAAAAGTAATACCTGAAATACCGTGCAGTGTACGTGCATACATCCCAGCGAAGTCGACTTTATGTAGTTCGATGTAGGCAGGCCGATGGCACCGCACCGCAAGCATCTACTCTCAGTATTGTGTGTACTGGCTATTGATCGCTTAACACCATCGAACAAGTTTTAGACCAGCCATGTGCTACTAGAAGTAGATTGGGAGCACTTCAGCGAAAGCTCTGTGGCAAAAATCTGACCTTAAAGTTTTCTACTCTGATACTGTCTTCTCTATTATTGAACTGTCCTTCCTGACCCGGACTTTCTCTGGACACGATAGGATATTCGAAATTTATTGAGAATATTTTGAG
The DNA here is from genome assembly GCA_963924295.1 of Dioctria rufipes. Lineage (NCBI taxonomy): Eukaryota > Metazoa > Arthropoda > Insecta > Diptera > Asilidae > Dioctria > Dioctria rufipes. Next base: position 263,993 of record CAWUPM010000055.1, read on the forward strand.
TGGTCTTATGAATTTCCAACTTTTTAGCTAAGCTTCTGTAAGACATATTCGGATTATCCATATGGGTGGAAAGAATTAATTTCCGACATTCCTCTTGGCTGGCTTCCATATTTACTGCATAAGAATTTTGCATCACATGTCTTGCCAACGGTCTCTAATTTTCTTTACCTGGTGATAAGTAATGGAAGCGGAGATAGGTGATCGGATGTTTTCTGAAACAGTCCTTATCTCAATACAATGTACCGATTAACATCCACCAAGCTGGATTTAAATATAAGGCAAAAGATATAAAATCTCTTTTAGTTTATCTTCGAGATGCAAATAGAAATTATTATCAAACATTTTAATGCTCAAATAAAGAGTGTTAGTGAGTAATTGCGTATTTCATTTTGTTTCTGTTATTTTTTATTTTCCTGTTTTTATTAACTTAAAGAATGAGGTAATATTTATTTGTTCAAGTAGACCTTTTTGGGGTTCTCCGGTACAAATAAACGCAAAATAGGGATTTTTTTTATTGTTTTTTTATTACATAATTATTTTATTTAGGGCGGCAAAATTTCAATTGAGAATTTTGTCTGCATTCTCATATTTTCATTAATTTGTTTTCGAGTCACGCAATTCCGTTATTTGGGATCTGTTAATGATTCGAGCCAAGCCTTGAAACCTTACCGCCCTAAATCAAATGATTGTGTGATAGAATAAATACAAAAAATTTTTTTGTTGCCTTTCGTTTGTACCGGAGAATACCCAAAAGGCCTACTTGAATAAATATAAACTTTACCCTGTAAAAAATCATAAAATTATATACATTGCGAATGTAGAAATGTATTTTTGATTAAACCAACTAGAAAAACAGGGCTAAATTAAGATTTTGAAGTAATAAAATATTTCTTTTAATTTTATTCGTAAAGTGTACAAGCAATGTAGTGTTCGGAAATCAAGGTGCAAGTTAATGAAATTTTATCAGAAATAAAACTAATTCAAGATATAAATAGATGGAAAACAACTGAGTTTTTATACAAATTTAAAAAAAAATTATCGAACAGTTTTTTGTATAATAGAGGCTGCAACTTTAACTTCATTTATCTCAAAACTAAATTTTTGCATATAGGGTAAAACAATATTTAGGTGAGGAATTGTGTTTTTTCAGTGAAGTGGACCTTCTGTCGATGTTTGAATAAAATCTGAGCTTATGCTCCGGATGTTAACTTATTGCAAAATCTCGATCTTATTGTGGCATAAGATCGACAAAATCCGGCAAACAGATCATCCGAACAAATTGTAAAACACAAGAACAACGATGGCTATAACAAAACACAATATATGTATGCCACGCACATACCGTGTTTTATTGTAGTTATTATCATGTTCCTACGTTTCGTTCCATAAAACGTTCCTAGAGAAATTGTTCCTTACTGCAATAGTCGTCGGCCATCGCAACTGTGTTTAAGCCTTATGGTAGACAGTTTAACCAATTTCTTCCTCCTCACCTTTTGTCTTCAGTACATACAGTCTACAATACTACAATTAACTAAATCAAACTTCGTTTTACAATGACTAGATAGTTCTGTACATAAGGATATTATCAATAAAATATTCAGAGTAAAAAGTTCCCATGTACATAAGGCGGGGCGAAACATTTTCATTAATTATTATTCACAGTCATGCTGTATCCATGAAATGCAATTAACTATGGAAATACATCATCAACTTTTTCGCCCTAGCTCTAATTGTAACAGTCATTTCATATCTGCACCAAAAATTCGTGTTCGATTTCTTTCCTGAAAAATAAAAAGCCATACATGCTGTGAAACTTTCTGCAAACAGCATCAAAAATTTTCGAATGTTGAATAAGAGCAAACAATAGAGGTAGTTATACAGGATTTGAGGATACATAAGTCTTCCATATCCTTGGAAAATATATATATGTATATGCTTCAAATTTGCTGTATGACATGGATACAAAAGCCTGGAGGCGTATTTGATATATGATGATGGCACTTATTTTACTGATGAAAAATTGCTTTTCTTCTATTATGCCTGATTACAAGTTCACGCTCTACCAGCCCAGGATTGACAAAAAGCTTGATAAATGAAAAGCTTGCAAAGTTGGAATATGTTTCTATATGAAGGAGAAATATGATTGGCAATGATGAAAATTTCCTTGACTTGGATAAATATCTTGTGTTAGGTAATAAGGCAGTGATGACATAAATACAATGATTAGATACATACAAATAGGTAGTTTAAACATACTTTTCCTCTATTGGTGGGGTTTTTAATATCAATACATGGCGTAAAAAAAAATAGATTGGATAACCAGAGGAAAATGAAAAAGAGATCTTAGGGAACATTTTCTTAAATAGACTACTTAGCAGATGGACAAATATAGGTTCATAAAAATTTCGGTTAAATAAAAATAAATATAGCCAAATTTTGAACTAGTTTTCCAAACTATTAAACTACCTTCTACCCACAGCTTTTAACATAATGCACAAGTTTTTCCTTCTTTTTATGTATTACATTAGTTTCGTTCATGAAATGTAAATCCACAAATCAAAAGTAGATGCACAACTATGACTAAAGTAGCCCAAACACGATACAACTGTCGGTCCAACTAATGGACCAATTCATGTCGGCGTAAAATCGTTGTGTGGTGTGTGGGCCAATTGTATCGCAAGCTCTGTTGGATGGTTTGGATGTGCATACAGGCAAACCGCTGTTGATGAAGGGAATCGTTCAAAACCCTCAAGAATACTTCACAAGCCATGAAACAAACTCACTCACTGGGACATGAGAGCCCCAACGGAGTCCTATAGCTTTCTAAAATATTTGCAGTGTTCTTATCGAAAATTGACAAAAGTTTGATTTGAATAGCTCTTGCCTATAAAATTACTAATTATACAGAAAAATAATCTTAGCATTGCTTTCTTATCTTCCGAACCGAAATAAATTTGTTATATCTTTCCTAACAAAATTATTTAAAAAAATTTTACTGAACCAAATGAACACGATTCCTAAACAAAAACTCTCATCTGAATGATCGTTGTACATACAAGGTGTTTCCCCTTAGGAGGTCCATAGAGAGGGAGGTGATAGTACTCACCTAGACGAACCAAAAATTGTATGGCAAGGGGGGGGGCAATATCAACCGTTTAGGTGTTACAGGGTGATTCATAAAAAAAACTAGGTTTTCACAAAACACTTTGTAACTTAAAAACTTAAATAGCCAAGAATAGTAGCTGTCGAGAAGTATATACCTCTGTATGTTTTAATTAAGCATCTTTAAATTTTTCGTTTTTCAAAAACTTTTGTGTGTAAAAAAATCACAATTTTGGAAATATTTGAGAATAATTTAAAGATGCTTACTTAAAAAATACAGAGTAATACACTTCTCGACAGATACTATTCTTGGCTATTTAATAAGCCAACAATAACCAAAAGCTATAGCGTGGCTCAAAAGTTATACTCATTTAGTCCCATCAGGGTTCACGAATATTGGCGAAATCTTCAACTGGCCACAGCTCCTTAAAGGAAGGTTTCTAGGGGCGGGGTATGTGGAACAATTTTTTGATCAGCTTACCTCAAGGAATCGCGTGGTATACCGGAAGGTATCTTGCTCTGAATCACCCTGTATATAAGTATATATATGTATGAATTGAAATCCTTCCTTACAGTTACAGTACCTTGCCATATTATTAGACCCATTAGCATTTTCAGTTTAAGTTATGATAACTTGAAATGTTTGAAATATTTGACCATCTTTTTTTTTTATTAATCATTTTCCCTATCCCTTAGGAAATAAAATACAACACCAAACTTATTTAATAAGTACTTATTACTTGGTAAAAAAAAAAAAAATACAGCCATACGACGAGGCATACTGACGCCATTTATTCTTTTATTATGGAGATGAGCCATTCATGGTTTTAGCATTATTAGCTTATATGAAAAATTTATTGATCACATTTTTATGGTTTTTAGGCTCATAATAGTTATAAAAATTAAACGCACCGGATATATTAATCCACTTAACAGGAAATTTTTTGCCGTTATACGAGTTGTTAGCCAACAATTCTAGCATTAAATTATTGCCAACACACCAGATAATGAAAAACAACAACAAATAATCCATAAGAGCAGTTGTAAAATATCAAATCCAAAGTAAAACGAATGATTTGTTGACAATTAGTCTAATAATTTGGCAAGGCACTGTATACCTATCAAAATTGTTTTATGATTTTGATTTTATTTTTGTGTGGCCGCTTAACCAGAATCAGTGTAACACGGGGTCATACTCCCGAATCTCAATTCTTACATACCATTCATGGGCATTTACCTAAAGTATAAATAAGACGTTAAAACTTTCAAGTGGAGAGCATATTAGTGCCCTCACTTGTATTGAGGATGTGGTCGACGTGGTTTATAGTACACTATTTATGAGATCTGTCTAGGTTGAAAGTGAAAAATTAATATGTCATACTTGTAATACAGAGATTTATGGCTGATAGGCTTATTTCTTGTGGATATTGCTCAGGTTCTATTTGTTGTTGCTGACTAGCTTGACTAGCTTCCTGGGCAAAAATATTAAGAGACGGGAAAATATGGATATCTGATGAAACATGTGCCGAATTTGATTAAAGAAGGAAGCTAAGAATCGAACTGTTACCTCAGAGTAATGATGATGTACAGCACCAATTACTATGTTTCCATGCTGAGTTCAATCCGAATTGAATCCGAATTAGTACTCATGGCACGATAATTGAATTTAGTTTCGTTCAAATTTCAAGTTTTGTACACAGTGTTTTCATGAAAATAGTAAATATAATTTCAAAAATGGACTAAATCGGGCAACATTTTCTTGGTGTTGCCATATAAAAATTTAAGATTTGTACGTATACAGTGAAAAAAATCAGTCCTAGACGATTTCATTGCACTGAAAAGTTATTCAGAATATGAAATCCTATGAAATTGGTCATCATCATTTATGCTTTCAAACGAACAGTTCTAGAAATATATTAAACCTTTTATTTTGAAAGTGGTGCAAGTTCATTTCTTATTTTGTGTTTTTAAGTTAAACAGTGTAAAGAGTGTAAATTTATTAACTAATTATGGTTAGGAAAGAATTCTGAAAAAAAAAAAATACTATACCCAAATGGACTTGTACCACTTTCAAAATAAACGGCTCATATGCGAAAAACTACTTCAAAAATCAAACTTGTACAGATAGGTGACCATTCAAAATTACATACGGGCATTCATCTATTTTTATTATGAAAGGCATTCTTTTTATAACTTTCTCTTAAATAATTTACAGACCGTGCCTCTATTATAGGTATTTGGATTCAAAGTTATCATTTCGTGTAGTAACTACACATACCAGAAATTGGAAAATTTTAAAGGTTTCAAAGTTAGTTTAATTCAGGCAGACTGCATCACAGGTCAAGAAAACTTCATCTTTCAGCAAAAGAAGAACGTTGGGAAAGTGTAAAATTTGTTCGATTTTCTATGGAAGAACCCTATGATAAATTAAATAAAAATTAACAAAAAACTTTGCCACACTCACTCCACAGTTAACTGATAGAACAGAACACACAATAGTCTCCGGAAATCTAGAGACGAAAAATAAGCACAATTTGAAAAATGGAGGTCGAACTTGCAAACCCGATTCATTTGAAACACACGACGGGAGACCGGAGCCGGAGACTAAAAAAATCTCTAGTAATTTGGTATCTTTAGAGAACTTTTGCATCTCCAAAGTGTATAAATGGGTCTCTGGGTGTTCAGAGATCGAGAAAGTGGTCTCTTGAAGTTGAAGTCTCTCGCCATGTACATAGCTTCATATTTCCCAAGAAAAGAAGCTACTTTGAAAGTTATATGGCACACTAAATGTAATAAGTTACTAATTTTAGTTCCTTTAATTACCCAGCGGGAAAAAAGCTCTGTTAAAGTCCTTTTTAAGCGTTCCTGCGGAAGCACAAAGTGCTTCGATTGTGCTTCAGTTTCATAAACATTTTAACATTGCGTGTCCGCACAAACAAGGACATCCTTTTAGCTTCGTTTTAATAGCTTTTGAAGAACTTTGTGTGAAGCAAATTGGACACTCTGCACGATTGCAGCTGCTACAGTGTCGGAACAAATAGTTACAGTTAATTACAGAAAATTTAAAGTTTGACTATTACGAGTATGTGAAGTAAATGAAAATAACATAGTTTTAAGTTTAGCATTATATATATATTTTATATATATAATCAACTTCTCAAAGAAAATGTCTTCTAAAACTCTGCGAATCACAATGACTAATTGTAAGGTGTCAACATGAGAAACTTGCATGATCACGTTCGCATTCAATATTTGCTTCAAAATTACTTCAGATTGCTTCCAGATAAGCATTTTTTTGGAAGCATATCCTGTACCCTAGCCACAAACGCTTCGAATCTCCTTTTTTTATTTTCTACTGTTTTTTGTAAACTGACTAATTTTATAATAAATAAATAAAGAAAGACATTATGAATAACAATTTAACCTATTTCATTAGTAAGTTAAATGGAAAATTATTTGGCAAGAATGACCGGGCTTTAAGCTAAAAAGTCCGGGGCTTTCGAGCTTATTGTCCTAGTTTAAGGACCTTACAGATGGCAGCCCTAAGAAGGACTAACTCATATTATCCTCGAGTTATTGTGCTTATCCATGCTGAGGTGAAAACCCGGCGCCATAGCCCAGTAATTCCGGCACAGGCATGTGCGGGTTGAGGAACGCTACATCATATTTCATTGAAAAATTTAAGTCACGTGAATGTTTTACTTTCTGTGCTAGTGTATTATATTACACGTAGAATACTAGTTGAGAAAGCGAAACGTATATAGATTAGCAAGATATTATTGTTTTTTTCTTGTGAAAGCGCAAATGTGGGTGGATACTTGTTCCTTCAACCAAAGTCTAGCGAAAGCGAAAGTACAAACATCACCGTCAACAATTTACTAATGTCAGTGCAATTGCACACATCTTGTGAAAATGTAAATAATTGCAGTAATTTTTTTTTTTTATTTATTGGTCTTTTCAGAAAATATTTTCTTTTTTACAGGGAAAGAAAAGAAAATACAATAAATTTATAAAATTCAATGTAAATTTGAACATTTCAATATCAACAATCGAGTTTACGAAACGAAGACGTGCGTCACTTTAAATCTAAGGTACACATTTCAATGCGTTATTTCTACTTCTCTAACCAGCTAGCAAGCCAAAATACTTCACCAAAAAATAACCAATATTACCCATGTAATTAACTGGTTAATTAACCAGTTTAGTTAATAGGGGAAAACAGGTAAGTGAAATTCGTGCTCCTGAACAAAAGATTTTCTGAAAATTTTTGTTGGCAACTTGTCGCGTCATCCTCATTATGTTAAGTAATATGGGACTATGTACCATATATTCAATTTTTTGACAACAACCAATTTACGGTGACTGTGATTGTTGTGTCGCTCTCACTGTGTTTTTGCCTAGACGTATGGCCAACCCTGACGATATTCTCTAACATTTTCACGCAATTAAGATCCAGACGTTTTGTGTAATTTAATAGGTTTCGCACTCCAGGAGAAAACTTTACATGGAACCCTATATGACTTTTATTTTATAGAATAACTAGAACCATACCTTTCCCTGAAAACTTTGTTACGCTTAGCTGGAACGTAGCAAAGATTTCCTTTATAAATTATTGTTGTCATTCCATAACTATTATTTGGATTATTTTCGAAACAAAGAAAATGTACTGCAAAAATTAAATAAATTTTCAAACTTTTAACCCAACCATTATGAAAACAAATGAGTTTCCTTAACTCATTAATAAAGTAACAACATCTCTATAAATTCTGCTCAAGGAACGGGACTACATATTCTTATTTTTCAATAATCGAGCTCATTAGTCCCTTTCATTACTAAAGCACTCCCAGAGGCACCTGCATAAATATTGCTAACTTCTTTCCGGTCATAACTGTACACAAGAAACTTAATACAAATGCATCGGTAAATGGGATTGTAATTCAGTCGTTTGTCACTTAAGCTAATTAGAATTTCCCTCCGTTTTGCGGTACGAAAACTATGTTGAGACTTTTTATAAATAAATTCGCCCTCATTTCACTTGCTTAATCAAGATAAAATTTTCCGCCTTCTTCATGTAGTTACGAATAAGTGGGCGGTATAGATAAATGTGTGGACAGAATTAACGGCCAAATTATAAATGACAGAGATGGCGAAGCTTGTGCCATCGATCCTTACCCCTTTTTATGATCCTATGAAGTGTGATTTAGAATTACCAATAATGGGTTCCTATAGCAGCAACATGAACTTAATTTAAGACATACTATATATACAATTAATTTCAGATATACAGCTGGCACAATTCTCATTAAAGATGAAGAAACACATAAGAAAACAAGAAGAATAATAAGATAAGGCTTATCAATTGTTCTAATAGCTCCATAAACTATGTGTCCCCACATATGTAACCAAATTAATTTCGAAGTTCAATTCAGATGACCCAATGCAACGATGTCTGGAAAGCCTTTTTGAACCCATAAATGAAAAGGTCAGCTCCATTTCCATTGAAAACCATGTGACAATATTATCTGAGTATGTATGTATGGATGTATGTAGCAACTCCATTAAAAAGGTTTTTCTTCTTTTCTCAAGAATATAACAGCTAGATGAAAATCATCATTATTTGTCCTGTGGAGTAACTTATGGCAGCCATTCTACTTCTGTGTACTTTTCCGAAATGTGGGAACTGAGGCGATTTATCTTAAATTCATGCCGTGGATGGAGCTATAAAGATGGCAATAAATTAAGTTTTTATTGGTATTCAGGTAAGGCTTCAATTCGAAAAGTAAAAGTAGTTTTGATTTAAGCTATTCAAATTGAATCGGACAGAAATTTTACTATAATTGATTAAGAATAAACGTAAACACCAAATGCAACTTTATTAATAAAAACTTAAAATAGTTGCTTCTCTGGAGTTAGAGTAATGAAATCAATTCTTCCATTGAACTCTTAGCAACTATTTTGTCTTGTGGCGCTAGCTTTTATTTTTTAACTATAACGAATTATCGTCGTTAATTTATCATTCTGAATCAAGTGATATTTGAAAGTACTAAGTCATAAAAAGCATCAGAAAGTTTTCGGTTGCAATTTAAATTCAACTTAAGAAATTTGGTTCTGTAAAAGAAGTGCAGTATAATGAGCGTTCGCACCAATTTAAGGCTTATCTCAACTGAGAGCAGCCGTATAATTTGTAATCACCAGTACTATGTTTCCATGCAGAGTTCAATCCGAATTGGATTCGAATTAGCGCTCATGGAAACGAGAATTGAGTTAAGTTTCGTTCAATCCATATTAACTCCACGAAACCAGTCGGATTGAGTTGGGTTTTGTGTAAGTATTAGTTAAAGTACTGCGGATGGGTGGCTTTGTATGAAATATATTAGGCATATGTTAACTCAAGTCAAGCCGTTAATTGGAAACAGCATCGAGTTAACTCAGCCAGCAAAACTTAACGCTAGCTCAATCCTTAACTCAATTCGGACTAATTGAAATATTTGTAGTACTGGTTGCAAGAGGTAAACTTGAAGTTAAATAAAACCCCCAGTTTTTTGACGAAGCTGAAAGAGGTAAGGACTGCTGTTAAGTAAAACATCAGCTAAATCAGTTGACTGGATATTGGTTCTATAGAAAGGCAAAAATGCTGACTTGATAGCATTAAGGGGAAATTTATTTTCCAATAACCGCTCAAACATGCTGACTTGATAGCATTAAGGGGAAATTTATTTTCCAATAACCGCTCATTATATTCGTTATAGATCTTTACTAATCGTAAATATGCAATCTTTTCATAAGCTTATCGGCTGGGCCTTACTAGAGTAAAGCTGAATGGGCGAATTCTTAGGAACAAACTAAACAGATAAGGTCCCAAAGTTCACCCATGAATAGCAACTTAATGAAAAGAATGTTTATACTTAAAAGGTCTTGTCCCTTAAGTTAGGCGCAGACTGACACGGTGGTGATGTCGGTGGTAAGGCGACTAATCGCTGCATGCGTTCTCAAATGTGTCAGCATACATTGCTGTGATTTGCTGAACAGCGATGAGCGGTGATGCGGCGATTAAATATCGCCACTGCCACCAACAGCTGCATACACCATTTCACCGCGTGGCGCAAGTATATAAGTAGCACGTGCAGAATGGAATATGAACAAGTGATTGAACTTGTGAGAAAATATCCAATTTCGTATGATTTGCGTAATGAAAACAAAAAAATAAAATAAAAATAAAATAATAAATATGGGACGAAATTGAAAAGGAAAAAGGTATAAAATGTATTTATCCTTTTTCTTTGTTAAAATAATATAAAAAGTTTTGACTCATTTGCCTCATTTCTTTATGTTTTTACATGTTATTTAAAATTTGAAAAAGCTTTTATTTGAGGTTCAGGAGATTCTCAAGTTTTAAATCTTACAAAATTACACAAGCTGCTCGAATTATTTTTATTGTTATTATTACATTGGTTTCTTACGGCCTGGAAAAAACTCTCCATATTTGAGAAAGAATGCCAAATGCATTCTCCGCTACTCGTCTAGCCAGAGACAAGTATCGAATGCCGCATAAGGTATGTTTTTAAAGGGAAACCTTCGTCACCATTCAATACATAGGGTGTAGTTGTTGTTTGATTCGTAATGATTTTGCTGCCGGAAGAGCAAACTGTTCATTTTCAAATTTCAATGTTTTTCCCATAACCGCCTACATCTATATACATATAAATTTTTAATCAAGTCCAACAATAGCCAATAGAACAATGGAAAACTTTTTCAAATAAGAAAAGTACATAGATCCGTTTTTTTTTTTAGGACACTTAATTGTGTATGCTTCCGACACAGTTCGGAAATTTCAATTTTTCTAGAAATCCATTGGCTGATGCTTCCCATGTTTGTCTTATAGGCTCGGGTAAATAAGTAGATTGCATTCGTTACCAAATTATTTGACATACTTTTCGAACATTGCAGCCTATAGTAGTAAATCCTCCTCTGTAGCTACTGCCAATTGTCACCAGTAGCTAGAAATTTGAGAACATATTTTGTTTATGAATTATAATAATTTTAATTATTTTTCTTTGAAAATTTCAGGAGACGAACTGAAAACACATTGGAAAATCTAAGAGATTCTTACAGCAAACATTTAAGAAGTATAAAAACCCATACAGGCCAAGCAGCAAAAAACAAAAACGCTTAAAAAACTTGGGCATGGGCAAAACATATGGATTTTCTAAGGCCTTTTTTAAAAATTCCAAAATCTGCAACATATGTTCGTAGCGATGGTAACGGCTCTATTGATGAATTGCCTAAAAGTAAGCATTTATCACAAACAAAGAATGAAATACATGTAGGATACCAAAGTGTTAGACGTAACCAGCAACGAACGCAGCCAAGCCAAAAGCCATGAAGCCGAAAGCTGTTCAGTAGAGGACTGATGTCATCGAGTCGTCTGTCATTGAGTTGATTCGAAAAAGAGAGAACGAGCGAAGCGGGTGTAGCACTCACGCAAATTATATATTTTGTTAAATAAAATTGTTAGTCGAGCTTAATATTTATTGTATTTTATCATCCCAAGTAAAGAATCCCTACATACATATATGAATTAAAATATTAAAATATATACTTTTCCTACCGTAGAGTAATTGCCAGACGTTGTACTGCAGGTACGACACAACGTAAATTCGTAACATATTTTTGAATATCCTCTTCTATATAACCCAGTTATTCATTAATACTGGGCTCCGTTTTTCTAAAGTATTGATAAAACCACTTTTCATCTTTCGGCAAATCTGCGAACAAGATATAAAATTCTCCTTTGATTTCTCGGCTCAAATTGATGTCACAGCTCCATTTCCTTTTTAAACTTCGTTTCTATAATAGAAAATAATTTAAAAACTTGCCTACATAAAAGTAAACTATAATATAATCAGAAATACTTACTTTCCTTCATCTTCGCATAATGCAAACATAAATAACAAAAGTTCTTCTTCAGTATTTCCACTAATTTCAGAAGTAATGATTCTTTTCAGAAATCGTATTAAAATGAAGCAAATTGAAAAAAAATCGTAATCGCCACCACACCAGTGGGAGTGGTTATCACCGCAACCGCTTCGTTACTCCAACCGCCTTAACACCGCCACCGCTATCACCACCGCGTCAGTCTGCGTCTAGCTTTAGCCGATTACTGTCTTCCTACTGTCTTCCGAAAGAGAGTTTTGTCTGAGTTTTATACTTAGCTGAAAACAACAAATGCAAATCTGTAGCTTGAGTGAGAGTAGTGGTAGTAACTACAACTCCTCAATTGTAATTTGTTACTACCATTAGATAAGCTCCGTGATCAGTCTTTCTATTTAATTAGTGACGCTGTTCTTTCTGGGATATTTTAGTGAAACCCTTCAATATATTGTAGGCCGTACGATTTCATTAGTATCATAAATACTTCATCTATAGATGGACTAATTAGGAGGTGCAATTAAAATGAAAAAAGGTTATGAATTTATTCTGGCTATTTCATTGAAATTTAAATTTTTTTTTATGTGATGTATGTTCACTCATAAGAACAAGATTCAGTAATTTAAGAAATTCCTAATTCACTCTGCAAAAGCTTCAATACATCCCGTAGGATGACAAAAAAAATCGGTTGGTAGATAAAAATCCTCTTTCGAGAGAAGTAATACCTCCCACCTGTCGTCTACCTTTCAATGTGTATACATACCATTGATGACTGCACATAAAATGAAAAGAATTCATGGAACTAATAAGGATATCTAAGGAACGAATTATTTATTATTGCTGTCTCAATTTCATTTGCATAATATCTAAGCAATTATCTGACTAGATCGAGCGATTCCGTACTGTATTGTTTCACTCTGGGTCTGTATGTGTGTGTTCCTGTATGAGTGGCCTGTATACATTCATATGTGTGGGAGAGTGTAGCTCTCTACGTCGACGCGTTCTCAGGCAGTGCTCATATATACAGTATAACACGATATTTTTGTATGGCAACCCTACGAAGGCGCTGCCCGATTAGTTTCATTTTCGATCTGTATTTACGATTCTTATGAAAACGCCTTGTACAAAGTATGATCTTTCCACCTTGAAGCCTTCTCTGGCAGCTACCAACTATATAGTAAAGTTTTGTTGACAACAACGAAAACGTGTCACCCGCTTTGGACCATTTTTGAACTCGTATTTGCAATAATCATTAAAACGCCGTGACAGTTTCCAAATATATGGTGATAAACCAAGGCTTGTATGGAAACATCAAGAAGGGGTCGCCCGATTTAGTCCATTCTTGAATATTATTTGCACTTTCTATGAAAACGCCGTGTATAAAATTTGAGCTCCCCACGTCGATGCGTTTTCATACAGTTTCCAAATATATAGTGAAACCCCCAAATTTAGTATGGAAACACCAAAAAGGGGTTGCCCGATTTAGTCCATTTTTCAAATTTTATCTACTATTGCTATGAAAACACCGCGTACGAAATTTCAGCTCTCTACGTGTCTCGTTGTCAGCCAGCGTTCAAATATAGTATACTAAAAAACGAAATATTTGTATGGCAACCCTGCGAAGTAGTTGCCTTATTTAGTTCATTTTTGAAATTGTATTTTTTTAAAGTATTTGTTAACTACAAGGAATAACAGTTATGCGTCGAATATGGCTTCTGTATCACACTCGACTATAACCGTACCATTTTTTTTTTATCGAAAAATAGGTATATTATGTAAATCGGAAAAATCTCTTATTGGTAATACTGTTATAATTTATCTCATTAATAATAATCTTTAAATCTTCACTACCATCTGCAATTTTAATATAATTAAAGCCTTGCACTTCCTTGTAATTCCCAAAGAACTGTAAAAAATTTCCACGTAAATGCGAATGCAACTCTTTCAGACGCAATCCGAATAGAATAGTTATTGTTCCATCAAAAGTAGCACCACTGCTGGAAACAGCCACCATAACATAAACAGCAGTTAACAACCGCCCTTTTATTTGGAACCTTAAATATTTCTTATAAATAAACGAAAATGAAGCCCTCATAACTACAGGTCCATTACAACCCCATTTCGCTAGAACCCAACTTCTAATGTTGTTAACACTAGTACCATTGGAGAATCTCGGCCCATCTAAAATACCTGAATTTCTATCTGCCCCCATCGAAATTTACGCTTCTTTTTTTTTTGCAAAAACCTTCTCACCCGGACATCTATGGGTGAGCTATTATGTAACTATGTAAATTGTACTAACAAAATTCAATAACGCTGCTTGCATTTCATGCTGAAAATGACTGGTAGATTCTATTCACCCGAGCACCACTAGAGACCTCAATGTTTGCCTTTGTTTATGACAAAATTAAATACTCCACGGGGAAAATTATAGTATGCTCGTCTGTTATCGACCGGCTTTGCTTCACTGCCAATGTACATTAAAAGTTAAGCTATGCATTTTCACAAAGTGTTCTAAGAACACTGACATATCTATTTGCCTTATTATTTGAATATTGACACTTCTCCTGGAAATGAAGTTTACTTTTGGTTTCACTAGGATGATAAAATCTGGTGACTTTGAATCTATTATATTCACAAACACCGGGAAGTTTTTCCTGAAATGAGACCATTAAAGTAAAGAAATTGTACTGACATACTGGGAGGCGATTTTTAAAGCCGTAGAGAATTTTTAATATATCAAGAAGAAGTTATTACAGAGCTTCTAATTTTCAGTTTTTTAAGTTTATTCAAATAATTTAGTGAATTGCATAATTCGGTATCTCAAAATTCACTCGCTTTAATCTTGTTGAATCATCGGCAACCTGTCGATAACACATTACTATAAGCCCTTAGGATGCCATGATACATTTGCATTGCTTCACAAGGTGATGTTCTCCGTCCATCTAAAATGTTTTGATTCAAATTGTTGGTACAAAAAAAGTCTAGGTCTAATCGATACTACTAGACTAGTGCCAAAACGGATTGTGAGGGCTAAAATGGAAAAAAATAATAACAGGTAACCAGACGGAAAATTTTGTTAAGGTTATAATTGTCATTATAAATAAATTTAACGTTATTTTCATTTAAATCGAGTAGACTATGTCATTGCCTACTAATGTTGTTTTATCATATGTACGTCTTATGTTTTTGTTTTTTTTTCTGTACGTCATGTCAATTACATCGTCTCCTAAAGAGAATGTTTTTATCGTGTAACTATTAAAAATAATAAAAGTTCTTTACACAAAAAAGGTCAACTTTTATTCAAAAATCAAAAGGTTATGGGCCCAGTGCTTCAGGGCATGAACGTATAATCAGTGTGTGAATAGTGAAAATAAAAATCGTCACATCGCAGTACGCTACCCATTCAATTTGTTTTTTTAGTGACTGGAAATTGGGACAGTGAGGTCATGATGGACAAGCTTAAGAATTTTCACATTCAAAAGTTCGATGGGAAAAATTTCCAGCTCTGGAAATATCAGATGGAAATACTTTTTCGAGTAGAAGCGGTTCTCGATTTAATCAAGGAAATATCGATTCGTCCGGAACCAGATAATGATGCGAGAAAAAAATGGGACGATTTGAATGCTAAGGCAATGCTCATAATTTCTACAAGCATGGAATTTGAGCATTTACAAACACTTATGGCTTGTACCACGGCACCAGATATGTGGACACGATTGAAAATAATTCATGAACAACGTTCTGCGATAAATAAGGTAACGCTCAAAAAACAATATTTCAACTACCGGATGACCGGAACAGACACGATTGCTCAGCATATAAGCAAGGTCGAATCAATGGCTCTAGCGCTAGTTGACGTAGGAGAAAAATTAAGCGATATAGATAAAGATGCAAAAGTTTTGGGAAGTCTTCCTTTGAAATATGGTGCATTTGTGACTGCTTGGGATTCTTACGACGAGACGAAACAAACTTCCGATAATTTGACGGCGAGATTGCTTAAAGAAGAGCAACGTTTAAGTCTCGGGGATGATATGGCCACCGCATTTACCGCTTTAAATATAAAAAAGGTGGGGAATTCAAGAAAAACGCATCACGAAAACAGTTCTAAGATTAATAAAAGGAACAAAAAAAATGTGGAATGCTATTTTTGTCATAAGAAGGGCCATTTCAAGTCGGAGTGTAGGAAGAAATTGGGATCACACTATAAAGAAGATGGCAATGTTTATAAAAATCAAGCATTGGTTGTCGAAATCAAAAATTTATCGGTAACAGGCTGCGAAAATGTTTGGTTAGCAGATAGCGGTGCCTCTAAACATATGACTTCACATAAGGAGTGGTTCCTGGATTTGAAACTGACAGAATCTGAAACACCAGTGGAACTAGGTGACAACTCGATTGTGTATGCTGAGGGAATTGGCTCAATTCAAATTAAGGCATTAGTGCAGGGACGATGGCAACGACGTACCCTCGAAGATACTTTGTACGTGCCGAAACTGGGGAAAAATTTGTTCTTAATTGGAGCAGTAACGAATAAGAATTTAGAGGTGACCTTCGATAAAAGCAAGATCGAAGTTCGAAACAAGGCATTACTCGCGACTTGAATAAAGCTGAAGAATCAGTGTTACAAGATGCTCTCGCTACAGTAAATCCCGCAATCCTGTGCCACGAACGTATGGGTCATTTGAACTTTTCTAGTCTAAAACAAATGGCCGATGAAGGAAAAATACGGGGGTTGAAAATAAAAGATATCAAGGGTGTCTTTTGTGAATCGTGCCAATTTGGCAAGTTACATATCAAACCTTACAGTGATAATTTACAAGATCGTACGAAGAAACCAGGCGAGTATATACACTCATATGTTTGTGGAAAAATGACAACTACTTCTGTTGGCGGTGCAGACTATTTCGTTCTCTTCAAAGATGATTGCACTTCATACCGGTTTACATATTATTTTATCAAACACAAGAGTGATGTATTCTCAAAATTTCTTCAGTTTGAAAAGTTGGTGCAGAAGCAAACAGGCAATAAAATAAGAGTTTTTCGCAGTGATAATGGCCAAAGAATTTATAAATCAACAATTTATAGATTATTTAAAAAAACACGGCATTATTCATGAAAAAAGCACGCCGTATACTGCTCCACAAAACGGAAGTGCTGAACGCGATCTTAGATCGATCATAGAAAGCACGAGGACGATGCTTAATGCTACCAATCTCCAACGTTCTTTATGGGCTGAGACAGTAAATACAGCCGTTTACACACTCAATCGACGTCCATGCATGCCAAATAATTCGAAGACACCGTATGAAAAATGGACAGGAAAGGAGCTGACTCTTACGCATATGCGAAAATTTGGAGCAACGGCGTATGCACACGTGCCAAAACAGTTCCGTTCAAAGTTCAAGTGTAAATCGAGAAAATTGAAGTTCGTGGGCTATGACAACTACAGCACGAACTATAGATTATTCGATAGAAATTCTAGAAAAGTAAGAATAGCGCGAGATGTAAATTTTAATGAAAATGACAACACAGAGTTCCAAAAATATATTGGTCGGGATGAAGAGCACTTCTCATCATACGACATGAGAAAAATAGTTGATCCGCAAATAGAAGAGCAAATGGTTCAGGAAATGGAGGGAGAAAATGACAACAATTTTCTGGATGAAAACCACGGAGAAGCCAATGATTCGGGCGAATATCTTAATGACGCAGAAGATTTACCCGAAGATATTGAAATTGAAGTTGAGCCTCGTCAAGAACAACGAATACTACGAGATCGTACTACTTTAAATCGGCCTGATAGATATGTAGCAGATTTAGCATGTGTAACCACTACAATAGAACCACATACATATACGGAGGCTATAGATAGTGAGAATACAAGAGAATGGCAACAAGCTATGAACGAAGAGATTGCATCATTGAAGAAGAACGAAACTTGGACACTACAGTCACTACCACCAAATCGCCAACGTGTAGGCTGCAAATGGGTCTACAAAATAAAACTCAATCCCGATGGTACGATAAAACGGCACAAAGCCAGATTATGTGCAAAGGGAGATTCGCAAAAGGAACGAATTGATTACACAGAGATTTTTTCACCTGTAGTTCGATATGATTCTATTCGAGTTCTTCTCGCATTAGCTGCTGTTAATGATTTTGAAATTAAACAATTTGATGTAAAAACAACAATTCTGAATGGAGAGTTAGAACAAGAAATTTTTATGACTCAACCTGAAGGTTTCACCAGCACAGATCTTACTCTCGTTTGCAAACTTAATAAGAACCTCTACGGACTCAAGCAATCACCACTCTATTGGAATAAGAAAATCGTGGAGTTTTTTAAGAAATTAAGTTTCAAACAATTGAATGCTGACAGATATGTTTTCTATTCAAAAATCAATGGGGAAGAGATTTATCTCGCTCTCTATGTTGACCATGGACTAATCATGTCTAAATCAAAACACTTAATGGACATGGTTGTTGAAGAACTTAATGCGCGTTTCGAAATAACTATCGGGAACTCGAGTTATTTCGTTGGTCTTGAAATAAAACGAGACAGAAAAACGAAAACAGTTTTCATTAGCCAACAAGGGTATATTAATCGAATTTTAACCAAATTTAATATGCAAGAGACAAGCAAAAAGAGTCTATGCAAGATATACTGTTGGGTGCCTTATGTTTGCGGCAATTTTATCACGGCCGGACATTATGTACGCGGTGAGTCAAGTTAGTCGATTCCTCAATAACCCTGGAAAAGAACACTGGACGGCGATGAAACGAATCCTGACGACAGGTTACATTACTCTGATTGCTGGAGGTCCTGTAACGTGGTCATCGCATCGACAAAAATGCGTATCGCGTTCTACAACTGAAGCGGAATATGTAGCAGCATCAGATGCTTCTCAAGAAGTAACTTGGCTTCAAAGCTTGCTTCAAGAACTTCATGTTGACTTGAAGAATCCAACGCCACTCAACACGGACAATCAAAGCGCTAGTCGCTTAACGCACATTACGGAGCATCACAAGAAAACTAAACACATTGACATCAAGTATCATTATATTAGAGAATGTGTCGAAAACGAATATTTAAATTAAGTTACGTTCGTACTGAAGAGCAATTAGCTGATATTCTAACAAAAGCGGTTCCTCGCGATAAATTTTTTATAAATCGAACTTCACTTTCAATCCGTCAGTAAATAACGAGTGGGAGTGTCATTATAAATAGATTTAACGTTATTTTCATTTAAATCGAGTAGACTATGTCATTGCCTACTAATGTTGTTTTATCATATGTACGTCTTTGTTTTTGGTTTTTTTCTGTACGTCATGTCAATTACATCGTCTCCTAAAGAGAATGTTTTTATCGTGTAATTATTAAAAATAATAAAAGTTCTTTACACAAAAAAGGTCAACTTTTATTCAAAAATCACAAATAATGAAGAGAAAAAACAAAAATTAAACACGAGACAAAGTGAAATTTCGAAATTGGCATGGGAGGGGGGGGGGGGGTGTTAAGGGATTGGAAGTGCTTTTTGCGAGAGTTTCGGCGAAATGTGACTTCCTAGCGAAAAATATTCTTCGCAAAAGTTATGGATAATAAAAATATCTAACACTTTCGTATAAGGCATTTTTCAACATCACCCCAAATTTTCCGGGAAAATGGTGGAAAACCAATTTTTCAGTTTTGTATTTCTTTTTCTCGTAAAACAATTCAAATTGCATGAAATTATGGAAAGTATACCTTCTTTTTCATCAAATAAGCACAATTTTTGGAATCTGGGAAACATGAAATTTCCGATATATTTACTATTTTCGAAAAAAAACCGCAAATCTTCCACACTTGCTTTTGTTAAAAAGTATTTATATGGGCAATTGGGTGACCTCTATCATCGAACCTCTTTGGTACGCGATCAAAGATTAGCACACTGATGAGACTTCTCTGATCGATAGTTCGAAAAGTTCGGTATTTTTTCTGCATCTGAAAGCATTTTGTAAATTCATTGGGAAAACAAACGTTTTTTTTTTTCCAATGAATTTCAGTCTAATAAAGATGAAAATTTTCCAGCTTAAACGATGGAGTCATAAACAGTTTTAATGTACTGAAAGGTTCTTGAGAATAATGAAATTAATTACAACCTTTTTTAATGTCCGGTGAACCACTTTAGAAATATATGCGAAAAACAATTGCAAAAATCATACTTACACAGAGAGGTGACCATAGAAAATTACATGCGGATATTCATTTCGGGTATCATATGATTTGGTCTTATTAGGTCAATTCTAGCTTTTTTAATTGTTGAAATTACATTTACTACATTAACCTTTCTCGCACGATATGTTTGAAACTTCCACATCCACCGTTAAGGGTACAGAATGTACCCCACGGTTACTATAATGACTGAATTGTACATTAACTCTTTGTAAAATAATAAACACAGTAAAAAGTTTAAAAAACTTCTTTTTTATATATAGTAACTTAACTTTACAAAGTTTGCTTATATTTTAAATTAAAGGTATAAAGGAATAAAAAAAATTCTTAATCTTTGTTCTCAAGAAAGTGCAAACTGTATAAATTTTTTGTAATGCTGTGATCAGGGCATATCAATTTAAAACAACGTTGGCATGATTTTCGGCATTTTTGTCCTTCGATCGGGGACAAATGGTTTCCTGATTTGACATTTCTCCTCTTACTTCTGGAACTAGTTTAGACATAACTGCAAAAATATGTTTAGGTAAGTTTTTCGGTCGAATTTTCAGACTTTCTTGAATGGTAGGTTTTATAAGTTCTTTTTCTAGATTCAACTAGAACTTCCTTCGATAACCATTTTTTTAGCAGTGGATTTTTTGTAGTCCATAGAACGACGCTGTTCATCGAAGCAAAATCCAAAAAGTTTTGGAACAATACAAATGGCCATCAATTGCTGGTTATTTTTACTGTATACTGATTGACCATCTTATCCATGGTATCAACAGATCTCTTAGTGTGATTATAACGTAGAATCATCTCCGGTTTGAATTTGTTTGTTTCATCGCTCACAGCATTATAATGCTCGGTACTTACCACAATCACATGTTTCTTGGCTTTTGGAACATACGAAACCATCGTTATAGTTTCACTGAATGTAAAAATTGATTGTTCTTCTAGTCTATTTTTGGTGGATAACAGTGCCGATGTAGGATATTTGTGTTCATATTTAGACGTATTCCTTAGGTTGTCTTTTTACATAATTGTCCCAACTTACTAATATATATAACAAGTATAACAAAAACTATTTTGGGGTACAAAATAAACCTCATGTCATGCGAAAAAGAATAATGAAAACGCCGTGTACAAAATAATCAAAACAAAATTTTAGTATGGCATCCCTATGAAAGACTTGACGAGTTGTCCATTTTCGAATTTATTTATTTACTAATAAAAAAAAGACCACTTGTAAATGAACACGTTCTCAAGTTATCGTGAGGACGGACAAACAGATAGACGGACGAACAGTGGCGGATCCAGGGGGGGGGGGTCATGACCCCCCGTAATTTGAGAAAAAATATTTAATTAATTGAGTTATTTGAAAAAATATTTTTTTTTTATTTTATACTTTTTTTATTTATATAATTCAACTTAAAAAAAAACTTAATTCCGAAACTTAAAAAAATAAAAATTTATTTCAATGAATGCTATTGTATGCATGTGATGTATGTGTATAGGTTTTTCTCGGAATTTGGGTTTCGAACCTCAGAGAAACACTTCCCAGGCCACGAAACAGACTCCCTCGCTACCACATCAGAGCCCTAACTTAACTTAGTCCTAACTCCTGTTATATTTCGGGACTTAGCTTAGTCGAAGGCAATCACTCTACGCCGTTTCAGGAAGCTATGATTAAGACAACTCGCACACTTTTATTTTATTTATATATATATTTTTTTACTTTTGCTTTGTTCACAAACTTTTTCTTTCACAAATTTCCTCTTATGGTTATTATACCCCTGATGAAATCATAGGGGTATACTAAGTTTGTCATTCCGTTTATAACACCTCGAAATAATGATGGTAGAGCAAAATGGATTGGACACCCATTCATAATGTTAAAAGTTATTTCGATTTTTGCATGTCCGTCCGTCCGTCTGTCCGTCCGTCCGTCCGTCTGTCTGTCCGTCTGTGCGCACGATAACTCGAGAACGCGTATACTTAGAGAGCTGAAATTTTGTACACAGACTTTAAAAAAAAAAGTAAAATTAAGTTCGAAAATGAGCCAAATCGGGTAACTCCTTCGTGGGGTTGCCATATAAAAATTTCGTTTTCCGCTGCCTGAGAACGCGTCGACGTAGAGAGCTGAAATTTCGCACATGATGTTTTTACTACATTAGCACATAAAATGTCAAAAATGGACTAAATCGGGCAACTCCTTCTTGGTGTTGCCATATAAAAATTTCGGTTTTTTACGTATACTTTGAAAACGATCAGTCCAAGACATTTTTATGGTACTAAAAACTTCTGAAGAATACGAAATCCTATAAAATTGGTTATAATCATTTTGTCTGTGCGACAAACCGTTCTAGAAATATATGCGAAAAACAACTTCAAAATCAATACTTGAATAGATCGGTGACCATACGAAATTTAATACGGGCATTCATCTAGGGTATCCTAAGAATTGGTCTTAGACCAATTCTAGCTTTTTTACTTGTTTTGACAAAACGTTTATTTTATTTTTTCTTATCGCAACTTCTATTTTCTTTACCTGTTTACAATTAGTGTTCAGCCTATCGCGGCGGACGATGGTTGGAATGAAATTTGATATTTTCATAAATATCAAACCATCGTCTTGCTATTGTGCATACATTGTTGCATCCACAATGTATGCCGCTCGCGACAATTTGCTGAAAGGAGGCTTTTTGGTGAAGACTTGATCGTTTAAATCTTCACCGAGTAAATTTTATGCGCCCGATATGTATGTAGGTATATATGTACATACATATCGTGTTTTTATTTTCGACAAATCTTACTGAAGGTAAGATTTGTCGTGGGGCTTTTTTCTATTGAAATGACTTGGGTTGAAATTTAAAACTTTTATTTGTCCCAAGTCGTTCTATGGGAAATACTTTTTGTTTTTAACTGAGGAATTTGAATCAATTGCTGATGGCAATTTCTTCGCCTTAAAGAGAGATAAGCCCCTTTTCAGGTAATTTTGGCATGTAACACTCCTAACATTCTAAAATATTTGCAGCGTTCTTATGTAAAACCAGTGACATTTAAAATATGGACTGACTACGTCCATAGAAATACACTGCAGAAAGTGGGCTCATTTCTATATAGCGTTCTCTTTCGATCTAAGCACCAACTACTAATTCGCACGTCACATAGAAATGTGACCTAACTCAAAATTTGTCGTTTTTGAGTTAATTACACCATGAAATTGGCATATTTCTATCTGATTGTTTTTGGCGCTAGATAGAGATAGTATCACTTTTCTGTTACTTAAGAACAGAGATATTCTTCATAGAACAGTGTGTCAGTGTCACTTCTTGACTTGTGACGATCTTTATAACAAACGTAAATACGTTTTCGACATTTTGTCAGTATTATTTTAAATTGTGTCACTTTTCCACAATACAGCAATTATTTCTTACAAATTATATTATGAGTTATGACATTTTTCCACAAAGTTCAAAGTACGGAATTTAATTCTTAAAAATCGTATTTTGAGTTGCGCCACTTAAAAAAACTTGTAAAAATATTTATTTCGCAACAAAGAAAAGCGACACAACTTAAGAGGATGCGGGATTAACAGCTAACCTCGCCAACTGCGGTAACAAAATCTTAAAATTTCTTTTATATAAATCTTCAGAAATATATTTACTAACAAATTTAAGAGTTCAGACTATTTTTAGCAAACAATTACTATGTTAAGCTAGAATTAATTCTATGTATAGCTTTTCGTTTTTTCGCTCTCCTGAAAAGTTGCATTTTTTGAGTTGGTCACTTTCCTATGTAACGTGCGAACTGAGAAAGGGCTGTAAACAATAAATAAATAAGTGGGTTTGTCGAAATAAATGTTTTAAAATTAATTATTTGGGTTAATAGAAATTCGAGAGGTTTCACTTTTCAGCTTTCCGCCAATGGATTTTTCAATGTTGGCACCGACGTATGAACTATTTTTGACAGAAAAGATTGTACCCGCATGAAATAGCATATCTAGCAGTCCATATTATAATCAGTGTGTAAAACTGAGAAAAGTTGGGCTTGAATGACTCCTGCAGTTTGCACCCTATTCTATTAAAAAAATTAGTTTTTGTAAAAAAAAAGTATACTAAAAAAGACACATCATCCGCACCGCTTAATGCGGATTTCCTAGTTCCAAGTACTGCAGCAAGTACTGCAGTAGGTACTGCGGTGGCCATGCGAACCGGCGTTGGATGTTTTTTTTTTGTTTTTTTTTTTTTGCTCGATGATTTAATTTGTAAAATGACCCCCCCCCCCTTAATTTCAATGCTAGATCCGCGCCTGCGGACGAACGGATAGACAGACATGCAGTAATAATCAAAATAACTTTTAATAATATGAGTTGGTTTTTAAGAGGAGTCAGTACTCAGCAAGAGTTTCAACTTAGATACCTATGTTTGTATCCTGAAAGTGAGAAAATTCTAATTAAATTAGCGTAAACCTAGACCATAGACCATATTAACGACATCTAGCGTGTTTCTCCAACACTCTTGACATCGAACTTATAGCTCTTAAGTTGTTTCTCTTAAAATCTGACTTATACATACTTTGTTGCTATAGTTGCTATATACCTCCAGACTCCATAAATAATATAGATGCCAAAGGGCAGAATATTTACGACCTGCTCATTTCAACATCCAACTTTGTCCATGGTAAAATGGAACCTCTTGACAAATTACTACTAATTGGTGATTTTAACTTACCCAATAAACAATGTGTACTCAATGAAGAGGATGATGACTATTTTCCACTTAACAACTTGACAGCAAGAGAATCACTTTTCCTTGACACTGTTTCATCTCTTTGTCTCAGCCAAATCAGTAATGTTAACAATGACATGGATAGGCAGCTACACCTGGTATTTTGTACTGACGCGGTTAACTTATTAGTTGAACCTAGCCCCGTTTTAATTTCTACTCTTGACAAATACCACCCCCCTATACTAATTACGTATTCCTATGGGACCGAAAACTTGAAAAATTGTGACGAAACACAATACTTTCTCAATTTTAGAGAAGTTGACTTCCCGGAAATTTCTAGTAGACTTACCGCTATTGATTTCAACACATTACTATCTTGCGATAGTGTCGATGAAGATGTTTCTAAGTTTTACATAATTCTTTTTGATCTATTCTCTTCTCATGTTCCCCGCGAGCGCCTACGGTTGCATAGAACATCACCGTCCTGGTTCAATAAAAAACTGAAACGTTTTCAAAATAGGAAGAATAAACTGTGGAAAAGCTATATGAGGGACAAAGATATTATGAGTCATAACAACTTCCTCGCATCCTATAATGAGTTCAAAGAACTTTCTTCTACACTTTATGATGAGTACGTCCGAAGCATGCGAACGAAATTATTCAGTGACCCACGCATCTTTTTTAAGTTTGTTAGTATGAAGAAAAAAACTGACAACTACCCCAATACCTTGCAGTGTTGCTAGCGAAGATTCGTCTGAAATTTGTAATATGTTTGCTTCATTTTTTGACACCACATTTGCCTCGTATAATTTTCAACCTTTAAATAGCAACTTCAATCATATGAACGACTCCCAAAACGTTTCATTCACTGCCTCTTCCATTCCACATGCCGATATACTCGATCATATTTATGAGCTTCCTAATGACTACACAACGGGTTCAGATGGGATCCCTCCAGCCTTTTTTAAGTCTTGCTGCCTTACCCTGGCAGCTCCGTTAAGAATTATTTTCCAAAAATCTCTCGATACCGGTTGTTTCCCGCAGCTATAGAAAAATTCCTTTATCATACCTATCCACAAAAAATGTAGTAAAAATGAAATTTCTAACTATAGGCCTATTGCAAAATTATCTTGTATGCCTAAATTATTCGAATCCATCAATTACTCTCAGCTATCAATTTTCTGCAAGAATTTGCTTTCTTCTAACCAACATGGGTTTATTTCGGGCAGATCTACTATTTGTCTCGGATACCATTGGCGGATTAAAAGGATACCAGACGGATTGTATTTATACGGACTTTAGTAAAGCGTTCGACAAGTTATCTCACTCCGTGATACTCTTTAAAATGGAAAAGTATGGGTTTCCCCCACATTTCTAAAATGGTCGGAGTATTATTTAGATAACAGAACATACCAAATTTTATTCCGCTATTCTATCTCTAAAATCTTGATGGCTTCGTCTAGCGTGCCTCAAGGTAGTCACTTGGGCCCGTTGTTCTTTATTCTATCTATTGACGACATTGTCCCTGTTGTGAGGCACTGTAAAGTCTTGATATATGCTGACGACATTAAGCTTTTCACTCAGATTAAATCTGTTAGCGATTGTGAACAGGTACAGGCTGACCTTCACAAATTTTACGACTGGCGCAAAAATAGTAATTTGGTACTCAATATAGACAAATGTGAGGTTATGACTTTCCACAGAAATTAGAAACTAATCACTTATGATTACAAGTTCTCGCATTCCTCGATTCGCCGTGTTGGCTCTGTCCGTGACTTGGGTGTCAAATGTGATCAAAGACTGAATTTTATCTCCCATATAAACTGCATGGTATCAAAGAGTAGTTCTATCCTGGGTTTTATAAAACGTTGGTCCCGAGAGTTTTCGAATCCTACCATAACTCTGCGTTTGTGCACTTGCTTTGTGAGACCACTGCTTGAATACGCTAGCCAGGTCTGGTCTCCATTTTACGGTACACACATCGACCGTATCGAGTCTGTTCAGCGGAACTTCCTACGATTTGCTCTCAGGCACCTACCCTGGAATAACTCATTAATTCTTCCACCCTATGAGGATCGGTTAAAGCTTCTAAATATGCACTCGCTTGTGAAACGTCGCATGGTTGCCGATGTAACTTTTGTACACCAACTCTTAAACGGGAATATTGATTCTCCTCTGTTACTTAAAAAATCTCTTTTCGCGATGGTAGGCACAATTTGAGAAGGCTACCTCTGTTGCATGTTAACCCCTCAAGGTCTAACTTTAGCAAGTATGAACCTGTTAATCGCATGTGCATTACTATTAATAATATGGCTGAGAATTTTGTTATTGACGTTTCTAAGCATGTTTTAAAAAACATCTATATAATATTTAAGTTTTTGTTATATTTAATTTTTTTTTTAATTTTTGTTGTTATGTTGCATGTCATTTTATCCGGTGTTCGGTTTATGTTTAGTTTAACATATCTACTAATGCTAACACCGACTAAATGATGAAAAGCATGTATTGTTGACCGTTTATCTATCAAACGTTTCACTGCAGCGAGCTTGTGTTAAGCTGGTTCTGATAGTCAAAAAAAAAGACAGAAACCCAACATGCGATAACTTAAGATGAAAAGTGAAAATTTGCAGCTCAAAGAAATTTAAATTTTTTAACGAGAATTAACTCTTCTAAATTTTTTTCGCACATAATTATTAAACATACTATTTTGCTCTATATATTATACAATTTTCAACGAAATATTGCAATTCCTCGTCGGTGAACTAAAAATGAAAAACTTGACGTTGGCCTTATCTTTCTAAAATAGCCACAATCTAAAGAAATGAGAATACCTGCTAACAGGAATTTGATTTAAGAAACTTAAATTTTTAGAATTTTTTAAAACTTTCCGAGCTAATATCTCCATTCCAAAACATTTTTCTTTTTATTTTTGCTGACGTTATTCACTATACCTCTTCGTTATCTTTGATTTAACTGTCGATCTTTTAAATATCAGCAATTTACGTCTTAACAGATACTGATTGGATTAGTTTAGGCATCATAGGCAAATAGTCGTGCGAGTAATGTATATTGAAACAATGCCATTTAAATTAACCTATCCATATCACCTGGATGGTTGGAGTATGTGTAATCTGCGCAGCCAGATTATAGTAGAGCACGGATTTGCGGTTATACGGATGATATTAAATAAAAGAAATTTGTATTATCAATGAATTTATTATATATCTTACATGACTAAGTTACAAGGGCAACTGAGCTCATAAGTGCATTGAAATTAGATTTAAACTCACAAAATTCTGGTAATTATCAGATAACTAACGGAACATGAACAATAGCTGAAAATAAATGAAATTCAAATAAACAGATAACCAAAACATTTTTTCTAAAAAAACACTTGTTCCGAATTTCCACAAAAACTTTTTTATTAATTTTGTTAACAAACAACAGCTGACGCGTTTCGCCTTCTTAGAGCATCCTCAGAGCTACTAAACTAATTCTAATCCAAATGCAAGCTGCAACCGTAACAAAACATAACACATTAACAACCCGTGTGTATGTGAATATCTACTGATCTACTGTATACAAATAAAATAAATAAAATACATAAATAAAAACATAAAAACATACTTGTATGTATATGAGACTGTAACCAACAACTACACAACTAAATAAATAAATAGATTAAAAGGCAAATTAAAAATAAATAAATAAAAAAAAACAAAATACACAATTACAATTTCATTAGACCTGGTTCAAGAAGTGGGCTTTTATTTGTGAAATCTATCTGATCGTTCAGCAAGATCCCGCCATCAATTTTGGATTTTTTAATTTGATAAATTTCGTATTTATCTAATACACGTCCGCCACGCAATCTATGCATCAATTCTACATTTTCTACCTTGCACTTGTGTCCTGTGTCAATTAAATGTTTTGCTAAGCCAGATGTAGGTTTATTTAATTTTGCTGAATTGTTGTTTTAATGAACGTTTAGTCTTTCCTATATATATACCCGGACAGTCCTCACAGCTTATCTTATACACTCCACTTGATTTTAATATATCTGTTTTACGTCCAATCTTATTATTAACTAATAATTTTTTTTAAATTTCTGGCATTACAAAATGCTCAAGGGTTGGGTTAAATTGGAAGATATATTTTGGATATATAGGTATTTTCTCCAACCTTTCTCATCCGTCTTCTCAAGTAGTGGAAACACTTCATTTAAATTCAACTTTCGTTGTTTTTTATTTAATAATTTATAAATGATTCTAGTATCATACCCATTATTTCTTGCAATCATTTTTATAAAACTTATTCTTTCTTAAAGTTTTCATTTTTTAAAGGAACATTTAATAATCTATTTATTAACGAATGAAAGGATGCAATTTTTGTGTTCCAAGCATGTCAAGAATGACTAGGAATAATCGCGTCAGAATATGTGGAAATTCGGAATAAGTGTTTTTTTTTTTTTAGAAAAAATGTTAACTAGTAAATTCCACCAAGTGCTATCCAAGAAATCAATTAATTAGATAACCAAAAATTGACATCTTGGCATAATAATAACGGCATTAACTCTTAACGAAAAAAACAACAAAAAAAGAACAAATTTTATTGTTGTGTGTGACGCAATCTATCAATATATGGTTTTGCCTGAACAGTATGCTGAAAGAATGAGGAGAACTACCCTATGTCATTCAGGTATAGGCCTTTTTCTCTCCTTCTGTAAAATATGCGAGAAGTATTTGTCAATACGCCCACCTCCTGCGATATTCATTAATAACTCATAAATTCCTATGAAACAGTAGGTAAGAATTTTTAAACAATGAGTGCACATTATTGTCAACGGAGATATATACTCCATACCCTTGGTTAAAAGAGCTGTTGCCTATATCAAAGAACATAACTTAAGTTAGATTTTCTTTGTTATTATACTTCTTATGGTGGCAGACAAAACTTAATAAACATCCTTTTGGGATAGGCATACAATTTATTTATGAGATCTTTCCTTCGTATCCCATAAGACCCATAAGTGTCAATGATTCCCCAGTTGTGTCTCTAATTTACTTTTCTTTCCTTTCCTTCAATTAATTTGTGGTAATTGGAATATTTTTGTGGAACGAGGAAGAGATAAAGAAGAACAGTTGCTGAACACTACTGAGTGAATTAATTGTACAATACTTCCGTCCGGTGTCTGGTTGTAATCTATTGAGTAATTAGTACTCAGCACTAGCGGCAGGCTTCTAGAGTGATTTTCACTTCCTGTTTCTGTTGGAATTTTTTAAAACTCTCTCTTGGGATTTTATTCATTTTGGTTTATTTTCTTTTTCTTCTTGATTATCAAGTTGCCATATTTATTTATTTATTTAAATTGCAAGTTAAGGCTACAGTATACAGATTTCTACGAGTCCAATTATTTACTACCGCAACAACTTACTCATGCAAAATAAAGAGAAATATAAAAGTTAATTGTAATTGATATAAAATAATATGCTATAATACATCGAGAAAGGAATTATATATTTCATTATTTATACTATTATTAAATACTACAAAAGTGGCATATACAAGGAGGTTATTGCTTTATGATACAATATAATAAGTACTACTTTAGTCATTAAAAATGCTATGAGAATAATTTCGCAACATTAGAGCTATTATAGTGACACAAAATTTAAATATTAAATAGAAATTGCTATTATAAAACCGTTAGTTACAAAACTAAAAATTAATAGAGCCACAGAGGAAAATAATTAAAAAGAGAAAAAGAAAGAGAGAACGGCAAAATTGAAATAAGGATCAAATTGAAGTTCGAATAGAAGACAGAAGAGAAAATAAGTAGTTATATTTTGAATGTCAGAAGGCTGGAGCAAAAGATGTCAACAATATTAAGATATAAGTTATATTCCATTTGCAGTCTAAAAATTGGCGACATCGTTTTAAGATTAGTTCTACTAGAGGGTAAATGGCCTAGGACTTGGAGTCTAGATTTACGTCCAGGTGCGTGAGAATCTGTACCGAAGGTATGGATAGCAAATATCTCCATTTAAGACTTTGAAGAGGAACATGGCATATAGAAAGATTCTTTGATTAGCTAAAGTCGGTAGATCATGCCTACTTAGTCTATTATGTTATTTGAGGGACACATTGTAATATGCCTTCCAATTACCTACCAATACCTTCCAATACACAATATCTTGCAACATTCAAAATTGCAACGCACCATTTCCACAAACAAACAATGATATAGGTCAAGCATTTCCGATGGTTGCAATATTTTGCAATACCCTGAAGTGACGCAAAACCCAAAATTATAAGAATGTGCACCTAATTATTTCCGACCTATGCATAGACTGAACAAATGAAATAAAGAGAAGTTCAAGTACAAGCTCTGTATTGTAAGGTACAAACCATAAACGCCGTTTTCACTAAGGAGTTGTGCTGCTGCCATAATCCAGACAGAAGATAAAGCTCTGATAAGCCGCTCCTATATTTATCAAAAGAATTAATGCAAAGCAGCCCAAGGGCTCTTCAAAGCAACAAGCTCAATCTGATGAAGTCAGTACATCAGACCAAGAAGACAGCCGAATAAAAGAGGGTTATCACAACATAATTAAAATTTAAACATAACAAGCCTTGTAAATTTTCTTTGAACAGTTCGATTTGAGCTGAATGTGAAGCATGGAAAGGGCTCCATACCTGGCAGGCATATTATTCAATAATAATTCTTACAAAAAAAAAAAAAAACAAAAATAACGTTACAATAGATGACGTACACATTTAAACGATTTCTTTGCACGAGAAATGAAATCCACAAGACAGAATGGAATGCCTTTGATGTTATAAAATCAATATGAGAGGACAAAAGTTACTTGGAGTCAAAAAATAATAAGAATTTAGTTCTGGCGATATATTTATTATTAATCGTATAATCAAAAAGAGTGGGTTTCAGCTTCTTAGTATAACTCATTACTTTGCATTTATCAATATTAAGTTCTAGAGAGTTTACATTACACCAGTTCGCCAGCTATTCCAGATCTTCCTGCTTCCAGTGGCAGTCATTAACAGTATGCGTAGAGTATACAGTTAGAATTTAATTGGGTGGGAAGGTCATTTGTAAAGGTCAATCAAATGACAAGTCGAAGAACGTTCCCTTCTGGATTAACAGAATATTGCTTGTAGATTAAAGACTACAATACTTTCTCTATCCATGAGATACGATAAAAATCAAGCCATAGTAGTATTACCCACTTGTTCCATTTTAACGAATGCACGTTTATGATTAATTTTGTCGAATGCTTTTGAGCAGGCAACTATATCTATAAATAAGGATGAGTTGGTTATAGTAGATCTACAGGAGAAAAGGCGTGTTGCTTTTCTGTGATATAATTTTAAGTCTGCTGGACCATAAGCAATCTTTCCAAAAATTAAGCTATTTAAAATGGAAATGGCCCGATAATGTACAGCGCATCTAGGATCGCCAGATTTATAAATCGGAGTAAGAAAGCAATGCTTCAATACTTTAAGGAAGATGCTGTTATTAATGGACAAATTAACTAATTGACTAATACGTTCAGCTAACGTGTCTGAACATTGTTTGTACACATATCACTTACTTATTCTTATCCCCGGTTATTCTAGAAATATTATAATTTACTATTCCTTTCGTCTATTTGAGCCTCGCGTAGATACAGTACTAAATATAGGAACTGTAATTGTACTTACTTTTGAATGTGAGTTCCAAAACTCAGATTATTATAAATTTTGACATATACATAGTATACAAGCTCAATCAATTATTCTTTGATATCTACCAAAAGTAGTGACTTGGTCTAGAAAGTTTGTGCGGGTGTGGGGTGATATCATTCTCATTTTCCATAAAGGACGTAATTGTGAGTATGTCGCATTTTACAAAAACTTTGAAGGCAGATATAACTACGATGGTTTAACTAACAACAGGGCGGCAATTATGAGTATTGGCATCTCAATTTTGTATGTGGTGTCGCAAAACAATTCGTAGATATTATAGATGAGAGCCCACTTTTGAAAAAGAATTCTAAGTACGGATTAAAAAAGCATGCGCAGCATACCATTTATGATATCATGGAAGATAGTCTGGGAAAACAAATATTCAGCTTGAAATTCTTATAGGTACTACTGTATGGATGTTAAACATGACAGATCACCCAGGCACTTGAACGACTAACAATTCCCTTCGACGTGAAACTGCAACTCAATAAAGATATTAATTTGCTATACTTGGTAGAACTACCCACGAAATAGAACAAAACGTTTATATTGTATAAGGCTTATGACTCACATATATGTATATATAAATAATGGCACAGATATTTTCTTCGTGTTTAAAACTAAAAAGATTGTCGGAGAGAGTGATGGGATGCAAATATATAGATATTGTGATGTAAAGAAGTGTCATATATAACAAATCCGCTCATTAGTTAATTGGTTGGATTGAGCTCCCATCGGTTCAATCCAATGGCCCAGGAACTCTTCTGGCAAGAGGATTCTCACCTATCTTAAAGGCGGCTTATATTACTTTGGTGCCTTGATAATCGAACTTATAATCCACCTCAACATTAAACTTGGTGAGCATAGCTACGATGATGATGTTGTATTCATAATTACGGGTTTCCCCTAAGCAGACACCCTAAGCGAAATACCTAAAATTTTTCTTAGATTCTAAGTTATAATACATAGATGCAGCATCAATCAAGACAACATTACGGAGAAAGCTCGAAAATTGTTACGGACGTGCCGTAGAGCGTACCGAGCCTCATACGATATAAAGACTTGATCTATAAGGCTGACATATTAACATATTAGGTGATTACATGATAGCGCATGGCCAGACTGAATGTGGCCAGCGGCATATATGGATTATGACCTGCCCAGGTATCACTAGTATCATGCACACAGCTCTAACACCGGCATTGGAAATACTGCTAAAACTAAAACTTCTGTTTTTGGTAGAGGTTGCGGCATCCTCTGTGCGAGGATATATGTGTTATATCTTCTCGTGCAGGAACCTAGCAAAGGAGACACTGTGAGGAGAGGTTCTGGATAAAATTCTTGAAGTGGATATGATATCTGGTCATATTCCTGCGAAATTCTCTTCAATATTTATACCCGATATTTGAGTGAAAGAGCAAGGGACAACAATTTACTGACTACCTTCAGTGGAACACTAGTGTCAAACAGGGATGGAAAACAACTAAGACAGCAGGAGAAGCTAGAGTCTGAAGTGATTCCTTTGCTGCTGACAAAAATGAACTTATTAGGTTTACTAAGGCTCAGTAATATGTCTGGTAGACGCATTTATGTACAACAAAGAAGGCCATACTCAAACATAAACATAATGAGCGCAGCATATATTGGAAGGACATCGCGATGCAGAACCACGCAAGGTAGTTCATGACGACTCCGTCGATGGAAAGAATGAGCATTAAGGCTAAAACTTAATGTGAGCGACACCATAAATAACGCCGTAAAAACATCTACAAAGCGTCGCTTCCGAGAAAACTCAATAGAGCAACACGACCGAGACAAGAGCTCTCAATCCTCATTTATTTTGTTATTTGTGTTGTAAATTAAAAATAGAAAAAATTTCAATGAATAAATTAATAAAGATTGTGAAGAATAAAAATACATAGCCCACTTATAAGAAGAAGGTGGGTCCATACGGTGGTATTTTATCGCCTTAATTAACCTTTCTGCAATTTTTTAACTTTTTACATTTGGTATTTTCCACGGAATTGTTTATTCCCTGATATTTTCAATCTATCAAGTCAAACATATGATTATAGTAAACGTTAAACCATGCATATGAACGCAAAGAAGGCGTTTCGTATGGGCAGGAATTGTATACTCATCAGTACGGTGGTTCCTGCATGCCGTATACGCCAAAGTAAACAGCCAAGCTTACCTCATATATGTACTTAGTAAACAAGCCGTACAGATGGGTATACGATTCCTGCTGATACCAAATGCCCTCTTTTACATAGAAATTTCTTTTTGAAAGATTTAACTTTTGTAAAAGAGTTTTTTTTCCACTCTATTCTCGAGCTGCAGAGTTTGGCAGCAAACTCGGTTAATTTCGTATTGACTAAATTCGGTGCTCTAGCTATAAGGGATCCTCTTTTTACAACCAGTTTGGAACTATGAAAATTGGAATTATGAAAACCTATCTCTTCATCCATATAATATGAACATTGAACTACTTTACTCGTCTATTGAGCTGTAAGGAGTGAACTTAGCCTGGTAAGCAAATGCGAATTCCATACTATAGTAGTTAATTTTGTTTGGCACATAGTACGTATAGTCATTCTTATATTCTGCTCTTGTCGAAAAAACGGATGTTTTTCTTTTATGATCCTGTCAAAGCTAAGGGGAAACTCTACGATGCTGTAGCACAGCCTTGCAGCCTTGGCAGGAAAGGAAGAACGGGTACAGGATTGAGGATTATTAGTTTGGGACAAGTAGGTGATGGTGCGCATTACAGTGGATGCTTGTGGCTCATAGCTGGGGGGTAAAACAAAGGATGGCAAACTGTTTCACATTTGTACTGCTCTGCTTAAGAAGAATTCACAGAATTTCACAGTTCGGCCGAATTGAACGTCAACGGTGTGATAGGGGATCGCATTACAGCTCAATTGGTGAGCTTAGGACGAATTCTACAGCGGATCAGGCTAGAAATCTCATCAGAGAAATGACCATAGATATACTGATGTCTGTCTCTCATCCTATATTACGTCTGTGTTCTAGGGAATCAATAGTTGCTATTGATATGTCATCGCTAATTTGTCTTCTTTTAAACTTTGTCTAACGTGGCAATACAGTTTGTCCCACCCCTGTCTAAATATGGGAGGCCTGATCTGAGACTTATAGATTTGCACCAAGTTTGATGGAGTAAGATATCTCTTGCATCTTTTCAAGAAGCTCAGGCATTTCATCGCGGTTTTCGCAATACCAAAAATGTGATCAGACCAACTAAGATTTTATGATATATCAATGCGTTATATGGTGCGCTCGAGGTATCTCCTCTGAGTGGGAGTTGGAGCACGTTTGGGTGATAAAAGGCAGCATTGTCTTTTGAAAGCATTAAACAAGAACCGATTCTAGCTGGCCTAAGCGAGTATTATTGTGAGGTCATGGCTTTGTGAACTGAGCATGTGGCCTCTTTTTTCTGATATAGCATTCATATGGGAATCATCTAGAGAGTCGATGGAGTACACGAATTCCAGGGTGCTGTGGTCTACAAAACTATGAATAAGATTGAAAATGAGAACTAACAGATCATTACTCAAAATTAGGAAGAGAGTAGGAGAGAGAACAGGACCTCGCAGTACACCGGTATGGATTCGAAAACGGTCCGAGGTAACACCGTCCAATATAACTTGAATTGAACGGTGGGAGGGAAAACTTTCAATCCATTTTAAGAAAAGAGGTTCTGGACCTAATACCTGAAATTTATTTGAAAGAGCAGGATGCCAGACTCTATCGAAGGCCTTCGAGGTATCTATTGCGATGATCTCAGATTCACCAAAATTATGGATATATTGATTCCATCGCTCGGTAAGGAATGTTAGTAAATCTCCCGTCGAGCACCCATCACGGAGTCCGTATTGGCGATAGTTAATAAAGTGATTAATTTCTAGATATTTTATCAATTTAATATCTATAATTGTTTCGAAAACCTTCGAAAGAATCGAAGTAAGGGCAATGGAATTGCTTACCTTTAGAGCTAAAGCATATTGACAGCGTTTAAATAATAATCGAGTAAAATGAGATGGGCACCCGCGCATTATATTAGACTAAGTTTAATTTTTGCAAGTCCCTCTGTCCGTTTGTCCGTACGACTGTATCTCCGTCCGTCCGTATGTACAACCCTCTGTTAGTCTGTCCGTCTGTCTGTCCGTCCTCACGATAACTCGAGAACGCGTTCACTTAGAGTGCCGAAATTTTCACACGGGCTTCCAAAAACAATTAAACTTAAGTTTGAAAATGGGGCAACTCATTCGTAGTATTGTCATACACCAATTGCGTTTCCCACTATATATTTGTACACAGTGTTTCCATAAAAATTGTAAATCAAATTTCAAAAACGAGCTAAATTGGAT
This sequence comes from Dioctria rufipes, assembly GCA_963924295.1. Classification (NCBI taxonomy): domain Eukaryota; kingdom Metazoa; phylum Arthropoda; class Insecta; order Diptera; family Asilidae; genus Dioctria; species Dioctria rufipes. The sequence goes on from CAWUPM010000055.1 coordinate 301,081, forward strand.
AACCCCCTCTTGATGTTGTTCATACAGAGGCGTATGTCAGAACGCAAGAAACATTGAAATCACTATCACTAATGAAGCGATAAAGCTCACCAACAGCGCCAAGTACCTACGTATAAATTTCAATAAACGTTTTAAGTTCAACTTTCACGCAAAGACAACAAACTTTGCACTCAGTATGGTCAGTCCTATAAAGAGATATTGGAATGAACTCACTCTAAATACGAAACTGCTGATGTACAAGCAGCTCAGTAGGCCCACATTAACGTACTCGTTTCCTATAGGGCATACCATATCACCAACATATATGGAGATCCTTGCGAGATTCGATAGAAAGACGCTCCGAATCTGCACTAGATTTTACCGGAGGCCCTGTGGAAAGCATTAACGCAATCAGGTCCTGTACGAGAAAGTTGGTCTTTCTCCGATACAGGACTACCTGGTTGAGGTAATGAAGAAGCAGGTAGCCAAAATCCCCAATCACCCAAATCCAATTGTCCAAGAACTAACCAATTTTCCCCACTTATCAACTAACAAATATTTATCGCCTTTTTGTATGTTAAACTGTAATGGAAAATACTATCGGGAAAGAATTTTTACCTTTTTTCATGGAAAAAGGAGACAGCTACCGTAGCTAGGAGAGGAAGAAGGAAGGGAGATTGTAGCCTGCAAGACAGAATATACACGAACTACTCAAAGACAAAACATGAATAAGGGAAACTTTAAGCAGAACGTGGACAATACGTTAGCAGGGCCAGATTTTTCCTTGACAATTAATAGATGTGTGCCATTTGTTTTATGGTCAGGTCAGGTCAGATATTCATTTGACCATATACACCAAAAATTTTGCTAGAACAATTGCCAACTTGAAAGGCGACTAATTTTTATTTCCTTCAAATTAGGGTCTAACTCTTTCTTACCTCTTCCAGTAACTAGATTTATGTGTCTTGAATTGTTTTTCGATTTGAAGATTAAAGTAATAATAAATGGAACTTTGTAATGTTAGTGAGAGAACAAGTTTTAATTCCAGATTTATATGTAGTTAGCCGATATCTGGGATTTTGCGCTTGCGTGCACATTTTCATTATGAGTAACTTAGCAATTCGGTAATTCGCACATGTTTTATCCGAACGAGTAATATAAATTCAAAATGTAAAATAAAGTAAAGCGATCGAAATACCTTATTCGTAGCAATTTAGTTTATCGTTTATCTAATTTTCTAAAAAGAAAAAAAAAATCCACGAGTTTTGTTCAAAAAAGAGTTCTTATTGTATTATATTGTATTGAAAAAACAAAGTGAAATTAAGTGGAAATGTAGTGCTTGCGGACGATACAAAAAGGCAAAAAGGCAGTGATACATTTCGGATTGTTAATGCCAATTTGTATTATAATTCCTGGCTTAACATATGCTAAAAACAAAGAACAATATATAGTACTATACGGCCAGCTGCTTCAGAAAGTTCTAGGGCCATGCAACCGTCAAGAGGAGTTTTCAGCTAGCTTGGTCTTGAAGTTGATTTGCTTTGCTCTTCAAATCTAAGCTCTACAAGCAAAGAAATTACGAGGAATTTTTTCAGCCTGACTTAGAAAGGCGTATAGCTTCAAAATAAAATACGAACAAGTACAAACGCTGGAATATGTCTAAAAGACCAATACTTATGATACTGTAGATGAAATTTCTTATGGTGACCCATCTGTGGAAGTTTGATTTTTGAAATGCGTTTTCGCATATATTTCTAGAATGGTTCGTCGAACAGCAAAAATCATTAAAACAAATTTCATACAATCCCGTATTCTGAAGAACTTTTCAGTACAATAAAATCAAAAAACCACCATGTTTATATGGCAACACCGAGGTGTTGTCCGAATTGGTCCATTTTTTAAATTTCATTTACTATTGCTAATGAAAACACTATGTACCAAATTTCAGCTCTCTATGTCGACTCATTCTCAGGCGGTGTCCACACAAATGGTAAAAAACGAAACTTTGTATGGCAACCTTACGAAGGTGACGCCCGATTGGTCCCATTTTCGAATTTGACCTTTTTTTTGTTTAAAAAGTGCGGCAGTAAAATTTCAGCTGTCTAAGACAACGCGCCCTCCAGTTGTCATGAGGACAGACGGACAGACAAACGGACGGACAAACGGACAGACATGCAAAAATTGAAATAACTTTCTATTTTATGCGTGAATGTTCAACCCATTTTTTTCTCTAGTAGCATTATTTCTGTACGTTACAAATGGAATGACAAATTTGGTATACCCTACGATTTCCTCTAGGGTATAAAAAGGTGCTGCATTAATTTGCGTCTGAATCAGATAAATCGCTTTCTTCTTTCTCGAGATATGATTTTTTGAAAATGACGTTCTTTTTACTTAATTCTTTAAAAATATTGCTGGCCCCTGGAGAGGTTTCACTTGATAGACGTGCGGCCATTAAAGTAAACACGATTATAGTCGTAGGTATTTGTTCCATCAATCCTTAATATAGTATGTATAGTTTCGCGAAGTTTTATCTGATTGCTATTATTGCAGCGTCGATAGTTAAAAAAAAATCTATTATTATGAAAAGTATTTTGTAGTTCAATAGAATTTACAGTTTCGTTAATCCAATCTCTATATTCGATTTTTTTTTTTGCATTTATTAATATTTTTTATTTATTTTATTTTATTATTTGTTTTATTATTAAAAAGAAGCAATGCTAGGATTCCAACGCGTTACAGTCAGATCCCTGGTTTTTCTGAATATAATATATAACAAGTGTTTTATTGTATATATGCATCTGAGGTTTAATTGCATGGGAGTTTATGGATTGAGAAACTCCTATATAATCGGGATTATTGCTTTCGAATTTTCTACTTGTCGGGATTTCTGGCATGAGGAATATTTCACTGTAAGTATATTATTTGTTGTAATTTTGTAGTCTAGGTTTTGACAAGCGGATAATTTTTTTGGGATTTCGTCACAAATCCATTATAATTGCAGCCCCTAAAACATATAATTTTCTTTCTGTCTCATCATTCGGGAATTTGTTATGCGGGATTTTAAGATTCGTGATTGCGTACGTGCACAACGAGGCTAGGTGAAGCGTGGCAAGGATAGGCGAAGCTATATCAAGAGTTGAAGAAATAAAATTATTGCACGCCGTACTATGAGAATGTTTATAACAACGCTGTATCAGTTCGCGATATGGCGAGACACCTTGAGGTATCTCGCTCGAGAATGAAATTTCTCATTTTTTCGCGAGGTGCAGCGTGCTAATTTTGATAACTGGCATATTCGTATAGGTTTTTTCTTTGATATAATTGAAGGCTTCTGAACTCAATCTTATATACTGGAAGAATATATGAGGATCAGTATGTAAATCTTCATATACGTATGCGAATGACGAATTCCCCAAATTTAATCGCTTGTTATTTATCGGGTCACAAGCAAAACTGCGGAGAGTACACTTATGTTAAAAGTGGCATATAGTTGCGCTACTTGACAAAAACAAAATTTCTTCTTCAGAATCTGATGACATAATTCATATGATCTCACTTAGCGATTTACCAAGAAACTGAACGCCTTGTTGTGCGCGCTACACCTCGAGGTGTATCTTCACTTCGACTCGCTCAAGTGCCTAGCCTAGCGTAGCCTCGCCACGCCTCGCCTCGTTGTGTACGTACCCTAAAGCGGGGTCTTAGGGATTTTACAAGTGCTTGATTTTATGTTCGGAATTTAAATATTAGCGAGTTCATAGATAATCCTGATTCTGTACATATTCTGAATTATGGAATTTTCAAATATGATCAGTATTAATAATTCCTAAGTAGCTTACTTCGGCGAAGAATTTCATCGTCATCAGAAAAATCAGAAAAAATCGTTCTCCGCCATACACAGCATATCGTTGCAGGCAGACGAAGTGCGATGCCTTCAGCGTCGCATTTTTGCGCTGCTGGAATTTGATGTTTCTAAGGGAAGTAAAATTCTCGGTCAGCTTGGTGCCTGAGAAAATTTAGCTTCTTCAATTATTTTATGTGTGTTACTATCTTGTCATGTAATGTTATTATTATGTATAAATAACCGCGTTTTAAATAGAGAAAAGTTAGTCGAAATGAATTCAATTCGAATTCAATTCGAATTCAATTCAAAGGTGTTTTATTAAAATCGTTAATTTTCCTTTCTGCAGTGCTTAAGTGTTACACTTACTGTACCATTCATCAGGAGTACAGGTGATGCACCTTACTCATACATAACGCGAATAAGCAAAAGAGCTTATCCGCTAACAACATTGCTACAACCACATATGATAGTCAAAAGAACTGCAATACATAGTATATGTAGCTGTGAATTACAACTGTATAATTCTTAGAACGAGTACGTATAGTTATGAATTCCAACTCTGTAACTCTCAAAGAACTACATAGTTGTGACCACGAGTTAGTAGTTATAAAGCATGCCACTCTGCTGTAATCCACCCCTCTAAAGTTATCCAGAGAAACAGATTGTTTGATACAACCTTTTGGCAATGAATAAAACTACATGGTTAAAATGGACAACTTTTTAGTTTTGTACAGATCCTCATGATTGCTGGAGACAGCTGTGCAGTTATGAGCGAGAAGAGCCGTTTAATTCTTATTCAGTATATATAAAAAATAAATCTAAACTTAAGTCCTTTCGAACGATTCAACTAAAAATATGGATAACGTTTTAAAAAGTTTACAAACAAGCTCAAAGCCGTAGTTACTTTATGAGTAATAAACTAATACACGGAACACAATTAAGTAGTTATAAACGAATAATTGTGACCCACAACACCATATTTGTCTGCCACAATTGAATATTTTTGATACTACTCACACATTATCACCTATATTTATTAGAGATTGGGAGGTTGTTCATTTTGGCAAAAGACGAGGGATTGAAAATTTAATTTATTCGTTATTTCGAGTACTCATTTTATAACATAAAATATTTTTGTTTTATATTTCCAAGCCTTCTCTACATATTAGAAGCAATTTTAATGCACTACATATATCACTCCTATACAATATTTTTTAATTTATTAAATGCAAATTTTGTCTGATAAAGATTGCTTATTTTTTTGGCGCCTTGCTATTTTCCGAGTTATCTAACATATTCACTTATATCATATTATATTGTCTGTAAAATATAAGTTCCGCCATCTTTGTTTATTTTTTATTATGAAGAACAAGAATGCTTATCTTGTCATTTCGTTATGGTCATAATAAAATAAGTACTATAGATTTCTCTCTTTTGTTTGTGTATACATTAAACACACTTTTGGATATGTTTCGCTCTCGCCCGCATAGATAATACTTGTCTACATAGTTCTTCTAAACAACTATGTATTTCATTGTAGTTAAAATGCAGTTCGTAGACAATGTCCCAATCAGCACTCGCAATCGTACAATCGTTTTCATTCGCAACCAAATTGATTGTCACATTTCCAGTCAATTATAATCTGTTGCCAAAGAAGCATCGAAATGTCCTGGATTTCTGAAAAGTTGTAAGAAATATATTAGCCCATCAAATATAGCGCTCCTCTACAAGTACTATAACATACCTAGAATAGAATGCAATTCCCACATCTCAGTTGGGGCTGGCCATACACCTTAGCTTTATTGAATATTGTCTAAAATAGAGCCTTAAGCTCATTGGCGATTTGGCAATAACGTGTCATATCGACTCACGCCAGCACCGCCGCAATGTTGAATGTCTTTCGCTCTTTTGTCGCTACATACATGGCCAATGTTCCAATGAAATATCTAATCTGATCGTTTATACATTAATTCCTGCAGTCAGTACTCGCACTATAAGCCAAGCACATCCCCTCAGACTTTAAAATATTTTCGGCCGTACAGTAAAATTCCGTGATGCTTTCTTATCCCGAACTCTGCTAATGTGGAACATTCTACCATCTTCTGTTTTTCCTCCGGCATACAATCTGCGAAAGTTTAAGAGTAACATACCTCGGCACCTCCGCCACTTTCCTTATACACCCTAATTCTTTCACTATCTCCTTCCTATATGCTATACTTTGCATAACAGGGTATCGCCTGAGCTTGGCTTTTAATAATAATAAAAACAAAAGCATGCATGTACGAGCCAAGATATTTTCAACGATTTAGTAGCCAAATAATCCGTTATTTACTACCATTTTTATGAATTTTCGCATTGATAGTGGGATCCAATAGAAAACTGACTTTATGATAAGAAAAATTACCAGAATGGGGTCAATCGCATAAAAATGATTCAAAACGTTTTACCGCAATAAGTGTAGAATAAGGAATTTAGGGCAGCAATGTATCTGCATACATATATATGTAATATGCTGGTATCATATCTTCAGCCACCTGCAAAACTGTATGATATAGATCACATACCAACATTCCTAAAGAAGTTCCGTATAACACTCGGAGGACACCATTCAAAATTTACGCTCCTGTAAAGAGGTAGTCCTGTGAATATATGCCTCAATTTTATATTATAACTTTTTTTATCCAAACTGAATCCCATGCATATTTGGAATTCCATTCACAACCGACAGGTCGTCGACTATATATGCATTCATTTATTCATTTTCCAGTGATGATGTTAAAAGGTTCGGCTCGCCTGCACCATTCATCACTATCAGAATCCTAGACGTGCCGCACTAAAGTGACAAAAACATCACTCGTTGAATGTATAAAATATGGGGCGATGTTGTTTTATTCAAAATAATGACGACTTTTTAGACATTAGTTGCCGCATTAGTTTTCAAAGCATGTTTTAGCTTTGAGTTAACGCGATCCCAAAAGGGGTATACCTCTATATGCTATAAAGTGTTAAAGGCTTGGTTGCAGTATTTTTGAAAGGATATTACCAATTTTACCTTTATAAAAAAAGACCGGAAAGAAAGGGATAAAACACTAATTGGAATCGATATCTCGGCAACGAAACTGTCAAATTGACAAATGTAATGGTTGACTTAAATAAAAAAATAAAGCTTTTGGGCTTATTCAGATTGTCTTGATATCTAGAATTATGAATATCTTCATGTTGGGGGTTATCTAAAATTTGTTTAAGGAAATCAATTTTTTTCTACATTGCCAGCATCAAATTGTACGATATTAATATTATCTGAGACCAATAAACGATTCACACATCTATCATTGCTAATCTTATCTTATTTTTAAAGAGAAAAAAAATCGAAGATCGTGTTATCAATGTGCATTTGGATATCAAAGGAACATTCTACATTTATGTCATATTCCAAAAAATACCGCTTCTAGCTGCTCGCAAGGTGTTATATGAGTTAATTTTTGGACGATCCGAGTGCATCTGCTAATATGGCATACACCATTCGCCAGAATTTCATTGCTCGTTGAAAGCAACTTAACATTATGCAAAGTATTTTGTCTGATTGAACTACAGAGAAAATAAAATGAAAAAAAATCAAACCGCTTAAGGATTGTACGCCTTTAAAGCAAGTAAAAATAGGCAGACAGCATTTCGCCTAACCAAGAGAAGACAGGAGGACGATATATGCAGTCTCGTTAGTCCTAACAAGAGATCTTAATCAAATTTGTTGGTTTGTATATATGTAGATGCGTTCTGAACGTTTAATTTAAGTTCATTGTGCTGAGAATACTGATCAAGACAGATTTTTTTAACGCGAACCAACAATTTTAGACCCAAGCTCCAAGCTTCCAAGATTTTTTTTTATAGTGATAGCTTTTTCAGGCGAGTGGGCATAGACTAATGTAAGATGATAGACGAGGGCGATTACCACACTCTCGAAGATATAGGTAAGCTTACTAATTGGTTTGTTTAGACTAAAGCAGTTTTACTCTACCATACTTATACATGAGAGTAAGTTTATGAAAACTTTTAACTACATGTATACCTAAGGCACCTCTGCACATGACCTGTAAGCTAAAGGTGTGCTACGTTCGAGTTTTTTTTTTTTTGGCATTTGGAGCTCAGAAATCAACTATGTAGTTAAGTGGTCTGATATTTATATTCACGATCATTAAGACATCTTCATATCTTCAAGGACACAGGGCAGCAAAAACAGCTCTCGGACCCGATTTCATGCGTTAGCCTGCAGATAAAAATAAGAATAAGTTTATTCGTGGTATAAAGTACTATAAGAATACAAATTTCTTTTTTTTTAGTACAAAAACAAAGCGGCAAAAATAATAAACAAAAACAAGTAAATATTAATATAAAAGTACGAGAAATGAAATTAAAATATAAAAACGAAGTTTAAATAAATTAGAAATTCAAAAATTTAAATATAAATAACTCCGCACAATCTTCTATTTAACCAGTACGTGTTAAAGTTTGTCTCCACCAAAAGCTTCTTCTTGTTCGACAGATTCCTTACAATGTGGTTGTTATCAAGTCGCAGGGTGTAACCAATCCAATTTCATTTTCGTTTTTTTTTTTTATTGCAAAGTCCATCCAATCCTATTGTGAACGTCTCCACAATTCCTACTTTGAGGCCTAGTCTTACTTGGATTTTTATATATTACACAGACAAGAATTTACAAATGTTTACAAGTGGCGTATAAATAATTGATTAAACTTTTAGGTCTCGTAAACATAAAGAAAAACTAATTTCATTATAGTTCCATATTCGTAGTAAGTAGATGTGTCGAAGGAAGCACTAGTCACTTGATTTGTTCACTTGAAAACTTTTACCATCTTTTATACAGCTAGATTTGGTAATAACGTTACTGAGGTAATATAAGCAGTTAACTCTTTACATTCTCTGGTTATTTATGTTAGTTTCGGATATGATGATTGTGGTAATCGATAATTCCTTCATTATTGCAGGATTAAGTTTCAAACGAGCTGTTGCGAAACTTTGTATTCTGGTGTTGAAGTGCTGGTATCAATGAGTCCACAAGTATATGTCATCAAAGTAATTTAAATCGTTGAGATTTGTCATGTATGCCGTGCTTTCACAAGGACATCGTTAATAGTAACAAAAAACAAGAACGAAAAAAGTACATATTCTTGTATATCTACGGAATTTATAATAAAGATGTCGGACACACTTTCACTGTGGAAATCCCAGCAATTTGCATTACTATAAAAAATCGTAATCAATTCAGTAATATTTTGGGAAATTCCGCGTCGATGTTGCCCGTTAAATATTTAAATCCTGTGAATATTTAGAGCCGAAAGCCCTTTCATAGTACAGAAAGGCTAAGTAAAGAGGAGGGCTCATTTCTGAATACAATTTACTGTTTTCTTATTGTTTATTCTATTTACTGCAGTTTTAAAAAAGTTTGTATTGCATATATGCATTAAATTGAGCACAACGGCTTTAGTGCTAGCTGATTCCTCAAGTTTTTCGTATGTCACTGTCTAAATAATTTCCCGAATTAACGATTGGATTGGGCTACACTTCAGTAATAGAGTCTGACCTCACTTGAATAAACTTCTCTGCTGTTACGCGAAATTTTCCAGCTCTCTTTTTTATGAAAACTGTACCAAGGACTGCAACAGATTTGGTATTTTTTGGACTTCTTATCGAGAGACGTGGACTTCAAAAACTTAATGCCTTACTTCTCCATTGAACTGGCACCCTGATTTATCCAAATTTGTATAGTTTCTGCACCTTTTAATCACTGTATAAATCTTACTTTTCGTCTTAGACCAAGGCCAATAATGTTACACCTTTGCATTTATAGATATATTTGATGTGCTTTCCTTTTGATACACATATCGATAAATTAAATTAAACCCTTTCGTATTGTCATTTTGCAAGTTATTCATGTATTGTTATCATGACGCTTTCGATGTACATTTAAAGCGTCTCTTATCTTTCTTTCTTTTTTTATTTAACATCCGGAAACCAGAGAAACCCAGCGATTTCTTAATAAGTAATTGGGGCTATATTTAAGCGCTCCGGGACACGTGTGATATATTACTCGCACATACATCCGATACTTTTCTCTTGTTTTCGGTGTATGTTTTTGATTTTGGCTTTATACCGGAAGCAGCATAAAATTCATAAAAATCAAAATTACTGTCGCAATTTAATAAAGTCCATTGTTTCGCACGTACATTCCAACTCTTTAAAGGGTAGTACGTATTCCGTAGAGGAATATTACGAGTTTAATTATGTCAACAGAAGTTTTTTCTCCAGATAATAATAAGATTTGGAGAAGAACCAAAGGATAACCCAGACGAGAACTACTTAAGGAGAACAAAAATTATCAACATCTTTTGAACATACGACAAAATCTTCAAAATTATTGTGAGAAACGTATTGATTTTCTTGGGAATATCCGATTGTAAGGAAAAAACTACAATATTAGAGTTCTGTTTGCTTTATTATAGCTGAAAATTATTATGCACTCATAGTGAAGTTCTGATGACAATGCGAGATAAGTGGGGTAGAACATCGTTAATTTTAGATTCAAGGGAATGTTGTTTGTTTGTAACGATTTTTTTTTTTTTAATTTTAAGTAGTTGAGTCAATCGAAAGCAAGATGAATAGTGAGATGAACCGTTGAAGTCAACCGTGAATACTACGTTGAAAATTTCAGGTACAATTCTTAAAACAAAATAAGTAAAAAAGCCAGAATTGATCTAATACCAATTCTTATGATACCCTAGATGAATGCGCATGCGTAATTTCGTATGGTAACATATCTGTGGAAGTTTGAACGCTGAAGTGGTTTTTCGCATGTATTTCTAGAACGGTTCGTCAGAGAGTAAAAATGCTTGCAACCAGTTTCATAAGATTTTATATTCTGAACAGCTTTACAATAAAAACATCTAGGGCTGACCTTTTTCACAGTATACGTACAAATCTTAAATTTTATACGGCAACACCAAAAAGGGCTTGCCCAATATTTCCCATTTTTGAAATTCCATTTAATGTTTTTATGACAAAGAGATTTTAGAGATTTACTTAAAATCTGAAAGCCACCATTACGTTTCTCAAATGCACGGGTATGGACAATATATCAACTTCTCCAGAGTATATGTAATATGTTCTCAGAATATTTTGGCTCATTTTATCAATCGGTTCCTGATACATGATAACTTTACACCGAGCAATTACAATACATCTATCTGTTTTAGTGTTGTTTCCAAGTGGGATATTGAATATGTTAGATACTAATAAATAAGCTGCCCTAGATGGAATTCCAAATTAATGCTCCACAGCTCTTTTTGTTCATATTGCTGACCTGCTCAATATGTCCATTAGAAAAATTATTTTTCCTAGAACTCTAAAGAGGTGTTTTACTACACTATAGGGGATTCTAAATTGGTAAGTCATTAATATCAGAAATGACTTTTAAGAGAAAAGTTTCACAGCTGTGTTCCTGTCGATATCCAGATTACCAGGGAGATATGAACCAATTCTGGTCTATAAATTTGTTGGCTTCCAAGAAGATGAACTTTTCGAAAATCTTACCATAAAAAGGTAAAATACTAATCGGTCTGAAGTCATTGATATCAGAAGCATTTGATTTCTTTGGGATTGGAAATATAACAGTTTTTTCCAAGCATCAAGAAACTGAGATGCAGTCAGGCACGTGTTAAAGCTATGCGTCAAAACTGAATCAACTTAATAAATATCGTAAATATCGGTAGTATCATGTCATAGCTAACTGCAGTTGATTTAATTCAAAAATTGCATTAAGAAATTCAATGCAGTCTGTGCAACGAATTGAAAAGCTGTCAACGTTCTCCATGTCATTTAATTTTTTCTAAGGATGAATTATTGCGTGTTGAAGAAATTAAAACTCCATTCGAAGTATTAATATCAGCCGCATACTGAGACGTTTCCCTACCCAAAATGCACATCTTGCGAATGTTATTCCGCAGCTTTCTGCTGGATTTATATAAATCGAATTATGGTGCAAACCAGATTGCGAACTCTTTTATAATGACGGTGTGAAGTTCAGCATCGTGTGCTTTTATAAATACGGTAAAGAAAGTCTCTCTGTAGAATAAGAACATGTAACTCACTCCAAGGACAACGCTGTGAATAAATAATTCTTCTATGCATTGGTACGTACCTGCTGTAAGAGTAAATTATTCAGTTATTCAACCTTATCATTAACACAGTTCAGCTGGAATATATCCGTATAAGATAAATTAGCACAATCACTAACTATATAATGTATCAGTGTTAATATTGTTATAATCACGATAATCAAAGAACTCTGCACAGAGTTGTAAGCCTAATCTTGAGTTATGTAATAAATACAAGAAATCATGATCAAAATTACTCAAAGGTTCTGAAACAATACCCTTTCTGTGTTGAAGACCAATAAATAGTGAAGTTGAGAAGGATTACTTGTATTAAAGTAAGTAGGTATATGGTTCACAGATTTCAAATCAAGATTTGCAGTAAATACTGTAAGCTATAAGAGAAGCTATAAGCCCTCAAATTTTCTACATTGGGATCACCATCAACGACATTATTAACGTACTTGTGACTTAAATATGAAATTGCGACTTTAAATTCAGTAGCTAGTTCATCAGAAAACGTGTTTGGAGAACAGAGTACACAGAAACTAGAACGCATTTCCCAGTATCGGGCTCAACACATATAAATTCAAAAACTGCATCTTGGGAGGATCTATCGACAATCGATGCCTTTAAATGTTTGTGGAAATAAACTGCAACGCCACTGCCCTACGATTGGAGCGATCATTTTTATGCACTGAATAACCTGGAAGTGAAATAATATTAGAATTAACTCGATCCTTCAACCAAGTTTCACGGACTAGCAGTGAATACATGTTAAAACACTCAAAGATGTCAAGTGTAGCAGTGGTTTTATTACCTAAGCTTCTTGCATTAAATGAATAGATATTAAGTCCTTCCAGGTTGATTTATGAATATTTTCAGGACCGCTGTCATTCTGTACAAGAGCGAAACTAAATTATCAATCGCAGGAACACTATAGTCACCAGTAGAAAAAGTAAAAGCCATTATACCTGTGATTATAATAACTACTAAAAAACAAAAGATAATTAAAAGAAAAAAATAGAGCAGCTAGAAAAAAAAACAGAAAACAAATCAAATATTCAATACTAAAAACAAAGCAATTTGTTAATCTTAGCTTATGTCACATGAAAGAATTATAATGAGACAAAGTGAAATGAAGCAGGAAAAGAATATTTATTAATTGAGTTGCAACCCCCCAAAACATTGCAGCTTCTAGAGTTGATTAACCTCTTTAATAAGTACCACTTTATCGCCTTCAGACCGAACAATAAAAATCCGTCTCCCAATTGTCTTTAGCAACAGTAGGTTATTATTAGGCGTTAGACTATCACTGATGCGTATTGGATTATCTGACAAATATCCACAATGCTAATCTGATAATTTATATATATTACTTTAGTTTTTAAATATTTTTCATAGTACTGGGATTTTCTTTCATATTTTTAAAATATATTTCATCATTTTTCACCCTTTCTTACTATTATTCTGATTTTTATTATTATTTGCTTATTTCATATTATTCTTCCAGGGACAGAATCCTTTTTATTTCAAATTGTTAATATGAATTTAATATTTTTTACTAACCATTATTATCTTAGTTCCAAAAAGGTTGTATAGTTTTATGTCATATCTTTCTTTCTTCTTTATTTTTTTTTTTTCTGTAAAAGTAGTTTATAATAAATTTTGTAGTAATTATACGGCAGCACATAATTGGGTTAATCCCTGTATATGTATACTATCGTCTTAGCTTTTTGATTAATTAAATATAAAGGATAAAAACAACGAATAATTGAAAAACTTCAATAGAAATATCTGTCTTCATCACGACAAAAGTGAATACATTTCAATTATAATATAAAATAGTTAAATTACTTCGTATTAAAATCCAAGATATCCCTTTTTCGAGTATAATTTCATCCTACAGCAATGTTTAGGCCTTACCTTAAATTTCAATAAAGAATGAATCATAAACTGCAATAAAAACAAGTGCACAGCCATAAAATTAATACAGATGTGAGCATGGAGGCGAAAACATTTAAAAGGCGGCAGCACTAAAGTACTGCAGAATCAATGAAGATAAATACTTGATGTTTTGTATCTATACAACTTACCAATGCCATCAACTTAAGAGAAAAATTTAGACTCTTTCTAAAGCCTTCTTGTTAAGATACATTCCATAAGTAGCTGAAGCAACATGCCTCAACTAATTGAGACTTTAGCCACCGTCTGAACTTACTACTCGGCTACATGTTCCCAAGATATGTAATTAGAGCCTTAGAGGACTCTTATACTCATGTATGTATTTAAATAATGTACTCTCTTCATCAACTTGTAGCTCTAATTCATGTATATAAGTATAGCAACTACATTACAATTTGCATGCAACAACCACTCTAATCCTGTTGGCTTGTTTTATTTGGATTCTTGTCAATAAAAGTTTCACAACAAAATATCTGGCGAGTTTCTGACTAAAGATACAAAGAGCAAGCAAACAGCACAGATACCCACGATACGATTCGAATGTGTTAAGGAGGAACTGCACTATGCTCCGTTGTAAACACAGGCCTCCAGCTGTAATCTGGTAGTATTGTACTGACGGGACATTTGAACGATACAGTTCCGCTGTGAAAATTCGTTGTCTTTACTTATTCAGTCGTCGGTCGAAAAGCTAAGGGTAAAAAAACTGTGGCCAAATTAAAGAATAAAACGGTCACACGGTCAATTTGAATACCGATGGAACCATAAAGTACAATAAATTTATGACTCAACTGAATCTTGGAACAACTTTAAAACAACGCAACAATTTACCTGCCAACTTTATTTTGCATCTATGTGTAAATTGTTAATTATTAGCCAAATTGGCTATTATTTCCTAAAACCGGATCGATAAGCTGAACAATTCCAAAACCCAAAACAACTAGAAGTAGCACGATCCAGGAAAATAGATAAATATTAGCGCCATGCGATTTCAAAAAAAAAAAAAATTAGGACTACTGACCATTTGGGATTGGGATTACATCCGTGTGCGGGTCGTGTTTCTTTTCTGTTGTTCTACAGAAAGTATTTATCGCCTCACGGTTCAGTTCCAATCCTTTACTAGATTTTTCTGTGCTTTCTGGGTGTATTTTTTTTTTCATTTTTTGTTCAACGTATGAATGAATACTCATCGTTTTTCCCTGTTTTTTCTTGTTCTTGAGCGGGTTTTGTATGAAAAGATGTCAGGCACCCGGTGTAATTTATTTCAGTAATGATACGATTTAACCCGAAAATTTATTGCGCGGCTATACTGACTAAAGTATTCATGGTGTCGATGTCGACCATAATACCTATGTAGATCTTTACACAATAATGAGCAAAAATAGGCCTAAGTTTAATGATTATTGCAACAAGTGTTGTTTTCGAGTGATAATGTCATTGATAATTGCGTACAGGTATAAGAAATCTTACAAGAACAATTTTAGGATAATATTACTGGGTCGAAAAAATCAGGTTACACTATTTGATGTAATTTGATGGGAATGAATGTGTATAATCTATAATGTCCAGCTATAAAGAAAATTCTAAAAAATCTACAAAACGGATTGTGAGGCCAAGGGTTTGTGATATGACGATGTTTAATTTATGGCCTCATCATTGGATACAAGCTGCCGTTCTATACTTTATTTTAACACAATATTGAATAGTTGAAAAAATATTACCCGATGAATTTACTAAGCACCGTTGATGTGAATGTTGTGATTAGTTTCAATGAAAAATACGAAAATATTTTTTTTTTTTTTTTTGGTTGGGAGTATTAATTTGATACAGATGTGTCAGTCTTATAAGCACAGAGCCTTTAAAATTTTATGTATACCTATCCTAGAATAAATAGGAAATATTTTGGGTTGATCTAGAAAAATCATAAATTGTATGGCATGGAGATACAAGGTGATAAGTATACAAATATATGATGTACAATCAAAAGCATATACCTTCAAAAATGTCGTTTTGGAGTTATATATAGCAAAGTGTTTGAAAAAAATTATCTGTCGTTATGCAGGTACTTCGTAAGTAATACAAAGTAAATTTTTGGGATTTATGTACTTTTGACTAAAGACCATAGAATTACATAGTGAACCCTTGTAAGTTTTATCTTCTATAAAACCCTTCACATTTTCAATAATGTTTTCAACTACCATCGTATGACTGAGGGGAAATTCGAATCCTATAGTTCGAATTTCCCTTGCAGGGCCAGTAAAAATTAATTTCGCACCTGAGTAAATTTCACCATACAATGTGGAAATTAAAACCATTTTTTTTTAATTTAAAACGCACATACTGTACAAAAAATTTTAAAAATGTTAGGTGCGAGTTTCCACCTATAGGAAGGGATATTCGCACCGATTTATTTTTTTCGCAGAAATCAAAAATTTATAGAATTCATTATTTAGCGCAAAGAATTATTACAAAATATGGTTTTAGAGTTCCGACAGGAAATTAGTACCTTACATTCAATCAAACAGGATATTATAAGTAGGCGTAACTTTTGGCAGTTCACATTTTTCATGGTACGAGCTATAGCTTTGCATTTAAAACCGGATCCGACTAACACTGGTGCAATTCCTAACAGCATGAATAAGTTCATTATAACTTAAACAGAGTACGAAATTACAGATGCAGTTTTCGACAGTGAGAGCGATAACCTAGAAATTTATAAAGGTTACGACTCCTTTACATACAATTTTTGTGAGCGCAAGAGAAACCTTGCAATTTTTAGTTCGACTAAAAGTCTTCAACTTTAAACAGGTACAATTTTTGGAAGTCCGAGTGACACCCTTCTACTTAAAGCAGGGTGCAAGTAGGTGTATCAAGTTCTAAATTTCAGAAATTTTACTTCGGTTTTTGTAAATTACTTTATTTTTATTTTTGTAGTAAAAAAACAGGATTTTATATAAAATTTGTGCACCTCAAAAACTTCAATTAAAAAGTACCAATGACACCCTGTACCCAAAATGTTGTAACTATTGCACATAATTTAACAAATTCAAAGAAAAATCCTGAATAAAAGCCAAGAAAAGGAGCAGAGCTGGGCAATTAAAAAAGACTTAACTACTACTTGGAGTACATTTTCGTTACTTAAGACTTATAACTCAATATTTTTGAAATGCCCCCACTTAATACTTATAGGGTTTTCCAATAAGAGGTGTTATTTTAATTAGCCCGCTTTTTCGGAAGATGTCACTTTTGGAGCTGTTATTTTTTTACATTTGACAAGTAGAAACTACGCCATTACTAAAAATTGAACGATACACGATTCAACAACGCACTGAAATTATTAAAATTCACTATAAAAATGATGAAAATGTGGCACCTTGTCGGACGGCAATACAGAAATTGGTAGAAAAATTCGAGCTGTCGGGACAAGTTAGTGATGTGAAGAATAAAACCCGTGCACGTCGCTCAAGAACAGCCGAGAATATTGCTGCTGTAGCCGAAAGTGTTGAAGAAAACCCAGGTTTGTCCATTCCTCGTCGTTCTTTGGAATTAGGCATTCCACAAACGTCATTACACCGTATTTTGCATAAAGATTTGGGTCTTAAGGCTTATAAAGTTCAGTTAACACAAGAACTCAAGCCGGCCGATAATCAACAACGTCGAGTCTGATTGGGTCCTTCAAATGCATGAAAATGATCCGGAATTCCATCGAAAACTCATCTTCAGTGATGAGGCCCATTTCCATCTCGATGGCTTCGTCAACAAGCAAAATTGTCGCATCTGGGGCTCGGAAAACCCAAGAGTTATTATTGAAAAGCCTCTCTATCCTCAACGTGTGACTGTTTGGTGCGGTTTATGGTCCCGCGGGGTCATTGGACCTTACTTTTTCGAAAATGAGGGTGGAGCAACAGTTACGGTGAATGGATTGCGCTATCGACAGATGATTAATGATTTTTATGGCCGGAATTGGATGGTATTGATCTAGACAACGTTTACTTTCAACAAGACGGCGCTACGTGCCATACAAGCAACGAAACTATTGATCTTTTACGGGAAAAGTTTCCGGACCGTGTTATCTTTCGAAGAGGTGATCACAATTGGCCACCGAGATCTTGTGACTTAACACCTTGCGACTTCTTCCTTCGGGGCCACGTGTAAGAGAAGGTCTACGCCAACAGCCCAGCGTCGATTCAAGACCTCAAAGATGGAATTCGTGAGGCTATCGAGGACATAGGGCAGCCACTTTGCGATTTGGTTATGAAAAATTTCATGAAAAGGATATGGTCCTGTAGGCGTAGTCGTGGTGGTCATTTGGCTGATGTTATTTTCCGTTATAAACGGCATACTTTCATCTTTATAACGAAATAAAGATCCGATCATTTATCTCAAAAAATGGTATTTTTCTTTGAATATCAAAATAACACCTCTTATTGTTTCTTTTTACTTGTACCTAAGACTTAGTTTTGTACTTAAGTACCAAGATTTTTACTTAGGTACTTCTGAGTCTATTAAGTACCTATAAATATCTAACTCTTCGTAGAAAAGCAAACAAAATCTCTAGCGCAACTCCTTTTTTGTTGAGTTCTAAAGCACGCAAAGAACTGTCAAAGAATGTGCCGCCCTCACACGTCAAGGCAGAACCTTAGACAAACTAATAACATACACACAAGACTGGGCAAGTAGAACAAAAACCAGTAACGTCTCGCTCGAATATAAAATCGACGGTGCCCTCACTTGATGACATAACCACTGACATGTATAATATGGATTGCAAAAAGTGAGCCTACTTCTATATTTCTGACTCTTTGGGTGTAAGCACCAAGTACCAACTGAGAGAGAACTGAAAACAACAAATAAATTAGTGGATTCGTCGAAATACATGATTTTAAATTAATCATTTAGGGTTACTACTGCCAAAAACTGTTTTATCAAAGACAATGCATTCATTAGATATGCAGAAGAATTTCTAAATGTTTTATTAAAATCACTTCCCGAGCTGCGTGCTCACTTTTTTAACTTCCCGCCAATGATTTTTTCAATGTTGCCACGGACGTAAGAACTCTTTTTGACACAAGCAACTGTGCCCACGTAAAATAGAAACGTAAGCAGTCTATATTATATACGTCAGTGGACAACATAACCAAGGGTAAGAAAGCAATTCCTCAATACAATATAAAATCAACGATGCCTCGAACTGATGGAGGGAAGACCTTAATTATTTCTTAGAAATTTACTGGAAATTTTTTCCTTAGAATTGTATTGCATTATTGGACGCGATAATGGGTGTTGGCCGGACCTCTAAAAGTTTTGGTGAGTGTAGCAAGGAGAGGTGAAAATTTTACTCTACTTGCAGCACCGAACGCTATGAAAAACTTTAAATAGTAGCCACTGGTTACTATACATACTATAGTTTATTAATATTTATTAATATTTATTAACTGAACTGAATAAACTTTATTATATTACTGCCAACGTACAAAGATTCTAAAAAAGTACTTCAAAAAGTACTCAGTACTTTTCATAGACTTAGTACTCAGTTACAAGTACTTTTCATACATGCGGTACTTGTACTTACGCTGAAGTACTCAGGACTTCGGTACTTGTACTTGTACTTAAGTACTTCTTCTTTCGCACGTGCCCAGCTTTGAGAAGGAGGTTCTGCCAAAAGGTTTTGCTTAACTCGTGTAACATCTACTGGGTTTGAGGAAAATAGAGTAAATAGACAAAATTCTAAAAAGTTTTGATCCGAATGATTTCGCTATACGAGGCAGAATTGGAAGACAAGTATGTGAAGTTTACTTCGAAAATTCTTCTTCTAAAAGTAGTAGATAATAATAGATAGTAAGATAGATAGAAGATAAAAATATATGCCATTTATTGTTTCAAAAGTTGCTCTCCTTATACTTTCAACAATAACCAGGATATGTGGGTAGAAGCGAAGGCGTTCTGTCGCTGTTGTACAGGTTCGCCCTGGCGCTATATTACGCCGAAAGGGATGAGGTATTTCCGAAAGAGATGTGAGCGGTCCTGAGACTCTATAAGTCAAGGAGTCCCAGGCAGTACAGTCGGCTGGTCGAATAATATCTACAAAAAAAAAAAACAAAAAAGCACATAACTATAATTGGTATAAACCACTGACTTATAACAATGGATTGAGCGTATTTTCCTATAGGAAAGAAGGAAAGAATGGCACAAATTTTATAGTTTTCTCTTTCGCGTAATGGCAGAGTTGGAGCTACCAACAGAAATATCTATTACTGAACGTTTTCTTACGCCATTTGATGTTTTTATGTTGGATGCGGATGCAATGAAGTAAACGTTTTAAATGATGCTCAAACCCAACACAAACACAAAATGTTTACCCCATGAAATAGAAAATCGCTCAGTCCATTGTTATAAGTCAGTGGTGTAAACGGTTTTATATAAAAAATCGATACTACTCAAGACAAAACAATTCCGATCCGACAACAGATAGAAATAGACACCATAGCAATTATTGTTAGACATGACAATGCCTCTTTAGTGATATAAAAATATTTGCTATTGGGGGTGGTATCAGATTCCATACATTTTTGCCTGTTGTCCTTTGTCACATGCATTTTTAAGTTTCATGATAATGATAGTTTCAGTCCACCTAAATGTCACGACATTTTTTCCAAGGTACTTCCAGCCTTATTCGATCAATATGAACAATTCCTGAAATAAACAAAAAGGCACCATAAACTACCAAGCTTAAAATAATAATCGACAGAATACTTATCTAAAATCTGCTGCTTCCTGATATTATCTGTAGATTTTTGATGAGACTGTCACTAAATTAATGGGTTACTGGAAATCCTGAATAATTCACCCAAACATAAAAAGTTCCGAATTTCACTTCGACGGGGCAGTTTGCGTTATCTAAAAACAATGAATAATTATCAACCAACAATTAACCAATATATCGCGAACATACTAAATCCTGTCTACCTCCGAATATTGACATTTTTTTCATGTCATCAAGTGACTAAAATCAGCGGATTACGCCACACTCAGAAGCAAATGTAATAAGAGTTACCATGGCAACACATTTTGGACCGCAAACATAACTGGTTACAGCGACTATATAAGGCCGACGAAATTCAGTAGATGGAACCATTCTTGGCTCAGAGTTCATCTGATTCAGAGTATAATCTGAATAAAGAATCATGTTCCCAATTTCCATACAGAAGTCCAATTCTGTTCAGAATTTAATCTGAAATTATTCTTATCCTTAGTACAGAGGTCTAATTCTGTTCAGATTTTAATCTGAAATTATTCCTTATCTTATTACAGAAGTCTAATTCTGTTCGGAGTCTAATCGGAAATTATTTCTATTCTTATTACAGAAGTTGAATTCTGTTCAGAGTCTAATCTGAAATTATTCCTGTCCTTATTACAGAAGCCTAATTCTGTTCAGAGTCTATTCTAAAATTATTTCTATCCTTATTACAGATGTCTAATTCTGTTCAGAGTCTAATCTATCCCTATCCTTATTACAAAAGTCTAATCTGAAATTATTCGGACGTACACACTTCAGCACGTGCTACACTTCGGTCTTACAGGCGGAAGCTGGTTCAAGTGTTACATCTTGTTCTTACATGCTGAAGCACACACATTGTGCTACCTATTCATCTCTCACGCTGCATCACACTTATTTTGCTATTTCCTTTGTTCGGTCATACACGCTACAGTATGCTCCTATAATTTTCATAGAAATTCGTTCTGTCAGCAGCAAATTATTCCGTTCTTTTTTTCTCAGAACTAAAGAAACGGACCACGTCATTGGAATTACCTTCGATTTCCGAATTTATACTGAATTTTTAATAGTGTTTTTTCTTTTTTATTAGTTATTATCATTTCATGAGTTTCTAATTTTAAGTTTTGTTTAACTCTGTGCTATTAAACCACTGACAAAGTATCTAATAGGCCATAAATATTATAAAACCGTAGGTAATTTTATTTGATAAATTTGTTATTTGAAGACCAGGCAAACCATGGCTCTTTCACTGGAATGCACACATTAATTTTCTAATAACTTACCTATTTGCTGATACACAGGCATAAAAATATTTGTTAGCATTACGGAATAAATATATTGCAGGAGCAACTCGGTAACAGCAACAACGGTGAATTTCACAGAGCAAAACTTTAAGATAAGAAATAAAAATAGAAATTACTCTTTCAGATTTTTACAGCAGGCAGAAACCAAGCTGTACTGATGAGTGTAAGATTTCTTTTTCTTTTTTCAACCCACTGCGGGAGTACACAGGTTCAATTCGTCTCGAATGAATCTGTTTTTCAAATTTTTTTAATAAAAATTGTTTTTTTCTATTTTTCTCAATTTTTTGGTTTTTTTCATTTTTTCGTGCCTTTTCTTTGTTCTATTTTTTCATTTGATTTTCAAGTCACTCATTTTCGTATTTGGGACCTGTTGATCAGTCGAAACCAAGACTTGAAACTTGTTACCAAAAATAAAATGGGTTGTGTGATGAAATAACAAATAAAAGATTTTTTAGCTTCTGCTATATACCGGAGAAAAAAATGCCTTCTTGAACAAACTTAAGATTAGAAGAAAAACTGTTTTTTCTTTAACTGAATATTATTTAATTTCCTTTTATGTTTGTTCAAAAGATTATTGAAAATTTAATTGAACTTAAAAATGAAATCTCAAATTATTATAAATTTGGCAGTGATTTCAGCTACGAGATATTTTTAAAAAGTTATTTTCAAATTAATCTATTTTAAACCGTAGCTACATATTTCTTTTTATTATGGATGTTTGTTTTTAGTTATGAAAGTAAATTGATGAGGGTTTGAACGTAATGGACATTAGAACAATGTTCAAAATATCAATCAATTGGAAAAGATTTTCAGGGCCAAATGGCAGTTTAGGAAGGTAGTGGATATTATAGTAACAAAGTGAATATGTTCGATTTCGAGTATTAGTTTTAGCTTTTTAATTCGTTTATAACTTACAACATAAATTCTCTTAATTCTGAACAATATATAAAGTTTTAATACATCTTTGTAAGACCATCAACAGCCACAAAATGAATCTTTTTCTAATAGGAACATAAAAGTATTAAAAATTCAACTTTTATTATGTGAACTCACCAATTGCGTTTTGAAAGTGATAAAAAATCCATCCTCCCTGTATTATTCCAATAATTTTACCACGCACATCGACAATTTGATTTTTATCTATTTTAAAAATTTATGTTTGTGGACGTTGATGTGATATATTTCTTCAAGTCCACTTGCGTTTGTCCAGGTCCACCGGATTCGTCTCTAGTGGCAGCTCGTTCAAGGAAGGAACTCTTCTAGTTGACCGAGCAGGCCTGGGTGGTCGGTCTCAACTCGGGCTGTCAGCAGAAACCTAGAACCTGTATGGGATGGATAGAGATGGAACGTCAGACGGCGGCGGAGCGCTAGTACTGTCGGGATTCCGGTGCTGTCTAATGCAAGTCGCTCCTTGAGAAGGGACGCCTTCTATATCAATACTGTGAGTAAAGATGGCCTTTGAGCCGGTCTTTGGAGACGAGACGTCGGCCTCGACCAGTCCTTGGCGACTGGATTGGTCTCCCCAAAGCTACTCCTAAATCTGTGGAGGTAAACAAATTACTGCGGCTTTTGCCGAATGAAAAGCCAGTACTCGGGATTCCTTTTAAGGCTCTTTATTGGAGGAGCTTATTTAAATTTACAAATATGTAATATGGTGGTCAATCAGGGTTGGTCTGCTTGACTTGGCGTTTTAAATAAAACTAAACTTACGAGCTAACATTATTTGACTTATCGACTAAAAAAGCCTACTATTTAAAATTCAATTAAAATATTCCTACGCCGCACAAAGTAGATTCTGGCCACGGAACCTGCCTGCCTACTAAGAATAAATACAGCGGCACATATCAAGTGGACGAATGTGTGTGGCGAATGGTGTGGCCTTGTCGCCACATCACTCCCCTACCAGCGAAACCTAAGGTTTCAGCGAAATCTGAGAGGAAGTCTGATGGTTCGTCCAGCGCGAGTGGTTCGGGGTGGGATCCCCGTGGCTCCATCAGGTAAAAATCTCACATGCGGTGTCGCTCCTAGTAGAGGTGCTGTAACGTCGTCAGTAGTGGTGTTAGTTTGGGTTGTGGGAATTTCCTCTGCGGGATGGTTGTTTCCAAAACTTGTTACAGAGGGGTTTTTAGTCGCTGGCGGGACTGGCCTGCCCGTGCCTGATATAGACGGTACACCAACGCCTTGATCTTCGTCTAAATTCGACTCGATGAAACAAGGCTTGAGTCGGTTGATGGAGATGTTGACCTCCTTATTCTTGACTCTAAGCGTGTAGAAATGATCTTTACGTTTAAGAATTTGGAACGGGCCTTCGTAAGGTGGTTGGAGTGAGGTTCGTATAGCGTCTGTTCTTATGAAAGCATGTGTACAATGGTCGAGGTCTTTAAACTTAAAGAATGATTGCTTAGCATGATTTGAAGCTGGAACCGGTCTGATATCCGAGAAAAACTTTCGTAGTGAAGTGACAAATTCGTTTTGTGGTTGTGCCTTAGAATTTTGAAGAAAGTCGCCTGGTATGCGTAAATTTTTTCCATAAACGAGCTCTGCAGACGTTGCAAGGAATTCTTCTCTAAAAGTAGTTCGGAGTCCCAATAGTACGTAAGGTAATATTTTGGACCATGACTTGTCTTGATATGCCATTAGAGAGACTTTTAGGGTCCGATGCCATCGTTCCAAGAACCCATTGGATTGCGGGTGGTAGGAAGTGGTTCAATTGCGTTTGAACCCTAATAGTTTGGCTAGTTCAGTGAAAAGTGCTGATTCAAACTGTGAACCTTGGTCTGTTATAATGGTTTTGGGTACTCCGAAACGGGATATCCAGATCTGGCAAAGTGCTTCAGCTACTGTCTCTGCGTGAATGTCGATTAGTGGGATTGCCTCAGGCCATCTAGTAAATCTGTCGATGATTGTGAGGCAATATCTAAAACCCTGGGGGGGGGGGGGGTAGAGGTCCTATTAAGTCCATGTGGATGACCTGAAAACGATCAGAGCTATCCTGGAATGTTCCTAGCGGACTCTTGACATGACGGGAAATTTTGCTCTGTTGACAAGGTAAACAAGCAAGAGTCCAAGAATTGATGTCTTTATTAATAGACGGCCAGAAATATTTTTCTGTGACCATTTTGTTGGTGGCTCTAATGCTCGGGTGTGACAAATTGTGGATTGAAAGAAAAATTTGCTTTCTAAACTCTTTCGGGATGTATGGCCTAGATTTTGAATCAGAAATTTCGCAAAATAATTCTTTATTTGAACCGAAGATTGGTAATTTCTCAAACTTGTACAGTGAATTTTGACGAAGTTGTTGGAATTCCGTGTCAATGATTTGCATCTCCGAAATGGAATCAAAATTGACCAACCCGATTAATTGTATATCGTCAATTCTGGACAGGGCATCAGCAACTACGTTTTCCTTTCCTGGAACGTATCTGATATCTGTGGTAAATTGACCGATATTATCAAGATGACGCAATTGCCTAGGTGATGCTTTTTCAGAGTTTTGAAGGAAAGCGTAAATTAATGGTTTGTGGTCGGTGTATAGTGAAAAGAGACGACCTTCCAAAAGGTACTGAAAGTACTTAATACTTTTGTATGCTGCCAGTAATTCTCGGTCATAGGTACTGTAATTTCGCTGCGCGTTATTCAATTTAACCGAATAGAAGCCTAGCGGTTCCCAGTTATCGTCTCTTTTTTGTTGGATTGTTGCTCCAATGGCAGTATCCGATGCATCTACCCATAACGATATATCCGAAGAAAGAATGGGAAATGCCAGAAGTGCAGTTTGCGCTAACTGGTTTTTGACC
Organism: Dioctria rufipes; assembly: GCA_963924295.1. Classification (NCBI taxonomy): domain Eukaryota; kingdom Metazoa; phylum Arthropoda; class Insecta; order Diptera; family Asilidae; genus Dioctria; species Dioctria rufipes. The sequence goes on from CAWUPM010000055.1 coordinate 326,905, forward strand.
ACAGTAAAAGATTTCTTTGCATCCTCCGACCAAACTACTTGTTTTGAGCCTTCTTTTTTAGATCCCGTGAGATATTGGTTTAAAAGGATTTGATGTTGAGCGGCGTGTGGTAAAAATCGACGATAATAATTTATCATTCCTAAGAAACGTCGTAATTGTTTTACGGTTTCGGGAAGTTTGAAATTGGTTATGACCTCAACCCTTTCAGGAGAGGGCTTTATGCCTTGTGGTATGATTAGATGTCCTAGGAATTTTATCTCTTTTTGCAGAAAAATGCATTTTTCAGTATTGATAATAAGTCCAAATTCTAGAAGTTTCTTAAAAATTAGTTCCAGATGTCTGTAGTGTTCAGTTTTGGATTTCGAGGCCACCAAGATATCATCCAAATAGACGAAACAGAAAGGGAACTCTCGCAAAACCATATGCATAAACCTTTGAAAGCTTTGAGCTGCATTGCATAGCCCAAAAGTCATTCGAGTGAACTCAAAGAGACCAAATGGAGTGCATATTGCAGTTTTTGGTACATCTTTGGGATCAATGGGAATCTGGTGATATGCTTTTGTTAGGTCTACCGTTGAAAAATAGGTACAGTCTTGGAGGTTGAACATGAAGTCGTGTATAAGGGGTATTGGGTAACGGTCGGGAACAGTGCAAGCATTCAAACGCCTATAGTCACCACATGGTCTCCACTCTCCATTTTTCTTTCTTACCAAATGTAAAGGTGAAGACCAAGGGCTATCTGAGGGTCTACAGATACCTTGTTTAAGTAAGTAGTCGAATTCTTTCCTAGCGTCGGCTAATTTCTCAGGAGAGAGACGTCGAACTTTTGAGGAAATCGGCGGACCGTTGGTATTTATTTGGTGAGCGGCCGAGTGCACTGTTGGTTTAATAAATGCCGCTTCTACCGTAATAGAATTATATGCACGCAGAAGATTTTGAATAATAGGGTCGATTTCCGAACTGATGAGTACGGAAAGGCTTGAATATTGGGGAAAGATGTGCTGTGCGGGAGACTTTATTTTGGTGATTGGATCTATTAACGATCTCATTTTGATGTCGGCTATCAAACCATAGTGGTGCAGAAAATCTGCGCCTAATATGGGTCTGGGTATATCCGCGATAACGAATTTCCATGTAAAAGATCTTCGTAAACCTAAATCCAAAGACAAAATTTTGGAACCAAATGTGTTAATAGGTGATGAATTTGCGGCTACTAACTGTAAATTTGTGCTAGGCCAACGGTCTGAAAAGGACTTTGGGATTACTGAAATGTCTGCTCCAGTATCAATCAAAAAGTGTCTCCGAGAAGACTTATCGTGAATATAGAGACGACTGTTCTGTGAGCCACTGCCTCCTGTCGTCAGAGGAGGAGGGCGCTTTAGTTTGCCGCATTTTTATTATTTGCGGCGCTGCTTTCTTTGAAACTACAGGGCGGAGTGCAACGGCGGGCTTTGGAGTTGAACTTCCGATGAAACCAGCAATATTTTTCATTTCCACCTGGTGCTTTATCTCTCGAGTTTGATCTGTGATTGAAGCTGCGGAAAGTTTTGTCTCGAGATGGATTGCGGCGGGAAACTAGTGATGTCTCAACCAATCTTGTGAGGTCATCTACCTTCGCTTTTAGTTCCTCAAATGCCTGGTCTTGGCCTTTGGTAGAGGACGCCACTGAAAACACTTCAGCCCTTGGGTTAACTTCTGCTATTTTATCGGCACAATTTGCGAGAACATCCAATGCTCCCGGGTTACAAGCTAGAATAGCTTGCATGTGAGAAGGTAGACGTTGCAGCCAAAGAGATTTCAATACTTCGTCGCTTAATTTGCCTCTACTAAGAGCTCGCATGTCTCTCAGTGACTGTGAAGGTTGGGCATCTCCCAACGAAAGCTCAGTAAGCAGTTGCTTAAGCTTCTGGTTCTCACTGCCTGAGAGCCTTGAGGTTAATGTTTCTTTGAGCTTGCCATATTTGTCAGAATGGGGGGGGGGGGTCGTAAAAAATATCGGAGATTAGACGTACAACACCCTCATCCAGAGCGCCTATGACGTGATAAAATTTTGTTTTATCCTGGTTGATTCCAGCGAGCTCGAACTGAGCCTCTAGCTGGATGAACCACAAATCTGGGCAATTCTTCCAGAATGGCACTGGCTTAATTGATACCGCGCCGAGTGCTGGGTGAGAAGTGGTTGACTGAGTTGCATTGTTGGTCTGTGTCATATCGACAAAGGGGCCCTCGCTCTCACTCTCAGTGTTGTCCGCTGGATTGACCATCGCTAACGCAGGTCAGGAAACGGAAAAACGGAGCAATACTTTGTGCGACGCAAAGGGTTTATAGGGAATATGTATTATTGACAAAAAATGGAATAAATTTTAGTAGATAACTAACCTAAACTAACCTTACGCTAATATAGCTCAAGCTACAATTGATGTTCTTATAATGACGTAGAGTTTTGATGTCAGCTGCTGCTGCTCCCAATGGCTACTTGTTGGCATGCGGCTCTGATGGAAACTGCATAAAATGTCACCAATTGTGGTGATATTCAAAATGTTGGTTGCGCTGACGGGCAACCGATGAAGTCTCTGGATATAATATTACCAATTGTGGTGATATTCAAAATTTTGGTTGCGCTGACGGGCAACCGATGAAAACTCTGGATATAATATCACCAAATTTGGAGATATTCGAAATGTTGGTTGCGCTGACGGGCAACCGATGAAAACTCTGGATACAATATCACCAAATTTGGAGATATTCGGAATGTTGGTTGCGCTGACGGGCAACCGATGAAAACTCTGGATATAGTATTAATGCAATCCTTGATTAACGAGGTACCTAAATAATCAGTGATTGCTGTCGCAGTGAAAACTGTTCGGTGTGTCCTTAGACTGAATGTTCGTGGTGTTCGTCCAAGTTTGACCTTACATGACTTAACGCCTGACGATTTGAACAGGCGGCACCCCGCAATGAATACCTTGCTATGAATTACTTGGCTTAGTTTGAGGACTTCTTCAGATCACGTCGGGGTCACCAATTGTGGACGTTGATGTGATATATTTCTTCAAGTCCACTTGCGTTTGTCCAGGTCCACCGGATTCGTCTCTAGTGGCAGCTCGTTCAAGGAAGGAACTCTTCTAGTTGACCGAGCAGGCCTGGGTGGTCGGTCTCTACTCGGGCTGTCAGCAGAAACCTAGAACCTGTATGGGATGGATAGAGATGGAACGTCAGACGGCGGCGGAGCGCTAGTACTGTCGGGATTCCGGTGCTGTCTAATGCAAGTCGCTCCTTGAGAAGGGACGCCTTCTATATCAATACTGTGAGTAAAGATGGCCTTTGAGCCGGTCTTTGGAGACGAGACGTCGGCCTCGACCAGTCCTTGGTGACTGGATTGGTCTCCCCAAAGCTGCTCCTAAATCTGTGGAGGTAAACAAATTACTGCGGCTTTTGCCGAATGAAAAGCCAGTACTCGGGATTCCTTTTAAGGCTCTTTATTGGAGTAGCTTATTTAAATTTACAAATATGTAATATGGTGGTCAATCAGGGTTGGTCTGCTTGACTTGGCGTTCTAAATAAAACTAAACTTACGAGCTAACATTATTTGACTTATCGACTAAAAAATCCTACTATTTAAAATTCAATTAAAATATTCCTACGCCGCACAAAGTAGATTCTGGCCACGGAACCTGCCTGCCTACTAAGAATAAATACAGCGGTACATATCAAGTGGACGAATGTGTGTGGCGAATGGTGTGGCCTTGTCGCCACATGTTTGCAATCAGCTGATATGACTTGGATACTGTAAAATACCCTTTCTGTTAGAATTAGTTGGTGCAATCTCATTGTACCTTTAAGAACCTATTTTTTTTCTTTTAGGCATTTTTTCATCGCATCAATATCCTCTGATGGAATATCAAAAAGCTTAATAGTGAACCCGGGTTGTACTAGCTCTAAAAATTGCTCCGTATTAGAAACATTTGAAATGTTAGCATTTAGTCGGTTAATTCTGTAACGCCCTAAGTCCATGTTAAAACAATTTGTTAACAAAAAGGTGTTTTTGACGGTACTGAGTTAATGGCCCATCCGAAAAGAATATTAAAATTCAATCATAGCTCCTGAGAGGAGAGGGGTACGGAACTGGTTAATCAGTTGTTGGAAAGGCCCTGAAGTTCTGCATACACTGACCGCATAACCGGACGCCCTGTACTTTTTGCTAAAATAACCTTTTTTTCTTAAACGCAATGTAACTCCGAAACGGTTGAAATCCCCCCCCCCCCACCACCCTACGATTCAATTTTTTGTCTGCCTTGGTGAGTACTATCACCTCTTGCTCTACCAACCACCTTTCTTAATTATAGATAAATTATTAAAATTACCGAAATTTTTATTTATAATGTAGGAGAGATAGGCCTTATAGACGGAGAGCTGGCAACCAAAATACGTACATCATTTCATAAACAAAATTTTCGATCTTATGAAACTCTCTCATCGTTGATTACTTATTCGGAAGTCTGCCTGGCTCTCAGTGGTGGAGGGCACTGTGGGATGGCAACGAAGGCCTTAAAAAACGGGTTAAATTACGTGATTTCATAAAGGTTGATTTTTGTTGTGGCAGCAGAGAATTATATTTCTTGATCAATGGTACAAATGGCATACAATTTGGTTGGTGGGAAAGTGGTTGCAGCCGGCAACAAAGTCGCGAAAAAATGTTTGTACTTTACATAATACCATGATAACTTGAGAACTTTTTCACTTAGGGTAATGAAATTTTGCACACGGCCTTTATGGAAAAAAGTAAATTTGTTTTCAAGAATGGGGCCAATCGCGCAACTTCTTTGTAGGGTTGTCATACAAAATTTTTTTTTTTTATATATTAAGGCACTGCCTAAGAACGCGTAGATGTAGAGAGCTGAAATTTAGTACAAGGTGCTTTCCCACCATCCAATGTGTCTGCCATTTTTACCACACCAAAAATCAGACTTTACGAAATCACGTAATTTAACCGGTTTATTTTAGGCCTTCGAGGCCATCCCACAGCCCACTCCACCACTGAAAGCCATACAGGCTTCCAAATAAGTTATAAACGATGTTAAGAGAGTATGATAACATGGAAAATTTTCTTTATGAAATGACGTAAGTATTTTGGTCGCCAGCTCTTAGTCTATTAGCGAATTTTTATTATAAGGTTGTAAAAATTTGTGAGATTCATTCACGGTAACAATTATAAAGGAGAAAATTAAAATTTTTAAATACTTTTAAAAGCATAGTAAATATATTAATGGAACTGCACGGCGTGTCTATACGAAAATGTAAATATTCATCCAAATACTTGTAAGCACTCCCCTTATGTGAAAGAAGCACTCCTTAACTGGTTTTAAACTGTTAAGCTTACAGAATACTACTGGATTCTTAAATTTAACTTGCTTAAATTGGACAATTACAATCATTAGTTTTATATACCAATGGCAGCCATATATTCATTGAAATTATACTATTACATACTTTATTTTACCGTAAAGTTTAATGTTATTAACTAATACTGCGAATCCCGATGGCATAATTCACCTTATATAAGAAATATTAACACTCCATATTACCACCTGCTTTGAAGAAGAAAAAAATAGGTGGGAGTAATGTAGTCGAAATTTCGATGGGACAAGTTTTTTCGCTGAGCACCTTTTCGACTCCGTATCTTTGACTTCATTTTGGTCTTGTAGCTAGCGAGTCAAGAACTATCCGAATACATATGTAAGCCACTGAGCTTATATACTTGGTACAACAGTTAAAACATCTGGTTAGCTTGTTGATCAGAATGAAATTCGAATTTACCTGTTCAAATAGATAAAAGATTAGGAACTATATTTATTGACCGTTAAGCAAAGGAAACACTTCTTGGCAGAATGGCTTCGACTTGAGCTTGTTAAAGTATTGCACAGGCTATTTACTGTTTTAATTCTTTTAAGCAAACAAACATACTAAGTTCATATTCATAAAGCAGTCATAACTTATCACTGCATGATGAAATTTTTCTGAATATCTGATGGTTGTAAATTAAACTACTGTGTATACCTAACCTTAAGATATTTTTCACTTCAGAGACAGACCATTCAATCCACCAGCGCTCCCCTATAATTCCAGTATCAGACCTAGCCCACAATATTTTCACATCGGGGGCGGGGCGGATCGCAGAGCCATGTTTGTATTAGATACTAAAGGGTTTTCCAATAAGAGGCGTTATTTTGATATTCAAAGAAAAATGCCATTTTTTGAGACCAATGATCAGATCTTTATTTCATTATAAAGAGGAAGGTATGCCGTTAATAATGAAAAATGACATCAGCCAAATGACCACCACGACTACGCCTACAGGACCATATCCTTTTCATGAAATTTTCCATAACCAAATCGCAAAGTGGCCCTCGATAGCTTCACGAATTCCACCTTTGAGGTCTTGTATCGACGCTGGGCTGTTGGCGTAGACATTCTCTTTCACGTGGCTCCAAAGGAAGAAGTCGCAAGGTGTTAAGTTACAAGATCTCGGTGGCCAATTCTGATCACCTCTTCGAGAGATAACACGGTCCGGAAACTTTTCCCGTAAAAGATCAATGGTTTCGTTGCTTGTGTGGCACGTAGAGCCATCGTGTTGAAAGTAAACGTTGTCCAGATCAATACCATCAAACTCCGGCCATAAAAAATCATTAATCATCTGTCGATAGCGCAATCCATTCACCGTAACTGTTGCTCCAACCTCATTTTCGAAAAAGTAAGGTCCAATGACCCCGCGGGACCATAAACCGCACCATACAGTCAGACGTGGAGGATAGAGAGGCCTTTCAACAATAACTCTTGGGTTTTCCGAGCCCCAGATGCGACAATTTTGCTTGTTGACGAAGCCATCGAGGTGGAAATGGACCTCATCACTCAAGATGAGTTTTCGATGGAATTCCGGATCATTTTCATGCATTTTAAGGACCCAATCAGCAAAGACTCGACGTTGTTGATGATCGGCCGGCTTGAGTTCTTGTGTTAGCTGATCTTTATAAGCCTCAAAACCCACATCTTTATGCTGAATAGGGTGTAATGACGTTTGTGGAATGCCTAATTCCAAAGAACGACGAGGAATGGACAAACCTGGGTTTTCTTCAACACTTTGAGCTACAGCAGCAATATTCTCGGCTGTTCTTGAGTGACATGCACGGGTTTTATTCTTCACATCACTAACTTGTCCCGACAGCTCGAATTTTTCTACCAATTTCTGTATTGCGGTCCGACAAGGTGCTTCACGACGACCCAAAAATGTTCGAGTTTTACGAATCGTCTCTGCCACATTTTCACCATTTTTATAGGGAATTTTAATAATTTCAATGCGTTGTTGAATCGTGTATCGTTCCATTTTTATAAATGGCGTAGTTTCTACTTGTCAAATGTCAAAAAATGACAGCTCCAAAAGTGACATCTACCGAAATATCGGGCTAATTAAAATAACACCTCTTATTGGAAAGCCCTTTATTACACATAAGCCTGCTCAGAAGAGGCTTGCTTAACGACTAACACGGAGAGTAATAGGATTTGCATTTAGTTAGTAGTTAGTTGTCCCTTGCGTTATTTTGGAATGGGTGTATTACTATGTCAGCATAAAAGAAGTGAGCGGTTAGAAGGGTTTTGGTAAGCATCATCCGGATGTTGAGTGGTAGTTTGTAAGACACATCATACAACGAGCCAAGTTCACCATAGACTCTGGCATATTTTAATTTAATTAGTGACCCCCAGTTGAGGTGTGGGTTCATGAGCAACCCCGGAGTTTTGACAAGATTTGCTGAAATGGGGACGACCAAACTTGCAAGATCAGAGGAGGAACCTGGCTGGGTGAAGCGAGAGTCCTACAGCATGAGGAATAGAATATAGCTTGCGATTTGACCGGATTAATGGCGTAGTTGTACTTGTCAAATGTCAAAAAATGACAGTTCCAAAAGTGACATCTACCGAAATAGCGGGCTAATTAAAATAACACCTCTTATTAGAAAACCCTTTATTTAAAAGAGAGCTTTTAAGCTCATTGCCGATGTGGCAGTAACTTATTGTATCGACTCTCTACTCGAGCACTGCCAAGAAGTCTAATGACCTTCGCAATGGTCAATGATCTGATAAATTATCTAGTCTGGTCCTTTATGGATTAATTTCTGTACGCAATACTCGCTCTGCAATCCACGCACATCATTTCTCCCTTCAAAATAACTTCGATCGCTTAGTAAAATTTCATAATGCGTTTTTAACCCGAACTGTGTGAATGTTGACCAGTCTACCATTTTCCCCATGTCCCTTATCCATTCACTATCTCCTCCGTGAATTATTGTAAAATTTAATTATCTTTGTGGCAAAATTTTTAAACATAAAAGTCCACCAGTGTATTCCCTATTAATTTTTTTGTACTACTAACCACATGGAAGCACACTTTGGAAACATTTCATTACACTCCGTTGGTTCTTTTCACGCCGAACAATACAGAATTCCAGGATAATTTTCATTCTTTCTTTCCTTGCAGAATATTCTCTGACTATTTTGCACAACTTTTGTGTAACCCTTAACTGTTATTTCGAAACGTAAAATATATTGTGCACATAAAACCAGATATTTTCGTGACTTTTTACATTATTTCCATGTGGTCGCAACAACCTTTACCATTCGTCGTCTCGTCGAAAAAAAGCCCAATCAAGTGGCTTGTAGGTTGGAAGTTCCTTTTATTTCAAGGTGCTACTTTAGTCTTAAGATCGTTTTGTAATTATTATAAATTGCATTCATGTATATGTAACTATAGATGCAATTATATTTGGCGGACATGAAACTTTATCCTTTTGGAACTATTGTTTCATTGTGGTTACTCTTTCACATATGGACCAACCGGAATGAATATGTATTGTAGATATGTCCAATCATATACGCAATGTTAAATGATTATTACATTTGACCCACAAGGAAAGAACTATAATGTTACAATTCCCCAAAGGATACCTGTAAATAGGTGGTAATATTTCGAAAATATGCTGGCTGATTCGTTAAAACATTTTTTTTGTTTTGTTTCGTTCTTCATTTAATGTGATTCCGAACTTTTTGTCTGCACTATCCCTCACTTTAGACAAATTTTATTTTCTTCGTTGGTAACATGACTTCGAAATACTGATTTACTTTCAAAATAAAATTTACCTGGAAAAACTCCGAATACTTTTAGAACAAATATTTAGGTATCATTGACATTTACTTAAATGACGGCATTTAATTAAATGCCGACTGGCTCTCCAGGCAAATAATAAAATAAGCAAATATACATATATCAACGCACGATCCGCAAGCCTTTACGCCGATAGTGTAATACCACCCGATTTAACCAAATACTAGGAGAGGGAGATGTGTGGTGAAGGGGGAGGTCGCACCCAGGCCTGCGACTCATACTCACACACACCCACACCCACATACACACACACATACACGCGCGCGTGTATGTGTGTGTATGTGTATATGTGTGTGTATGTGGGTGTGGGTGTGTGTGAGTATGGGTCGCAGGCCTGGGTGCGACCTCCCCCTTCACCACACATCTCCCTCTCCTAGTATTTGGTTAAATCGGGGTGGTATTACACTATCGGCGTAAAGGCTTGCGGATCGTGCGTTGATATATATTTGCTTATTTTATTATTTGCCTGGAGAGCCAGACGACATTTAATTAAATGCCGGCTTTTAAGTAAATGCCTAGGCAGATAATGGTAAAAGAAAGATATCAATACGATTTTCATTGAATGCCGCCATTTAATTAAATGACTAGGCTTTTAATTAAATGCCGGACTTTATTAGATGCCTACGACATATACAAAACATCCTGAGATTTATGCAGGGTGATTTATATTTGGTGTTCTAAAATGAAACGAAACAGGTGATAGGTTGGAATTTTAGGTATAAAACTTGTATGGGAAGTGGGACGGAATCTTAACTATGTTCCATATATAGGGTGATTCATAAGTGATATAACGTTTTTTATTTATATCTCCGGTGATCCATAATCTTTCGGCTTGAATAAAATTTCCAGTAATAGGTAGCATAATTCCCTTTTCTCACGTGCATATCCAGTTCTTATCCTTTAACATTTACGGAGCAGCAGATGTAAACATGGAATATCTAATTTTTTTTGCTCAAAAATTTATTTTTCCGCCATTTTATGTGGAATATAGCGTCATTGCCATGTGAATTATAACTAAGTTCACGGTAAGGTCGGAAAATATCAAAAGAGGATTAAAACGGAGGGCGGTGGCGTGCATTAACGTTAATGGAGAACTTATTGTACATTTGTTATCTTATTTACATCTTTCATTTGCTAAGCGATTTATTACAAAAATCCCCCAAAACTTTGCTTAGAACTATTTTTAAATTTGTTCGAGTAGGCCAAATAATTTATATGCCGCTGTATTCCGCTTATGATGGCGGAAAATTTTAGTTTTGAGAAAAAAGTTGTGATGCTGCGCCGTAAATGTAAAGTATGGGAACTGGATATGCACGCGAGGAAAAGTAATTTTGTTCCCTACCTACCGAAAACTTATTTCAAGTGGAAACATTAAGGATGACCGGAGATAAAAATTAAAATGTTAAGTCAGGTACCTGAAAATTTTCAGTAATTAATAAAAATTGTAACAAAGTTAAGATTGCCGGACACTATACAATTTTTTTCGTCTAACACTACAATGTGTTTCATTCAAGAACGCCAATTACAAATAACCCTACTCTGTTTATCGTAAGATAGGATATGAAAAACAAAAATTACGAGAATAACGAAAATTGTCCTTAATTCTTTCAATTTATTGCTAAACTTTTGTACTTTCATACATATGTGTGTATGTGTAGATAGTAGTAGTATTATAGTTTGGTATTTTAATTAGAACACGTTCATTTATTGATACGAACTTAACACTAGAGGCTACAATATGAGACTGAGCACTTATTCCATAAACCGTTTAGTTGCTACTCAGCTAATACTAAGCCTACATGTGTATGGCTATAATTCATTATAATAACATGAGACACACATATAACGTATGGCTGTTGCATACACCACAGATTCATTTTCGAATGTATACGAGAATATTATATAAAATTGCTAGGATATTTTTTTCCTGATGCATTAATTTCGAATGGCACTCAACCTAAGTATATGTCGTAGACATTTGACGTAACTCAACACTTCATGAAAAGTCTAGGCACTACATCAAATGTAGGCAGATAGTGTACCAGTTCTCGTTTAATGCTTTTTCACACGAAGTGTCTGAAATTTTTATTCAATTCATGAAATGCTAAAAGCCTTTACGCCGATAGTGTAATACCACCCGATATAACAAAATAATACGAGAGGGAGATGTATGGTGAAGGGGGAGGTCGGACCCAGGTTTGCGATACACACACACACACTCATAAACACACCCACATATACACACATACACACACAACCACGCGCCGAGCGTGTATTACACTATCGGCGTAAAGGCTTTTAGCATTTCATGAAAAAAAAAAATTTCAGACACTTCGTGTGAAAAAGCATTAAACGAAAACTGGTACACTATCTGCCTACATTTGATGAACTGCCTGGACTTTTCATGAAGTGTTGAGTTACGTCAAATGGCTACGACACAAATACGTGAAACCATATCTGTCTCAAGGTTTTATTTATTTCCGCTTGAAGAAAACTTATTAGAAAAACAACACGGAAATAAAAAGTTGTCATTTGATATCATAGAAGTTGATCAAATTTAATTCTAGTAAGTATTAGCCTTCAAATTAGCCCGACCACTCATCAGATATCGAGTTACTTTACTCATGTTACCTGCACAGTATATCCAGTCTCCATGATTCGAGATTTAATATTTTCTAGATATTGCCATTTGACAGTAATGAAAACGTGATGGAAATGAAAGCTGTAAAATTAGTTCAGAGACAAGTGAAATGAAAAAAAAAAAAATGTTGTCATATGTCTGTCATCATTCGATTCCCACATCTTCATTTGAGCAATCTTTGATCTTTAATTAATCTCAATTAAAATTCGATGCAATGCAAGTCACATGTCAAGCACTCTTTCAATCACTTATCCGATTATGCATTCCTTTCGTAAATTTAATTTTTTATATTCTTCTTCATGCATATGAAGAAATGGGGTAACCTGTGAACGGATCGAAATAAAATCTTTTATACTCACAAGTAAAAACCACTTGTATGTAAATGGGTATTTTCAGTTCTTTGTATGCAAAGTGTGGCCATGGCTTCAAATTAATCAATCAAATATCTAATCTTGTGCTGTGCATTGGTTGTTATTGTTATGTATTTTATGTCACGTACGATAGAATGTGAACTTGACATTTTTATTACTATTCCTTTCTGAACAGACTTTTTTCTCGTGGAATGTTAATACATAATTGGTGCACATATGTTTTTTGTAGCAATTCAGAAATATGTTTAGAGTCATACAGTATCGTCTATTTAAACTTAAATCGAATGCTAGGGTTAAATTAAAATAAACATAATGGAGAACATCTTGGAATTCTCGGTCATTAGTTTATTTCTAAACGGGATTAAAAGATATGTTTTCGTTAACATTCCACTCAAAATACATCATTATGACTGAATAAAATTTTCATGCTCCGGTAGTATCTATAGGGTTCAATTCGATTCGGAAGACTTGGTTTGGAATGCCTCACTTTTAATAAGATATTATAGTGAAAATTTAGTCTTTGAAGTTCCAAACCCAAGTCTTCTTCAATTTTTTATTTCTAATATAAAGATAATACACCATAAACGATTTTAGGACAACTAAATTAAGTTCTCTCTACGTTTATTGTTTTTTTTTTTTAATGGATTATTTGAGCGTATGCGGACTGTCATAAGAACAACTCGTTGTCGTATATCCATGAATAGACCCTCTTCCCTTGCAGATGATTTACAATAAGGAATACTTGAATTTCATAAAACCAGACTGAATAAAGAAGGCATATAAAGTTCAGGATATCTTCCTAGTACTCTTAATATTTCAGTGATTTTTTGGTGTCTTCAGATACCACACTTTACATTTCTCAGCTAAATACAAGCGTAATGAATGGCGCTTCTATAGAGGTCTCAGGTTTACTATTAGAATAAATATACCAGTTTATCTTCCACTGAATTTTCACCCGCATGATAAGCAGCTTTAATAGTCACCTACTTCAAAAACTTCGTCACACAAAGCTCCACATGACATCAGGACAATGTAATCAAACTATTGTGTTTTTTTTTAGCTATAAATAATCATGTTCATACTGATTATAGTCTACTTAAGTTAATATCAAGATAAGTTCTTATGTCGAATTCTTTTAAACGAGTTCTACACCTGTGCAGTGCAGCTTTACGTGTTTTTGTTTTTGTAATGCAACAACAAAAACACGTAAAGCTGCACTGCACCGGTGTAGAACTTGTTGAAAAGAATTCGACATTATAGTCTATTGCAATTTGGATGGACAGAGTTGCGGAACCGTGCGTTAACAAATCTTACACGCCGTGAATCCCAATATAGTCGTTGTAAAGCTAGTTCATTTTTTAGACTATAGTCTATTAGTTATTAATATAATATCTATCATCACGTTATGACTATCAAAGATCTATCGATTGACGGCGAACATGGCAAACAGTACCAGCAGTATAATTAAATACACAATATTTAAATATCGGGTCCGCCAAATAACTTTTTTTTTTTAAACAGGGCGCAAAACATCGAGTGTAGCTTCGGCTGTGTGGCACGTAGCGCCGTCCTGTTGAAACCAAATGTTGCCAATATCCTCCTCTTCAATTTTCCTGAACAAAAATTCGTTCAACATGGCCCGATAACGATTGCCATTGACTGTAACGGCCACTTGCACATTTTCTAAGAAAAATGGCCCAATTATGCCTCTGGACCAAAATCCGCACCAAACAGTGACTCGTTTTGGGTGTATCGGCTTTTCAATGTATGCGTGCGGGTTTTCTGTGCCCCAAATGCGACAATTTTGCTTGTTTACATACCCGCCAAGATCAAAATGAGCTTCATCCGAAAAGATGATTTTTTTGGCAAAATCGGCATCTTCTGTAAGTCGATCGCGTAAGTAATGTCGCAATATTTCCCAGCGTTGTTCAAGCGTATACACAACCATATTCGTTCAGCGGAAGAATAAAACTAATTATCTGTCAAATCAGACATGAGCTAAGTGTTACCATTCACGAAATAAGCACTAGTTGAAAAAAAAAACGTTAGATGGCGGACCCTATATAATAGTTATCGGAAGGTCATAGAATTAGAACAAGAACTAGAGCGCAGAAAACTCTTATAGAAATAGAAACATAACAAGTAAAAAAGCTAGAATTGGTCTAAGACCAATTCTTATGATACCCTAGATGAATGCCCGTATTAAATTTCGTATGGTCACCCATCTATTCAAGTATTGATTTTGAAGTTGTTTTTCGCATATATTTCTAGAACAGTTTGTCGCACAGAAAAAATGGTAATAACCAATTTTATAGGATTTCGTATTCTGCAGAAGTTTTTAGTACAATGAAAATGTGTTGGACTGATCGTTTTCAAAGTATACGTAAAAAACCGAAATTTTTATATGGCAACACCAAGAAGGAGTTGCCCGATTTAGTCCATTTTTGACATTTTATTTGCTAATATAGTAAAAACATCATGTACGAAATTTCAGCTCTCTACGTCAATGCGTTCTCAGGCAGTGTCCAAATATATAGCGGAAAACGAAATTTTTATATGGCAACCCCACTTAATTTTACTTTTGTTTTTTAAAGTCCGTGTACAAAATTTCAGCTCTTTAAGTATACGCGTTCTCGAGTTATCGTGCGCACAGACGGATGGACGGACGGACAGACGGACGGACGGACCGACAGACGGACGGATGGACGGACGGACGGACGGACGGACGGACGGACGGACGGACGGACATGTAAAAATCGAAATAACTTTTAATATTATGAATGGGTGTCCAATCCATTTTGCTCTACCATCATTATTTCGAGGTGTTACAAACGGAATGACAAATTTAGTATACCCTATAGATTTAATCTAGGGTATAAAAACAAGTAAACGCAACATAATAACCATATTAAAGCTTGCATTTGGAAAACGTTATAGCCGTAAAAATACTTTAACGTTATATCTCCTGCGCTAAGCGCATACTAAACTAAATTTCGTGGCAATATCGATCTGAAATTAAATTACTTTGCCAACAGACCTGAAATAACCTTTAATCTATACACTGTGTAAAACGTTATCGAATTGAATATCTTTAAACCAGGGTTCTTAAAAACGGTTATTTTTCAAATACTCGTAAAAAAAATCACACAAAAGTTTTTATTCAATTAAGACCTCTTCTACACCTACTTGCAGCTATTAAGGGCTCTATTCATTGCCAGTAAAATTACAAAATTTGTGATAAATAATACAAAAATCATATATACAGGGTGTTCCGTAAATGTCTTTAATCCTTTAAGGGGATGAAAGTAGAGGTCATTTGGGTCAAAAAGTCTAGATACTTTTATATCGAACTCCGCTTGGTTTTCGAGTAAATCGATAATATCGATTTTCGAGATTTTGCTTACCTTTTCAGAGTAATTTCGTTATAAGTTCTATTGTAATTAATGGATTGTGACGTTCAAACTTTTATTTAAAAGAACACATATTGGCCTTTTTATGAATGTATAATAACTTAAAATTGTGCCTTCAATTATTAAAAAAAAAAAACAGTTATCTCTAGAATTTTTTATTTCACCAAAATTTTTGTCGCGCTTCAGTGTACATTTATTCGAAATATCACCATTGCACGAACTTGGCAAAACTATGAAAAAATTTGCGCATTATGTCCCCTTTCCAAAATGACCTCCCTAATTCCTATCAACAATAACAATCAAAAGTTATAAGCAAACATTTGGAAGATGTGCCCATCGAGGTAATCTTCAGTTTTTTCGTAGGATTCTATCTCCTCCTACAGTTTTTAACCTACGACAACCATTTATATGTCATTGTACGGGAATCTGAACTGGCTATTAGATAGGGTACTTTTCGATTTCGAATTTCGAAAATGGAGGGGGTTATTTCGAAAAAACACTTTTTTACCAAACTTGATATTTACGTAGATTTTGTTATTCCGCATCTTCATTTTTGTGGGAGGGGCAAGCTCTCGGAGGGGCGGGGGCTCAAAATTTCAACTTTAAGCGGCTATATTTGAATAAAAACCACCAAAAATGTCTTTTCCATTTATGAATTTAGGACTTACTTGCTAGAACAATCCTTGGTTGAGAAAATATAGCCGCTTAAAGTTGAAACTTTGAACCCCGCCCCTCCCAGAGCTTACCCCTCCCGCAAAAATGAAGATGCAGAATAACGAAATCTACGTAAATATCAAGTTTGGTAAAAAAGTGTTTTTTCGAAATAACCCCCTCCATTTTCGAAATTCGAAATCGAAAAGTACCCTATCTAATAGCCAGTTCAGATTCCCGTACAATGACATATAAATGGTTGTCGTAGGTTAAAAACTGTAGGAGGAGATAGAATCCTACGAAAAAACTGAAGATTACCTCGATGGGCACATCTTCCAAATGTTTGCTTATAACTTTTGATTGTTATTGTTGATAGGAATTAGGGAGGTCATTTTGGAAAGGGGACATAATGCGCAAATTTTTTCATAGTTTTGCCAAGTTCGTACAATGGTGATATTTCGAATAAATGTACACTGAAGCGCGACAAAAATTTTGGTGAAATAAAAAATTCTAGAGATAACTGTTTTTTTTTTTTAATAAATGAAGGCACAATTTTAAGTTATTATACATTCATAGAAAGGCCAATATGTGTTCTTTTAAATAAAAGTTTGGACGTCACAATCCATTAATTACAATAGAACTTATAACGAAATTACTCTGAAAAGGTATGCAAAATCTCGAAAATCTATATTATCGAATTACTCGAAAACCAAGCGGAGTTCGATATAAAAGTATCTAGACTTTTTTGACCCAAATGACCTCTACTTTCATCCCCTTAAAGGATTAAAGACATTTACGGAACACCCTGTATATATATATTTTCGTTTTGCTTTAAAAGTCTGAAAATTATTAAACTTTACTTAAATAGGCTTTAGTCGCTTTTAAATGCTAATGAAAAGTTTTTATTTGTTTAAGTCATAAATAATCGTTATGAGATGATTAATATTTTTTCCATCAGGAATAAAAATATATATACATATATATGTTTATTTAAAAAGTTAAATCATCTTATGTCTGTTATTTTACGTTTACAAATAAAATACGAGTCTTCTCAGAATTTATTTAGCTTTAAACAATAAAAAGGTGTTTTGTTAATGCGTGCTGTGCTATACTTTATCTATACTATGATATACTTTATATATATGTCCCGTAAGCGACGTCAAGCCGGAACTGGGTGTAGACCAAATCGTAAAACTTACCAGAAAAATATAAAAAAAATCCAAGTCATGTATTTTTCAAATTAAAGGCATTTCTTTTGTTTTCGAGAAAATGTACATCTTGTGATGGTTTTTTAGCTTCTGTCACTACAAATCTTTACTTTTTTTCAATTTTATTTTTCTTATGTAATCCCGAATAGTGCTTATGTAACCTGTTGCTTTAAGTTCTAAGCCAAATGCTCCAGCTTGGAAGAAAATGTCACATTTTGCCGAACCAACAATATAAAATTAATAATTCGTTGAAATTTAACTCACTGTACTGAAGGATTCTAAAATGGTATAGCACTTGCTACAATATTTCTTAAAATATGGAAAAAAAAATTTTTTTCTTCAAAAAACCCAGTTTCGAAAAAAAAAATTTCATCTACTAAAACTGAATCTAGTGTACCCAAAGCTTGTCATAAGACCGTAACCTTTAGACTGTAGTTTGAGTGAGACGGAGAGTCATTCCATGAAATGTGAGTGAGCAAGATAGTGACGCTAGCTCGTCAAATCATTGAGTTTTTACAAATGTGCATCGTCTACTCTCCACAGAGGGTTGACTTCCAAACCAAGTACATGGTGAAGGAAGAGTTCCTTATCTTACGAGGAAGTCATACTTCAAGCATTTGAAGAAGATCCAGGTTGTTCGGTACGTGCAATCCAGGAATGCACAGGAGTGCCCAAAAGTATAACTCACCGAATATTACAAAAACATGAGCTCCACCTATACCATGTACAGCTAGTACAAACCCTGCTACCTCGGGATTATCAACCTCGGTTTGCATTTTGCCAAACGATGCTACAAAGACAACGGGAAAATCAGCGATTCTTCGAGAAAATTTTGTGGTCGGATGAATCGACATTTAAAAAAGACGGTTACATGAACCTAAACAACTTACACGAGTGGCACGTAGAGAATCCGAATTTAATTAGACAAAATAGATCTCAATATCGTTTTAAAATAAACATGTGGACCGGAATTTCAAACGGAAAAGTCATAGGACCTTTTGAGTTGCCAGAGGTCTTTAATGTTGAAGTTAATTTAGATTTTTGCAAAACCATTTACCTGATTTACTGGAAGACATGCCACTAAGCATTTACAGAGAGATGTGGAATCAGTAAGACGGCTGCCCAGCGCACTATGCCCTTTCATTTACAGAATATCTCAATGAACAATATCCGGACAGATGGACAGGGCGGTCTGGTACGATCTCGTGGCCAGCCCGTTCACCTGATCTAAATACATTAGATTTCTTTTACTGGGGAGTAGTAAAAGAGAAAATTTATAAGAAGTCAATTGAAAATTTAGCTGAGCTTCGGCAAAGAATTACGGAAGCAGTTGAATTTGTCAACAACGGAAGAATTGCCCGTCTAATAACCCGATCTTTTTTAAGAAGATGTCGAGCTTGTGCAGCTGAAGGAAGGCAGTTTGAACACCTTTTGTAAATAATAAATCTTAGCATCCAAATAATTGGTGTTTAATTTTAAAATTAAGGAAAATTTGTCCTAAATTTAACAAAAAGTTAGCATCTCTGACGCGAAAGCGTGACTATCTGCCTCACTCACACTTCATGGAATGACTCTCCGTCTCACTCAAGCTAGAATCATAAAGTTACGCTCTTAAGGCAAGCTTTGGGTACACTAGAATCAATTTTAGTAGGTGAAAAGAAATTTTTCGAAACTGGGTTTTTTGAAGAAAATAAAATTTTTTTTCAGTATTCTAAGAAATATTGTAGCAAGTCTTATACCATTTTAGAATCCCTATTAAATGCGTCAACTTTTAAAGTTACTTGCCAGACTGGCGTAGTACATTTTTTTTTCAGTACAGTCAGTTAAAGTTCAACGAATTATTAATTTTATATTGTTGGTTCGGCAAAATGTGACATTTTCTTCCAAGCTGGAGCAGTTGGCTTAGAGCTTAAAGCAACAGGTTACATAAGCACTATTCGGGATTACGTAAGAAAAATAAAATTGAAAAAAAGTAAAGATTTGTAGCAACAGGAGCTAATAAACCATCGCAAGGTGTACATTTTCTCGAAAACAAAAGAAATGCCTATAATTTGAAAAATGCATGACTTAGATTTTTCTTATATTTTTCTGGTAACTGTTACGATTTGGTCTATCACCCGGTTCCGGCTTGACGTCGACTTACGGGACACCCTGTGTATATATATATATATAAAGTATTTATTGTTCTAAGAACACTTGTATTTTATTTGTAAACGTAAAATAACAGAGCTATAATGATTTAACTTTTTAAATAAACACTTATTACCGCGAAAAATCATCAAATATATTATCGACCGCAAGACATTTACCTCGCATGACCGCACGACATAAATCAACAGTCAAATCTCTTGCGTTTGTTATTCCTCATTTACTTAATTAAATTAGATTTTCTGAAATTGAGAAAATGTTTTCTAGATATAAATAAATAGCGGATTAAACTGAGCATTGTACAGGGCGACAATGCTTGATTCATGCGAATCGTTTCTTATTTTCTGAAATTTAGAAAATATTTTCTAGATTTAAGTAAATAGATGATTAAATTGAGCATTTTATTCTTCGATTCATGCTACACATGTAGCAGATTTCCTGAAATTAAATATTGTTTTCTTGCCCCCAAACAATTTTTGTTTTCAACTTTTCTGCATTACAACAACAACAGTATGGGCCAATTACATACCAATTAATGTTATAATGCCGAAAATTTTTTGAAATCAAATCACGTGTTTCTCGTAAACCGGGGGAGATACGTAAATATATGTGGGATAAAATGAAACGTAACATTCTAAGGTTTTGAAATCTCGCAAATAGTGTTATGTTGATAATGTATTTTGGCGAGAAAACTGTTAAAATTTGATAAAATTACGACTTTTTCCAATTATTTGACTTGGACGTCCTACAATTGCCGACAAAAGGATAGTAGAGAGCTGATTAGACATTTATTAGATGATATTGTTTGCTCTCAACTGAGATTAATTTCAACTTGATAGGCAGTATATTAAAAAGTTATATGGGGTAAACTGAAAAAATCTAAAACCGTTATTTTTTTCGAAAAGTACGTTCAAGAGGGGCTGATTTTTTTTTTAATTGCCTCCACCAATTTCATAACGGTTCGCATGAGTGTGGATATCTGGGCACCCTGTATACTTACATATTTCAGGTTTTGATATTGCTTTGATTCAAGCTATTATAATTGAAGATATCGTAGCAAGATATTAAACTAGACTATATATATATAAATATATACAAATATGTAAATATAGAGATGAATCCAAATGTTGTTTTTAAGTAAAAATTTTCTAGATTCCAGCAGGCAATTCTGTAATTTTCTGGAAAGAAAATTTGAGCAAATACTTTGCGATTCATGACTATAATAGTTTTCTTTATTTATTCCTCACATACTTAGATAGAGCAGACATTTGGTTATTTTTATCTTTTTGAGGAATTAATTTATAAAAGTTTGGTTTTCTCATTTTGAGAAAGCGTAATGCTTAAAATCAGAATACAAATTCTTTCCGTGTACATCAGAATATCATCGTACACTGAGTTTACATCAGTTAACAGTTGAGAAAATTTTCGTGTAGGTATAAAATTGACTAATTGAGTAGCAAGAATCATAATATTGTCCAGTGACTTTAAATCGGCCTTTGCAGATACAGTCTGCTGATGTATGATACAATGGAAACCCAGAATTGAATGTCCAACGAGCTGAGCGAATAAGCGCACAGACCCATTCTCTTCTCCAGTCATATTGCGACCACCATCAGTCGTTCTAGAAACATTTAAAACGGCATTGTAAATATCTATTCTTTTTGTTGTTTTTGCTAATGATGTTAAACTTACCATTTCTTCGTTGATATTATATCCAACTGCGTAACGAATAAGAATTGCTAAACGCGTTGATCCAGTGATGTCACTGCTCTACACTCATTATCTTTTAAAAGATATTTTAAAAGAATTTTATCACTTGTATGGAAGTTCGTCGCCTCAGTTAATTTAAATAGACTTGTGTTAAGTTCTGGAGGAAATCCAGTACGCTTTCTCCTTTTTTCTGCTTGATATTATTTAATTGAGATTGCAGGGCGGATCTGAGAATTTTTGCTTCGAATGTTTGTTTTAAAATTGATTTTAGAGTAGGCCAATCTTCAACGTGATTGTACCTGAAAACATCGTACGCATCTGCGGATAGTTTACTCCTTATTAAACTAAGGAGGGAGTTTCTTGAAATGAATTTGTGGAGATCTTTCGGATTGCCATTGAAATTGGGGATTAATGCTCTCGCGTCAGAATGGAATAGAGTAGACTGGTCTCTAAAGGAGACATTATAATGATGATCTGTGAAGTTAGTTGTATTGTTTGATACATCTTGAATCGAGAGTCCAACTGTTCTTGCAGTGCAATTATATTATTTGAATATGATGTTTCCATATTTATATAGAGATCTTTAGTGAAGTAATCGCTGCCTTTATCCTTAGGGGCAGCATTTGAAATTATTTCAGTATGAGTTGTTTTGAAATCACCCCAATACCCATGTAGCGAATGTAGTTTTTGAGTTAAATATGCCTGCCTTGCAGTTGATAGTGACTGGAAAATATGAGATATTGTTTTTTGTCTATCCTCCTGCAACCGAAATCATACTATATTTTCTTGGTATTGGTCTGCGTTGTCCTGATCATCTATCTATGCTGCTTTTTGTGAAGATTTTGGAGGTTTAGTAGGGAATGGGTTATTCGTTTCCTCCTTACGTTGGAAATCGATTTTGATATATCTGATAATGTTACTTTGATTAGGTTGTACCAATCCTCTGTCTTATCAGAGCATGATTGTTTGAAATATTCATGCGTTTCGTCGAAATTTTCATGATTGTGGATAATCGATTCTGGTTTTTCAAAGTCTGCTCATTGTTCTTCCAATTTCTGAATTTTATTGGAAACAAATTCCGAAGTTCTGTTTTTTTTTTTATACTATGATACTTTTTTAATATCTTTCTAATTTTGTTTGGTTTTCTCGACCTCCGATAAGCAAAGCTCATCAAACGTTTTGGTTTCTTCAGTCATGTTTGATTCGAGTAGTATTCAGATCGGGGTGAATTTGTTTAAGTTTAAAAAAATATAGAAGACATGGTAAGTTTATATGGAGATTTATTAAGATTAGGAGAAGTTAGGTATGTATTTGTTTAGGTGCGTATTATTTTTTGTATGAGGGGTAAGTGTGTAAAACGACAATAGCAGCAACAAAATGATTAATCAATAGGAAAATAAGAATTAGGTAAAAAAACAATTTTTTTTTTATATGATTTAAATGTTAAAAGTTTTGTGAAAAAAAGTTTTCCTTTTTTCACGATTCTTACCTGCAATAAAAATTTCTCCGCGGAACGATAACCTTTCCGAGTTCTATCGCAGGGGAGTGATTGTTGATTTTTCGAAGTCCTCTGACCAGCAAACTCACGAGGTCTTACAGCAGAGGTCGCTAAGCGGAAGGGTGAAAGGTGATAGTAGGAAAAGTTTGAATTATATATATAAAAAAAGTTTTAAGCTAGGATTTTGTACGACCTCCTAGAGTAAAGAAAACTACACTTGCAAAAAAAAAATATGCGCTGCTTGCACTACGTCGTTATGTTTGTATAAATGAATTAATAATGAAAATAATTTGTTTCTGCATATAAAAAGAATCGAGCATAAAAATATTTTGATTTTGAAGACAAAATGAATCGATTATAAAATTAATGTGTCCTTGTATATAAAATGACTTGATTATAAATATAGTTGCTTTTTATCCACAGGTATTGATAAAGCTGTTAGTATCTTGTTTAGTTGAAGTTGATGTCAGTCGCGCGTCCGGGGCGATGATTTCTAGGACATTTAGAGTTGGGGTAAAGATGCTGCTGTTGTCTGTTGTGTGTAGGTATTGGATGAATATGACGATGATAGGATTACGGCGATTTCTGAGTGAGAGGGGGATTCCTTCCGTCTGCGTTCGTCTTAATGAGGCAGGGATGAAGCATCCTTGGGTCCCACGTAGAGCGCTTGGGCGCTTAAACTTTTAACTCATCTAAGTACCTCCTGGGTACCCGGGGTTATTTTTTTTTATTATTATTTTCATTTTAGTTTATTTGTTTATTTTTAACAGTTAAATTATAGTTTTACGAAACTTTTGTTTTATTTGATTTAATTTTAATTTATAGGCACTGATTTTATATAACTTTGGGTTCGGCTACCGCTGCCAACCAGTTGTTATATGGTGCGGATTTAGTACTAATTTCTTTTATTTTTATTTTATTTAATTATTGACACTGATTCGAGGTACCGCTGCCACCAAAATGTTGTGTTGTGTGCACCGTGCTTCTGAGGGAGAGCGCACAGCTATTTGGGAGAGTATTTCACACACTTAATGGACACTGATTAGAGAAAAATTTTTTATCGGTAAAACAAAATAAAATGCACTCAGTTAGTGTTTACTATTTATTAAAAAAAAAAAAAGATAGAGGCTATATATATATATAGGAAAAGGAATAACACTAAATTATTATATATAAAACAAAAATAACACTATCGACGACTTCAATTATTTTGTCCGGTCTGAAAGAAAACTGCCCGAGGGTCAGAAAATTGGCGTACTTTCATATTCGAAACCAAAACAAAAAAGCTCCTCTATTTTTTTTTTGCTTTTTTTTCACTTTCTCACGACGTCGAAACTTGTATGTGAGAAAATATATTTTATTTTTCGTTAATTACGATTTGCTCAAAACAAGATGTAATTAGATACGCGCTATGCATGTAGGTAGTGTGCATACCGTGCGAGCGGAATGTTTGTGTGATAACAAAATGCAATTTATGCATAATTGCATTTTATTATAATATGAAAATGGATTTTTAGAGGCAAATTAAATTTAAGTAAATTTAGATCTAAGTTGAATAATTTTTTTTTCAGGGTCAACATGTAATCATCAATATGTTGCATAGGACAACATAATGGTGATTTACCCTTATAGCTGCGATTCGGGGCGTAGGTACCTGAGTCACAACAAGACTTTCTTTTGTGGCCACACTTTTAATAACTGCTGCATATCGGCGAAGCATCGAGTCAAGAAGTTATCTGGACCTCTCTGCAGAAATGAACATCCACGCAGTATTCGCAGGTTCCCATAAAGCGGCCTTATATATGGGGCTCTGGTCGGGGGATTAAGACGGCCATCTCAAAACTTTGATTTTATTTTCCTCATTTGATTTGAATTACAAAATTACAAGTTTTCCTTGTTTTGTACAGTAAAGATTAAAAATTTTATTTAACCGTACAATGAGTTTACACCTATATTTTGCACAGCACATATTTTTTTTCAATATAAATGGATATTTGAAATTATTTAAGTTGTACAACTTTTAAATGGTATTTTTTTTTTATTTGAATATATTGAACTTGCTTAACGAAAAACGCATATCTCGAAAAAAAGAGATGTGTGGAAAAATCGAATTTATGGCATAATTTCTTCCCACACCTATTTTTTTGCACACCACTGTGTCCTGCCAAAGGGTGCCACTTCCGCAGGGTTATTGCAAGGGTGGATCCAGCTAGGAGCGCGGATGGTGTCGCCCCCTCCACCCTGAAGGCGACTGAAAAAAATTGCGGTAGATTTTAATTTTTCCTAACAAAATGATTCACTGAACAGTAAAACTGTTTTACTGCACCTTTTGTAATAACCATAACAATTTCTGGAAGCGTTCAATTTTATACATATACGAACGCAGACCCTAGCTAGCACCTTGGCCTTCGCTCCGATTTAAGTGATGCTTGTTGAAACCTATGGAGAAAACAGGAAGCGCGGATAACTGTAGATGAGCATGGTTTTGCTTGGGGTATTTGAAGCAGAACAGAGCCTATTCTGCTTCAAACACGATGGAAGGTTTGTTTTAATTGAAAAGAGATGCCAAACGGTCTTTGATAAGCCTTCGATGTAAAGACGGCTACTTAGAATATTATCGGCGCAGCGTGGCAAACCAAACGTTTAAAGGACAATTATAACTTGTAATTGGTGACATTCAGCGAAACTATACAACAGTGAACAAGTCATTGTGCATTGTTGTAGTAAGTATTATTACATTTAAAGCAAGAGATTAATTTTTAAATAATTTTTTTAATTATTTCGTAAAATGCAATAGTTTTTATAGAATACTTAGCCCAAACGTTAAATAAAAACAAAATACAGCTGCAGATTGGGAAAGTCTCAATCAATATCCTAGTGAATTTGATTGCTCGGTCTGTTGTACTTCAAGGGATGTTGATGAAAGCACATTTACAAATTAATACAATTCTAAGTCGTGGTATGCGTGAATTCATTTAGTATTTATACAGCAAACAATATCAAAATCGCACTAGGCTTAACAATAAGTGGAACTAAGCAATAAAAGTGAAATAGTCTGCTTTTCGCACCTATCAATTGCATCCATGTCCAGAGCTGAAACACGATCCAAAGAGAAAATTTTCTTTCTGATCAGAATGTTAGAATTTTGGCAAGACACAAAGGCGGCAAAGGTTTCTGGTCCTTGGTCAAAACCATCAGGAGCAACTTCAGCAGTTCCTCTATTCCTTCACTTCCTCCCTGAATAAATGTAATATTTTGACTGTTAGAGTCACTTCAAAATCTTCTTTTCCACCCACTTCACATCTCCATTGTGGATATGTACAAAAGCCAATACACATCCGCATGAGAGATATGCTCAAGGTCTTTAAGGAGAACAACGTCTCCATATCTGCAGGCCCTGATAGTTTCAAGGCCCCGTTAAATGTGCCTAATTCTTGTCTAAAGCTCTGCGAAAACCATTCTATTTGTCTTATTCGACAGGAAAATTTCCAATTGCTTGGAAACTAGCTCACGTTCAGCCTGAAAGATCACATCTTCTTAACAGATCACATCTTCTCTGTTGCCAAATAGGCATTGAAATATCTTGGTTATCTGAAAAGGTGTAAGAAATATTTCAGCCCATCGATTCTAGCGCTCTTCTACGAGTCCTACAACAGACCTAGAATGGAATACAATTTCCATATGTAGGCCGGGGCTGGTTTAGTGCCTTAGCTTCATTCAATATTGTCCAAAGGATGGCCTTCAGCTCATTGGCGATGTGGCAAAAACTTGTCATATGGACTCACTCGAGCACCGCCGGAATTTTGTTTGCCTTTCGCTTCTATATTGCTACATGCAAGATCAGTATTCTGATGAAATGTCAAGTCTGATCCCTGATTCCTGCATGTAAAATTCGCACTGCAAGCAGCCGCGCACATCCTCTTACCCTTCAAAATACTTTCGGCCGTAGAGTAAAATTCCGTGATAATTTTTTATCACGAACTGTGCGAATGTGGAACAGTCTACCATCTTCTGTCTTTTCTCTGGCATTCAATCTGCGAAAGATTTAGTGTGATATACATCAGCACCTGAGCCTCTGTCCTCACGTTCCCTAATTCCTTTCTTTATCACCTTATTGCCATGCTGTTCAGTGTTCTGAATATACAATTTTTAAACCATAGTTGCGCCCCCTTCACAAGAATCCTGGATCCGCCATTTGGTTAACGGTGTATTCAGACTTAGTTTAAAGTCAACCTCAATAGTGTGTTGCGACTTATTGGAGTAAAAAAATCGAACTTTGAGTTTTGATTGGTTAATAGAAGTTGATTTCTTGATAAGAAATGAGTTGGTCTTCTACTATACAATAATTCTGCTTACCAGCTAAAAAGTAAACAGTAAACGGACTTGGTTAGTTCAATGAGCGATGTGTTAAAGTAAAAAATTTTGAAACTTGAGTAGAATGGGAATATAGGCTGTTTAATTTTGTTGTAATCAAAACAAATATGACCTAATGAGATGACGTTACTTCCTAGCAATTAGTTATTACTGGAAAGAAATGTTGATGCCTTTTTATCTTTTAAAATAAGTAAATTGTATGTCTAGCATTGACCAAAAAGTTTTGAATTAGTTACCTCTCAATTTTCAATTACGTTCTTGAATGTATGGGCAGTTTGTAGAAAACTAAAACCCTAAATTAGTAATCTAAGTTACTTCACATCGTCAATCTTTTTGAGTTAAAACGTATTTTCGAATTATGAACGAACTATTAGTACTATTCGGTTGGTCTTTATGTCCACCCTTGTATAGAACCTTTCCGATCTCTATGTAGTATGTCTCATTTTGATTTCCATCTTTAATTATCCTCTGTACCATTTGATCGCACCTATAATTCAACTTTTCTCACTAACAACAAGCCATTTGATTTAAATAAATCCAGTCTTAAATTGATTTTGTATTACATCTTTTTATTAGCTATTGGGTACCTATTGCATCTAGAGAAGGGAGTCATTCGTCATATAACAGCTACACTTTTCAGATAAGTAAATTTATTAATTTAGGCTCAAAACTAAATAAATCACAAAATTTCATCACCTATAGCTAATTAAGGTTCTAGCGGCTTAGAAATGACAAAATTATTTATTAAGGACCCAATATATCTACTGACAAATAAAAAAAAATGCGCATCTTCTAGCAAATTTCATTTCATTTTACCCTTTAAGAAATATGAGAAAAATTCATTTGGTAAAAATCTTCTAATGGGAAACTGTGCGCTTGATTCCTTGAAATTTCATTAACTTTCAAATCTAATAATTCCACAAATCGATAGAGTGCTGAAAAAACCACCCACGATAATGTTAAATATTGTTAAATAGACCAAAAGGCTACCTACCACCCAAGCCGTATATATTATACTGTTGGCTTTGGAAATGCGTAATGCAGAGGAAAAAACGCAGATGTTGCGTTTAAAACCCACTCGTTTATTACAGTCCAAACGGATAAAATATTTTGTAACAAATTTCCAAAATTGTCATCTTCACTTAATTTTTTACTTTTATTTATTCTAGGTCCTCTGTCGGAAATGTAAACAGTCGTGGGCTTTGAAGTATCAATGCCATGTGATCTTATGCCGGGGACTATGATATCCGACAAAATTCAACTTGTAGTTTGGTACAAGGAAGGAAATGTAAAACCGATTTACACGTAAGTTTGAATCTCAACTGAAATTTTTCACATTTCTTCTTTCCTCTTCCTTCATTGTTTCATTTACAATTTTTTCATTTAGGAAAAATCCTACATTTAAAAGAAACATGTTGCCGCTATCGTATCACCCCGTCTGAATGTTTTTCATGGATTTTCTCATCGCCAATTGAAATTTGTTGCGCCATTAAAAGAAAGATTTTCATTTCAAAGTAGCATCAACATTCTTTCGTTTTTCTTTTTTTTTTATAATAATCCTGAAGTATACACAATCAGGTCTAGATTGTAGATTGTTTTCATTACTGATGTTAAATTTAGTAGTTGGCGGTCCTTTGCCGAATTAAGATTTACGAGAAATTCGTCAATCAAGTCGTGACGTTAATTCTCCTTTTTTTTTTAGAATTCTGTTGCCCTTGTGTTTATACAGGCTCGTCTATTTGTTCTATGTAAAAGTTTAGAAATAGTCCCTTAATTGCAATGTACGTACACATGCCTACTATATAGCTTGAAAAATCTTTTAATAAATTCTTAATCAAATGGCTACGTCATTATCTTTAATGCAGCGTTGACAAAAAGCTTTTAATTATATCAGGGAAACAATTAAGCGAACTAAAAATGCCAAAACGACATCGGATATATATTTTGATACAACACTAACCTTTGACTCATATGAATTTTATCGCTTAGCATATAATCCTGTTTTGTTCGTAAAAATATTCACAAATGTTCACCTCTTTGTCATAAATTAATGAAATAAATTCCCCATGAGATCTTCATGGTTTTTCTGTCACTCTAAAAAATTATAGCCGGTATGGAGGCATAGGTATGTTTTACTGCTGAAAGAGATATTAAAATTATATGGAGTAGTTAAATTTTGGATTTCAGTAAAATACATAAACAATCAGGATAAGGCTCAGAATCAGAATAAGTGTATGAATAATAAGGATTATTCGATTTATGGGTGGAAAAACATGAACATCAATATGCTTAGGATTTATATTGCTCGCAACTATTTACGAGTACATTCAAAAGGTAACCGTGTTTGCATAAACACATTTTACAGCTCTATTAAGGTGTCTTCCCATTGTCTAGTTGATATGGAAATTAACATGTTCCCGTATTTCCACAGATTAAAGAAAATGTTGAGAAATTTTTACCAGCTGTGCGGCATTTCGTGCAAGTTTTACTAAAGAGGGGGCAACATTTTGTGAAACTACTGGTTTATGAATTGTAGTGAGTTTCAAATTAAATGTTGTATTTTAGATGGAACTGAAGGTAGAGATTATTTTTTGGAGGTATCAACCTGAATTTTGTTATTTAAATAGAGTGTAAATTTCAGTTAGTCAAATTTTTAATTATGTATATGATATCAATGTTACATCAATTTCGAACCTTTGGATAAAAGCTTTATGATTTATACAGAATACGAATGATTTTTGGATATGTGTACTATATAATTTGAATGTAATGCGAATGCTATTTAGCAAGCTATGAAGCATTATATTGTATATTAAATCTAGTGTGAATGTCAACGGAAATATAATAAATCTACTTTAAAGTGCTAATGTTACAAAAGCAATTTAAAAAAATACATAATGTGGCTTTATGGACCACATGGAGTGGTTTTATCTTGAAGCTTGAAGTTCATCTCAAAACGGTAGCTGGTAAATGTTTACCATAGACATTAATGATTGATTTCGGAGCATTCTATTTTCTAAGTATATACACACCCTTTCAAAGCTATAATAAATGTAGTTAAGAGTATTACACTACGTTATAGCGAAAATATACTTTTGACAAGACATGGTGTAGGTTTTAGGTCTAGTGGAACTAAAAGTAGTGGCATACTATAAATTTCACATACACCCTCAAAATTTCATTTTACACTAAAAAAGTTATTGGGTAGGTCCCTGTATAAAATAATTTATAACTCCGCCATTTCTTATTCGATGTCGAATTTTTGTATGTTATATGAAAGAAAAGAGATAGGCTTTTCTAACCATATGTTCCTTGTATCGTTGCGATGAAAAGTCACGAAGTTACAGTCGAAAACATTTATAAATTTATAATTTACACTTTTTTTTCAACTTTGACAACAATTTGAAGGCTTATTTTGCTCTATAATTTTTTTTTCTGTTGATGTCACTAATAGCGCATTCGATGCGCGTCTAGTGAGCATTGGTTAACTAAAATCGGTTGAAGTTTGACTGAGTTATCAAATTTTTGCTCATTAAGTAGCTATATTTCCGTATAATTTTTAACTAGAGAGAAGATTGAAGAAGCACTGGGCTTTAATCGCGAAAATTGTGAACACGTGAAAAAATGCAAAAACTAACAACAGCTAAAAGTACAACAACTACAACAACAACGAATTCAAAATCCCCTGTCAGCAACACCAACTTAGAATTATTGACGCATGCCCAAACGTATGATATAGTAGTTTTGTTTGGAATATATGGCGGTAATACCAAGTTTCCTTGTTTGTAGCCTCCATTTCACCGTAGACCTGTACAACGTTTACGTAGTCGGAACTCTTTTGTCATGGAAATTATTGCGCAATGAAACAAAACTTTCCAGACTAGTCTTTCCACAGTACTCAGTTTGGTTGCAAAATCGTTGTCTCACATAATTTTCTGAAATTGTGACCCAACGGATATTCCTGAAAATTAGCCGAAATAAATTGAAATAAAACGAATAAAGATATAGGGTACCTTCTTTGTTTTTGGCTTCACTGAATCCAGGAAACTTTGTTGTTAGTTGACGAAATGCTTCGTTGTCGATGTTCAAATTTTCACGAACTGATTAATGTAGCCGATCTTCAAATGCAATGGCGGTAGTATAACATCTTCAAGCCACACTAATGGCATGTTCAAAACATTTTACTTTCTAATTTAAAACAAAGTACGTGGTGGCCACACAGTCAGTTCGTTTATACCCACTTCGCTCACGACTATCACAAAAGTAACAAATAGACTTGGTATTACTGCCGTACATTCTAAACAAAATTGTTATCAAAAGTACTGTATCATACGTATGGACATGCGTCATTAAATTTAATTCCAAGTTAGTGGTACTAACAACGGCTTTTGAATTCATTGTTGTTGTTCTATTTGTTGTTGTTGGTTTAGTCTCGCTATTTGTTGCATTTTTTAACATTTACACACTTTTCACAATTAAAGCCCAGTGCTTCTTCAACTGTCTCTGTAGCAAAATATTATATGGAAATATAGCTGCTTAATGAGCAAAAACTCGATAACTCAGTCAAATTTCAATTTAAATTGTTTTCAAAGTTGAAAAAATGTGTAAAAAATGGTAAATTTAGAAATGTTTTCGACTGTAACTTCGTGACTTTTCATCGCAGCGAAATAAGGAACATATGGTTAGAAAGACCTATCTCTCTTCCTTCGTATAACATACAAAAATTCAATATAGAATACAAAAATGGCGGAGTTATAAATTATTATATACATGGGCCTACCATATAATGGTTTTTTTTTTATCTATAATGAGAATTTGAGGGTGTAGGACAAATTTCTAGTATGTCACTACTTTTAGTTCCACTAGACCTACAACCTACAATATGTCTCATCAAAGGTACATCGAGTTTATCTTTTTTTGTAACAGAGTGTTATTATAAGTGCACGGAGAAAAATAAACATGTCAAATTGAACGAAATCATTGTCGAAATCTAATGGCGCTTAACGTTTTTTTTTACAATTGGGAAGTGCTCATAATAAACGTATTCATTTCAATAATACAAACTTTAAAATCGCCATGAATTTCATACTAATGAATTGGACATAAAAGCTTTATTGGTTTCCTTTTGCTTACTGTATGTCAACACTTACCAAAAAAAGCAAATGTATTGGTCAATGGACGAAGACATTGCTGTTCAATTTGTTAGATCATGTATGACGAGGAAAACTTATATCAATATAAAGAGAAACTTGCATCTTGCTAACAACAATGAAATTAACAGTGCTGACATACTGTTCAAATTTAGGCCTTTTTAAAAATTGTAAATACTATATTTCAACAATTTGGAAGCTATCATCATAATCTCTCTATCGACAAGCAAATGATACCATACAGAGGACGGCATTCTGCCAAGATGTATATGCACGGAAAGCCTGTAAAATTTGGATATAAATTTTGGACACTGGCTTCCTCAAGCGGTTTCATCTATGCTTTTAATTTATATACTGGAAAAATTGGAAAGGGTCATACTACAAACTTAGGGTTTGTTGGAAATGTGATGATGAGCTTAGTGCAGTGTGTAAAATATCTATTATATCATAAATTATTCTTTGACAAACTTTTT
>CAWUPM010000058.1:0-27588 GCA_963924295.1 Dioctria rufipes
AAAAAGGAATTTTGCTAAATAAATGTCTAGTTTTAAAAATAGACCAAAAAAACTGCATAGGAAAGGCCACCAGAAATCAGGTCACACACTAAGGGTTTTTTGTGGCATATTTTTGAAACTAGGAAGTCTCGGTCAGAAATGTTTTACTGTTAGATTCCTCTCATTATTCTGCGTCCAACGAGCGCTCATTCGTCAAAATCGGGGACAAAAAATGTTAATCGAAATTTCGCAAAATGGCATGGACTGTAGGCTTTATACTTTTTTTATTCAAAAAATACCTTGTGACCGATCTTGACGATTGAGGGTTTACTTTAACGTGAAAAGGAATACAAAACGATCTAAAAAGGAATTTTGCTAAATAAATGTCTAGTTTTTAAAATAGACCAAAAAACTGCATAGGAAAGGCCACCAGAAATCAGGTCACACACTAAGGGTTTTTGTGGCATATTTTTGAAACTAGCAAGTCTCGGTCAGAAATATTTCACTGTTACATTCCTCTTATTATTCCGCGTCCAACGAGCGCTTATTCGTCAAATTCGGGGACAAAAAATTTTAATCGAAATTTTGCAAAGTGGCATGGACTATAGGCTTTGCACTTTTTTCAATCAAAAAATACCTTGTGACCAATCTTGACGATTGAGGGTTTATTTTAACGTGGAAAGGAATACAAAGCTATCTAAAAAGTAATTCTGCTAAATAAATGTCTAGTTTTTAAAATAGACCAAAAAAACTGCATAGGAAAGGCCACCAGAAATCAGGTCACACACTAAAGGTTTTTGTGGCATATTTTTGAAACTAGCAAGTCTCGGTCAGAAATATTTTACTGGTAGATTCCTCTCATTATTTCGCTTCCAACGAGCGCTCATTCGTCAAAATCGGGGACAAAAAATGTTAATCGAAATTTCGCAAAAATGCAGGACTATAGGCTTTGCACTTTTTTCATTCAAAAAATACCTTGTCACCGATCTTGACGATTGAGGGTTTATTTTAACATGGAAAGGAATACAAAGCGATCTAAAAAGGAGTTTTGTTAAATAAATATATAGTTTTTAAAATAGACCAAAAAAACTGCATAGGAAAGGCCACCAGAAATCAGGTCACACAATAAGGGTTTTTGTGGCATATTTTTGAAACTAGCAAGTCTCGGTCAGAAATATTTTACTGTTACATTCCTCTCATTATTCCGCGTCCAACGAGCGCTCATTCGTCAAAATCGGGGACAACAAATTTTAATCGAAATTTCGCAAAAATGCAGGACTATAGGCTTTGCACTTTTTTCATTCAAAAGATTCCTTGTGACCGATCTTGACGATTGAGGGTTTATTTTAACATGGAAAGGAATACAAAGCGATCTAAAAAGGAATTCTGCTAAATAAATATATAGTTTTTAAAATAGACCAAAAAAACTGCATAGGAAAGGCCACCAGAAATCAGGTCACACACTAAGGGTTTTTGTGGCATATTTTTGAAACTAGCATGTCTCGGTCAGAGATATTTTACTGTTACATTATTCTCATTATTCCGCGTCCAACGAGCGCTCATTCGTCAAAATCGGGGACAAAAAATTTTAATCGAAATTTCGCAAAATGGCATGGACTATAGGCTTTGCACTTTTTTCATTCAAAAAATACCTTGTGACCGATCTTGACGATTGAGGGTTTATTTTAACGTGGAAAGGGATACAAAGCGATCTAAAAAGGAATTTTGCTAAATAAATATATAGTTTTTAAAATAGACCAAAAAAACTGCATAGGAAAGGCCACCAGAAATCAGGTCACACACTAAGGGTTTTTGTGGCATATTTTTGAAACTAGCAAGTCTCGGTCAGAAATATTTTACTGTTACATTCCTCTCATTATTCCGCGTCCAACGAGCGCTCATTCGTCAAAATCGGGGACAAAAAATTTTAATCGAAATTTCGCAAAAATGCAGGACTATAGGCTTTGCACTTTTTTCATTCAAAAAATACCCTGTGACCGATCTTGACGATTGAGGGTTTATTTTAACGTGGAAAGGAATACAAAGCGATCTAAAAAGGAATTTTGCTAAATAAATATATAGTTTTGAAAATAGACCAAAAAAACTGCATAGGAAAGGCCACCAGAAATCAGGTCACACACTAAGGGTTTTTGTGGCATATTTTTGAAACTAGCAAGTCTCGGTCAGAAATATTTTACTGTTACATTCCTCTCATTATTCCGCGTCCAACGAGCGCTCATTCTTCAAAATCGGGGACAAAAAATGTTAATCGAAATTTCGCAAAATGGCAGGACTATAGGCTTTGCACTTTTTTCATTCAAAAAATACCCTGTGACCGATCTTGACGATTGAGGGTTTATTTTAACGTTGAAAGGAATACAAAGCGATCTAAAAAGAAATTTTACTAAATAAATATATTGTTTTTAAAATAGACCAAAAAACTGCATAGGAAAGGCCACCAGAAATCAGGTCACACACTAAGGGTTTTTGTGGCATATTTTTGAAACTAGCAAGTGTCGGTCAGAAATATTTTACTGTTAGAATCCTCTCATTATTCCGCGTCCAACGAGCGCTCATTCGTCAAAATCGGGTACAAAAAATTTTAATCGAAATTTCGCAAAATGGCATGGACTATAGGCTTTGCACTTTTTTCATTCAAAAAATACCTTGTGACCAATCTTGACGATTGAGGGTTCATTTTAACATGGAAAGCAATACAAAGCGATCTAAAAAGGAATTTTGCTAAATAAATGTCTAGTTTTTAAAATAGACCAAAAAAAGTGCATAGGAAAGGCCACCAGAAATCAGGTCACACACTAAGGGTTTTTGTGGCATATTTTTGAAACTAGGAAGTCTCGGTCAGAAATATTTTACTGTTACATTCCTCTCATTATTCCGCGTCCAACGAGCGCTCATTCATCAAACTCGGGGACAAAAAATTTTAATCGAAATTTCGCAAAATGGCATGGACTATAGGCTTTGCACTTTTTTCATTCAAAAAATACCTTGTGACCAATCTTGACGATTGGGGGTTCATTTTAACATGGAAAGCAATACAAAGCGATCTAAAAAGGAATTTTGCTAAATAAATGTCTAGTTTTAAAAATAGACCAAAAAAACTGCATAGGAAAGGCCACCAGAAATCAGGTCACACACTAAGGGTTTTTTGTGGCATATTTTTGAAACTAGGAAGTCTCGGTCAGAAATGTTTTACTGTTAGATTCCTCTCATTATTCTGCGTCCAACGAGCGCTCATTCGTCAAAATCGGGGACAAAAAATGTTAATCGAAATTTCGCAAAATGGCATGGACTGTAGGCTTTATACTTTTTTTATTCAAAAAATACCTTGTGACCGATCTTGACGATTGAGGGTTTACTTTAACGTGAAAAGGAATACAAAACGATCTAAAAAGGAATTTTGCTAAATAAATGTCTAGTTTTTAAAATAGACCAAAAAACTGCATAGGAAAGGCCACCAGAAATCAGGTCACACACTAAGGGTTTTTGTGGCATATTTTTGAAACTAGCAAGTCTCGGTCAGAAATATTTCACTGTTACATTCCTCTCATTATTCCGCGTCCAACGAGCGCTTATTCGTCAAATTCGGGGACAAAAAATTTTAATCGAAATTTTGCAAAGTGGCATGGACTATAGGCTTTGCACTTTTTTCAATCAAAAAATACCTTGTGACCAATCTTGACGATTGAGGGTTTATTTTAACGTGGAAAGGAATACAAAGCTATCTAAAAAGTAATTCTGCTAAATAAATGTCTAGTTTTTAAAATAGACCAAAAAAACTGCATAGGAAAGGCCACCAGAAATCAGGTCACACACTAAAGGTTTTTGTGGCATATTTTTGAAACTAGCAAGTCTCGGTCAGAAATATTTTACTGTTAGATTCCTCTCATTATTTCGCTTCCAACGAGCGCTCATTCGTCAAAATCGGGGACAAAAAATGTTAATCGAAATTTCGCAAAAATGCAGGACTATAGGCTTTGCACTTTTTTCATTCAAAAAATACCTTGTCACCGATCTTGACGATTGAGGGTTTATTTTAACATGGAAAGGAATACAAAGCGATCTAAAAAGGAGTTTTGCTAAATAAATATATAGTTTTTAAAATAGACCAAAAAAACTGCATAGGAAAGGCCACCAGAAATCAGGTCACACAATAAGGGTTTCTGTGGCATATTTTTGAAACTAGCAAGTCTCGGTCAGAAATATTTTACTGTTACATTCCTCTCATTATTCCGCGTCCAACGAGTGCTCATTCGTCAAAATCGGGGACAAAAAATTTTAATCGAAATTTCGCAAAAATGCAGGACTATAGGCTTTGCACTTTTTTCATTCAAAAGATTCCTTGTGACCGATCTTGACGATTGAGGGTTTATTTTAACATGGAAAGGAATACAAAGCGATCTAAAAAGGAATTCTGCTAAATAAATATATAGTTTTTAAAATAGACCAAAAAAACTGCATAGGAAAGGCCACCAGAAATCAGGTCACACACTAAGGGTTTTTGTGGCATATTTTTGAAACTAGCATGTCTCGGTCAGAGATATTTTACTGTTACATTCCTCTCATTATTCCGCGTCCAACGAGCGCTCATTCGTCGTCAAAATCGGGGACAAAAAATTTTAATCGAAATTTCGCAAAAATGCAGGACTATAGGCTTTGCACTTTTTTCATTCAAAAAATACCTTGTGACCGATCTTGACGATTGAGGGTTTATTTTAACATGGAAAGGAATACAAAGCGATCTAAAAAGGAATTCTGCTAAATAAATATATAGTTTTTAAAATAGACCAAAAAAACTGCATAGGAAAGGCCACCAGAAATCAGGTCACACACTAAGGGTTTTTGTGGCATATTTTTGAAACTAGCAAGTCTCGGTCAGAAATATTTTACTGTTAGATTCCTCTCATTATTTCGCTTCCAACGAGCGCTCATTCATCAAACTCGGGGACAAAAAATTTTAATCGAAATTTCGCAAAATGGCATGGACTATAGGCTTTGCACTTTTTTCATTCAAAAAATACCTTGTGACCAATCTTGACGATGGGGGGTTCATTTTAACATGGAAAGCAATACAAAGCGATCTAAAAAGGAATTTTGCTAAATAAATGTCTAGTTTTAAAAATAGACCAAAAAAACTGCATAGTAAAGGCCACCAGAAATCAGGTCACACACTAAGGGTTTTTTGTGGCATATTTTTGAAACTAGGAAGTCTCGGTCAGAAATGTTTTACTGTTAGATTCCTCTCATTATTCCGCGTCCAACGAGCGCTCATTCATCAAACTCGGGGACAAAAAATTTTAATCGAAATTTCGCAAAATTGCATGGACTATAGGCTTTGCACTTTTTTCATTCAAAAAATACCTTGTGACCAATCTTGACGATTGGGGGTTCATTTTAACATGGAAAGCAATACAAAGCGATCTAAAAAGGAATTTTGCTAAATAAATGTCTAGTTTTAAAATAGACCAAAAAAACTGCATAGGAAAGGCCACCAGAAATCGGGTCACACACTAAGGGTTTTTTGTGGCATATTTTTGAAACTAGGAAGTCTCGGTCAGAAATGTTTTACTGTTAGATTCCTCTCATTATTCTGCGTCCAACGAGCGCTCATTCGTCAAAATCGGGGACAAAAAATGTTAATCGAAATTTCGCAAAATGGCATGGACTGTAGGCTTTATACTTTTTTTATTCAAAAAATACCTTGTGACCGATCTTGACGATTGAGGGTTTATTTTAACGTGAAAAGGAATACAAAACGATCTAAAAAGGAATTTTGCTAAATAAATGTCTAGTTTTTAAAATAGACCAAAAAACTGCATAGGAAAGGCCACCAGAAATCAGGTCACACACTAAGGGTTTTTGTGGCATATTTTTGAAACTAGCAAGTCTCGGTCAGAAATATTTCACTGTTACATTCCTCTCATTATTCCGCGTCCAACGAGCGCTTATTCGTCAAATTCGGGGACAAAAAATTTTAATCGAAATTTTGCAAAGTGGCATGGACTATAGGCTTTGCACTTTTTTCAATCAAAAAATACCTTGTGACCAATCTTGACGATTGAGGGTTTATTTTAACGTGGAAAGGAATACAAAGCTATCTAAAAAGTAATTCTGCTAAATAAATGTCTAGTTTTTAAAATAGACCAAAAAAACTGCATAGGAAAGGCCACCAGAAATCAGGTCACACACTAAGGGTTTTTGTGGCATATTTTTGAAACTAGCAAGTCTCGGTCAGAAATATTTTACTGTTACATTCCTCTCATTATTCCGCGTCCAACGAGCGCTCATTCGTCAAAATCGGGGACAAAAAATTTTAATCGAAATTTCGCAAAAATGCAGGACTACAGGCTTTGCACTTTTTTCATTCAAAAAATTCCTTGTGACCGATCTTGACGATTGAGGGTTTATTTTAACATGTAAAGGAATACAAAGCGATCTAAAAAGGAATTCTGCTAAATAAATATATAGTTTTTAAAATAGACCAAAAAAACTGCATAGGAAAGGCCACCAGAAATCAGGTCACACACTAAGAGTTGTTGTGGCATAATTTTTGAAACTAGCAAGTATCGGTCAGAAATATTTTACTGTTAGATTCCTCTCATTATTCTGCGTCCAACGAGCGCTCATTCGTCAAAATCGGGGACAAAAAATTTTAATCGAAATTTCGCAAAAATGCAGGACTATAGGCTTTGCACTTTTTTCATTCAAAAAATACCTTGTGACCGATCTTGACGATTGAGGGTTTATTTTAACGTGGAAAGGGATACAAAGCGATCTAAAAAGGAATTTTGCTAAATAAATATATAGTTTTTAAAATAGACCAAAAAAACTGCATAGGAAAGGCCACCAGAAATCAGGTCACACACTAAGGGTTTTTGTGGCATATTTTTGAAACTAGCAAGTCTCGGTCAGAAATATTTTACTGTTACATTCGTCTCATTATTCCGCGTCCAACGAGCGCTCATTCGTCAAAATCGGGGACAAAAAATTATAATCGAAATTTCGCAAAAATGCAGGACTATAGGCTTTGCACTTTTTTCATTCAAAAAATACCTTGTGACCGATCTAGACGATTGAGGGTTTATTTTAACGTGGAAAGGAATACAAAGCGATCTAAAAAGGAATTCTGCTAAATAAATATATAGTTTTTAAAATAGACCAAAAAAACTGCATAGGAAAGGCCACCAGAAATCAGGTCACACACTAAGGGTTTTTGTGGCATATTTTTGAAACTAGCAAGTCTCGGTCAGAAATATTTTACTGTTACATTCCTCTCATTATTCCGCGTCCAACGAGCGCTCATTCGTCAAAATCGGGGACAAAAAATTTTAATCGAAATTTCGCAAAAATGCAGGACTATAGGCTTTGCACTTTTTTCATTCAAAAATACCTTGTGACCGATCTTGACGATTGAGGGTTTATTTTAACGTGGAAAAGAATACAAAGCGATCTAAAAAGGAATTTTGCTAAATAAATATATAGTTTTTAAAATAGACCAAAAAAACTGCATAGGAAAGGCCACCAGAAATCAGGTCACACACTAAGGGTTTTTGTGGCATATTTTTGAAACTAGCAAGTCTCGGTCAGAAATATTTTACTGTTACATTCCTCTCATTATTCCGCGTCCAACGAGCGCTCATTCGTCAAAATCGGGGACAAAAAATTTTAATCGAAATTTCGCAGGACTATAGGCTTTGCACTTTTTTCATTCAAAAAATACCTTGTGACCGATCTAGACGATTGAGGGTTTATTTTAACGTGGAAAGGAATACAAAGCGATCTAAAAGGAATTCTGCTAAATAAATATATAGTTTTTAAATAGACCAAAAAAACTGCATAGGAAAGGCCACCAGAAATCAGGTCACACACTAAGGGTTTTTGTGGCATATTTTTGAAACTAGCAAGTCTCGGTCAGAAATATTTTACTGTTACATTCCTCTCATTATTCCGCGTCCAACGAGCGCTCATTCGTCAAAATCGGGGACAAAAAATTTTAATCGAAATTTCGCAAAAATGCAGGACTATAGGCTTTGCACTTTTTTCATTCAAAAAATACCTTGTGACCGATCTAGACGATTGAGGGTTTATTTTAACGTGGAAAGGAATACAAAGCGATCTAAAAAGGAATTCTGCTAAATAAATATATAGTTTTTAAAATAGACCAAAAAAACTGCATAGGAAAGGCCACCAGAAATCAGGTCACACACTAAGGGTTTTTGTGGCATATTTTTGAAACTAGCAAGTCTCGGTCAGAAATATTTTACTGTTACATTCCTCTCATTATTCCGCGTCCAACGAGCGCTCATTCGTCAAAATCGGGGACAAAAAATTTTAATCGTAATTTCGCAAAATGGCATGGACTATAGGCTTTGCACTTTTTTCATTCAAAAAATACTTTGTGTCCGATCTTGACGATTGAGGGTTTATTCTAACGTGGAAAGGGATATAAAGCGATCTAAAAAGGAATTCTGCTAAATAAATGTCTAGTTTTTAAAATAGACCAAAACAACTGCATAGGAAAGGCCACCAGAAATCAGGTCACACTAAGAGTTGTTGTGGCATATTTTTGAAACTAGCAAGTATCGGTCAGAAATATTTTACTGTTAGATTCCTCTCATTATTCCGCGTCCAAGGAGCGCTCATTCGTCAAAATCGGGGAGAAAAAACGTTAATCGAAATTTCGCAAAATGGCAGGACTATAGGCTTTGCACTTTTTTCATTCAAAAAATACCCTGTGACCGATCTTGACGATTGAGGGTTTATTTTAACGTGGAAAGGAATACAAAGCGATCTAAAAAGGAATTTTGCTAAATAAATATATAGTTTTGAAAATAGACCAAAAAAACTGCATAGGAAAGGCCACCAGAAATCAGGTCACACACTAAGGGTTTTTGTGGCATATTTTTGAAACTAGCAAGTCTCGGTCAGAAATATTTTACTGTTACATTCCTCTCATTATTCCGCGTCCAACGAGCGCTCATTCGTCAAAATCGGGGACAAAAAATTTTAATTGAAATTTCGCAAAAATGCAGGACTATAGGCTTTGCACTTTTTTCATTCAAAAAATACCTTGTGACCGATCTAGACGATTGAGGGTTTATTTTAACGTGGAAAGGAATACAAAGCGATCTAAAAAGGAATTCTGCTAAATAAATATATAGTTTTTAAAATAGACCAAAAAAACTGCATAGGAAAGGCCACCAGAAATCAGGTCACACACTAAGGGTTTTTGTGGCATATTTTTGAAACTAGCAAGTCTCGGTCAGAAATAATTTTACTGTTACATTCCTCTCATTATTCCGCGTCCAACGAGCGCTCATTCGTCAAAATCGGGGACAAAAAATTTTAATCGAAATTTCGCAAAAATGCAGGACTATAGGCTTTGCACTTTTTTCATTCAAAAAATACCTTGTGTCCGATCTTGACGATTGAGGGTTTATTTTAACGTGGAAAGGAATACAAAGCGATCTAAAAAGGAATTTTGCTAAATAAATGTCTAGTTTTTAAAATAGACCAAAACAACTGCATAGGAAAGGCCACCAGAAATCAGGTCACACTAAGAGTTGTTGTGGCATATTTTTGAAACTAGCAAGTATCGGTCAGAAATATTTTACTGTTACATTCCTCTCATTATTCCGCGTCCAACGAGCGCTCATTCGTCAAAATCGGGGACAAAAAAATTAATCGAAATTTCGCAAAATGGCATGGACTATAGGCTTTGCACTTTTTTCATTCAAAAAATACTTTGTGTCCGATCTTGGCGATTGAGGGTTTATTTTAACGTGGAAAGGGATATAAAGCGATCTAAAAAGGAATTTTGCTAAATAAATGTCTAGTTTTTAAAATAGACCAAAACAACTGCATAGGAAAGGCCACCAGAAATCAGGTCACACTAAGAGTTGTTGTGGCATATTTTTGAAACTAGCAAGTATCGGTCAGAAATATTTTACTGTTAGATTCCTCTCATTATTCCGCGTCCAAGGAGCGCTCATTCGTCAAAATCGGGGAGAAAAAACGTTAATCGAAATTTCGCAAAATGGCAGGACTATAGGCTTTGCACTTTTTTCATTCAAAAAATACCCTGTGACCGATCTTGACGATTGAGGGTTTATTTTAACGTGGAAAGGAATACAAAGCGATCTAAAAAGGAATTTTGCTAAATAAATATATAGTTTTGAAAATAGACCAAAAAAACTGCATAGGAAAGGCCACCAGAAATCAGGTCACACACTAAGGGTTTTTGTGGCATATTTTTGAAACTAGCAAGTCTCGGTCAGAAATATTTTACTGTTACATTCCTCTCATTATTCCGCGTCCAACGAGCGCTCATTCGTCAAAATCGGGGACAAAAAATTTTAATCGAAATTTCGCAAAAATGCAGGACTATAGGCTTTGCACTTTTTTCATTCAAAAAATACCTTGTGACCGATCTAGACGATTGAGGGTTTATTTTAACGTGGAAAGGAATACAAAGCGATCTAAAAAGGTATTCTGCTAAATAAATATATAGTTTTTAAAATAGACCAAAAAAACTGCATAGGAAAGGCCACCAGAAATCAGGTCACACACTAAGGGTTTTTGTGGCATATTTTTGAAACTAGCAAGTCTCGGTCAGAAATAATTTTACTGTTACATTCCTCTCATTATTCCGCGTCCAACGAGCGCTCATTCGTCAAAATCGGGGACAAAAAATTTTAATCGAAATTTCGCAAAAATGCAGGACTATAGGCTTTGCACTTTTTTCATTCAAAAAATACCTTGTGTCCGATCTTGACGATTGAGGGTTTATTTTAACGTGGAAAGGAATATAAAGCGATCTAAAAAGGAATTTTGCTAAATAAATGTCTAGTTTTTAAAATAGACCAAAACAACTGCATAGGAAAGGCCACCAGAAATCAGGTCACACTAAGAGTTGTTGTGGCATATTTTTGAAACTAGCAAGTATCGGTCAGAAATATTTTACTGTTACATTCCTCTCATTATTCCGCGTCCAACGAGCGCTCATTCGTCAAAATTGGGGAGAAAAAACGTTAATCGAAATTTCGCAAAATGGCAGGACTATAGGCTTTGCACTTTTTTCATTCAAAAAATACCTTGTGACCGATCTTGACGATTGAGGGTTTATTTTAACGTGGAAAGCAATACAAAGCGATCTAAAAAGGAATTTTGCTAAATAAATATATAGTTTTTAAAATAGACCAAAAAAACTGCATAGGAAAGGCCACCAGAAATCAGGTCACACACTAAGGGTTTTTGTGGCATATTTTTGAAACTAACAAGTCTCGGTCAGAAATATTTTACTGTTACATTCCTCTCATTATTCCGCGTCCAACGAGCTCTCATTCTTCAAAATCGGGGACAAAAAA
This sequence comes from Dioctria rufipes, assembly GCA_963924295.1. Lineage (NCBI taxonomy): Eukaryota > Metazoa > Arthropoda > Insecta > Diptera > Asilidae > Dioctria > Dioctria rufipes. The sequence goes on from CAWUPM010000058.1 coordinate 11,364, forward strand.
TTTTAATCGAAATTTCGCAAAAATGCAGGACCTTTGCACTTTTTTCATTCAAAAAATACCTTGTGACCGATCTTGACGATTGAGGGTTTATTTTAACGTGGAATGGAATACAAAGCGATCTAAAAAGGAATTTTGCTAAATAAATATATAGTTTTTAAAATAGACCAAAAAAACTGCACAGGAAAGGTCACCAGAAATCAGGTCACACACTAAGGGTTTTTGTGGCATATTTTTGAAACTAGCAAGTCTCGGTCAGAAATATTTTACTGTTACATTCCTCTCATTATTCCGCGTCCAACGAGCGCTCATTCGTCAAAATCGGGGACAAAAAATTTTAATCGAAATTTCGCAAAAATGCAGGACTATAGGCTTTGCACTTTTATCATTCAAAAATACCTTGTGAACAATCTTGACGATTGAGGGTTTATTTTAACGTGGAAAGGAATACAAAGCGATCTAAAAAGGAATTTTGCTAAATAAATATATAGTTTTTAAAATAGACCAAAAAAACTGCACAGGAAAGGCCACCAGAAATCAGGTCACACACTAAGGGTTTTTGTGGCATATTTTTGAAACTAGCAAGTCTCGGTCAGAAATATTTTACTGTTACATTCCTCTCATTATTCCGCGTCCAACGAGCTCTCATTCTTCAAAATCGGGGACAAAAAATTTTAATCGAAATTTCGCAAAAATGCAGGACCTTTGCACTTTTTTCATTCAAAAAATACCTTGTGACCGATCTTGACGATTGAGGGTTTATTTTAACGTGGAATGGAATACAAAGCGATCTAAAAAGGAATTTTGCTAAATAAATATATAGTTTTTAAAATAGACCAAAAAAACTGCATAGTAAAGGTCACCAGAAATCAGGTCACACACTAAGGGTTTTTGTGGCATATTTTTGAAACTAGCAAGTCTCGGTCAGAAATATTTTACTGTTACATTCCTCTCATTATTCCGCGTCCAACGAGCGCTCATTCGTCAAAATCGGGGACAAAAAATTTTAATCGAAATTTCGCAAAAATGCAGGACTATAGGCTTTGCACTTTTATCATTCAAAAATACCTTGTGAACAATCTTGACGATTGAGGGTTTATTTTAACGTGGAAAGGAATACAAAGCGATCTAAAAAGGAATTTTGCTAAATAAATATATAGTTTTTAAAATAGACCAAAAAAACTGCACAGGAAAGGCCACCAGAAATCAGGTCACACACTAAGGGTTTTTGTGGCATATTTTTGAAACTAGCAAGTCTCGGTCAGAAATATTTTACTGTTACATTCCTCTCATTATTCCGCGTCCAACGAGCTCTCATTCTTCAAAATCGGGGACAAAAAATTTTAATCGAAATTTCGCAAAAATGCAGGACCTTTGCAATTTTTTCATTCAAAAAATACCTTGTCACCGATCTTGACGATTGAGGGTTTATTTTAACGTGGAAAGGAATACAAAGCGATCTAAAAAGGAATTTTGCTAAATAAATATATAGTTTTTAAAATAGACCAATAAAACTGCATAGGAAAGGCCACCAGAAATCAGGTCACACACTAAGAGTTTTTGTGGCATATTTTTGAAACTAGCAAGTCTCGGTCAGAAATATTTTACTGTTACATTCCTCTCATTATTCCGCGTCCAACGAGCGCTCAATCGTCAAAATCGGGGACAGAAAATTTTAATCGAAATTTCGCAAAATGGCATGGACTGTTGGCTTTACACTTTTTTTATTCAAAAAATACCTTGTCACCGATCTTGACGATTGAGGGTTTATTTTTACGAGGAAAGGAATACAAAGCGATCTAAAATGGAATTTTGCTAAATAAATGTCTAGTTTTTAAAATAGACCAACAAAACTGCATAGGAAAGGCCACCAGAAATCAGGTAACACACTAAGAGTTGTTGTGGCATATTTTTGAAACTAGCAAGTATCGGTCAGAAATATTTTACTGTTACATTCCTCCATTATTCCGCGTCCAACGAGCGCTCATTCGTCAAAGTCGGGGACAACAAATTTTAATCGAAATTTCGCAAAAATGCAGGACTATAGGCTTTGCACTTTTTTCATTCAAAAAATACCTTGTGACCGATCTTGACGATTGAGGGTTTATTTTAACGTGGAAAGGAATACAAAGCGATCTAAAAAGGAATTCTGCTAAATAAATATATAGTTTTTAAAATAGACCAAAAAAACTGCATAGGAAAGGCCACCAGAAATCAGGTCACACACTAAGGGTTTTTGTGGCATATTTTTGAAACTAGCAAGTCTCGGTCAGAAATATTTTACTGTTACATTCCTCTCATTATTCCGCGTCCAACGAGCGCTCATTCGTCAAAATCGGGGACAAAAAATTTTAATCGAAATTTCGCAAAAATGCAGGTCTATAGGCTTTGCACTTTTTTCATTCAAAAAATACCTTGTGACCGATCTTGACGATTGAGGGTTTATTTTAACGTGGAAAGGGATACAAAGCGATCTAAAAAGGAATTTTGCTAAATAAATATATAGTTTTTAAAATAGACCAAAAAAACTGCATAGGAAAGGCCACCAGAAATCAGGTCACACACTAAGGGTTTTTGTGGCATATTTTTGAAACTAGCAAGTCTCGGTCAGAAATATTTTACTGTTACATTCCTCTCATTATTCCGCGTCCAACGAGCGCTCATTCATCAAAATCAGGGACCAAAAAATTTTAATCTAAATTTCGCAAAATGGCATTGAGTATAGGCTTTGCACTTTTTTCATTCAAAAAATACCTTGTGACCAATCTTGACGATTGAGAGTTTATTTTAACATGGAAAGGAATACAAAGCGATCTAAAAAGGAATTTTGCTAAATAAATGTCTAGTTTTTAAAATAGACCAAAAAAACTGCATAGGAAAGGCCACCAGAAATCAGGTAACACACTAAGAGTTGTTGTAGCATATTTTTGAAACTAGCAAGTATCGGTCAGAAATATTTTACTGTTACATTCCTCTCATTATTCCGCGTCAAACGAGCGCTCATTCGTCAAAATCGGGGACAAAAAATTTTAATCGAAATTTCGCAAAATGGCATGGACTATAGGCTTTGCACTTTTCATTCAAAAAATACCTTGTGACCAATCTTAACGATTGAGAGTTTACTTTAACGTGGAAAGGAATACAAAGCGATCTAAAAAGGAATTTTGCTAAATAAATGTCTAGTTTTTAAAATAGACCAAAAGAACTGCATAGGAAAGGCCACCAGAAATCAGGTCACACACTAAGAGTTTTTGTGGCATATTTTTGAAACTAGCAAGTCTCGGTCAGAAATATTTTACTGTTACATTCCTCTCATTATTCCGCGTCCAACGAGCGCTCATTCGTCAAAATCGGGGACAAAAAATTTTAATCGAAATTTCGCAAAAATGCAGGACTATAGGCTTTGCACTTTTTTCATTCAAAAAATACCTTGTGACCGATCTTGACGATTGAGGGTTTATTTTAACGTGGAAAGGAATACAAAGCGATCTAAAAAGGAATTCTGCTAAATAAATATATAGTTTTTAAAATAGACCAAAAAAACTGCATAGGAAAGGCCACCAGAAATCAGGTCACACACTAAGGGTTTTTGTGGCATATTTTTGAAACTAGCAAGTCTCGGTCAGAAATATTTTACTGTTACATTCCTCTCATTATTCCGCGTCCAACGAGCGCTCATTCGTCAAAATCGGGGACAAAAAATTTTAATCGAAATTTCGCAAAAATGCAGGTCTATAGGCTTTGCACTTTTTTCATTCAAAAAATACCTTGTGACCGATCTTGACGATTGAGGGTTTATTTTAACGTGGAAAGGGATACAAAGCGATCTAAAAAGGAATTTTGCTAAATAAATATATAGTTTTTAAAATAGACCAAAAAAACTGCATAGGAAAGGCCACCAGAAATCAGGTCACACACTAAGGGTTTTTGTGGCATATTTTTGAAACTAACAAGTCTCGGTCAGAAATATTTTACTGTTACATTCCTCTCATTATTCCGCGTCCAACGAGCTCTCATTCTTCAAAATCGGGGACAAAAAATTTTAATCGAAATTTCGCAAAAATGCAGGACCTTTGCACTTTTTTCATTCAAAAAATACCTTGTGACCGATCTTGACGATTGAGGGTTTATTTTAACGTGGAAAGGAATACAAAGCGATCTAAAAAGAAATTTTGCTAAATAAATATATAGTTTTTAAAATAGACCAAAAAAACTGCATAGTAAAGGTCACCAGAAATCAGGTCACACACTAAGGTTTTTTGTGGCATATTTTTGAAACTAGCAAGTCTCGGTCAGAAATATTTTACTGTTACATTCCTCTCATTATTCCGCGTCCAACGAGCGCTCATTCGTCAAAATCGGGGACAAAAAATTTTAATCGAAATTTCGCAAAAATGCAGGACTATAGGCTTTGCACTTTTATCATTCAAAAATACCTTGTGAACAATCTTGACGATTGAGGGTTTATTTTAACGTGGAAAGGAATACAAAGCGATCTAAAAAGGAATTTTGCTAAATAAATATATAGTTTTTAAAATAGACCAAAAAAACTGCACAGGAAAGGCCACCAGAAATCAGGTCACACACTAAGGGTTTTTGTGGCATATTTTTGAAACTAGCAAGTCTCGGTCAGAAATATTTTACTGTTACATTCCTCTCATTATTCCGCGTCCAACGAGCTCTCATTCTTCAAAATCGGGGACAAAAAATTTTAATCGAAATTTCGCAAAAATGCAGGACCTTTGCACATTTTTCATTCAAAAAATACCTTGTGACCGATCTTGACGATTGAGGGTTTATTTTAACGTGGAAAGGAATACAAAGCGATCTAAAAAGGAATTTTGTTAAATAAATATATAGTTTTTAAAATAGACCAATAAAACTGCATAGGAAAGGCCACCAGAAATCAGGTCACACACTAAGAGTTTTTGTGGCATATTTTTGAAACTAGCAAGTCTCGGTCAGAAATATTTTACTGTTACATTCCTCTCATTATTCCGCGTCCAACGAGCGCTCAATCGTCAAAATCGGGGACAAAAAATTTTAATCGAAATTTCGCAAAATGGCATGGACTGTAGGCTTTACACTTTTTTTATTCAAAAAATACCTTGTCACCGATCTTGACGATTGAGGGTTTATTTTTACGAGGAAAGGAATACAAAGCGATCTAAAATGGAATTTTGCTAAATAAATGTCTAGCTTTTAAAATAGACCAAAAAAACTGCATAGGAAAGGCCACCAGAAATCAGGTAACACACTAAGAGTTGTTGTAGCATATTTTTGAAACTAGCAAGTATCGGTCAGAAATATTTTACTGTTACATTCCTCTCATTATTCCGCGTCAAACGAGCGCTCATTCGTCAAAATCGGGGACAAAAAATTTTAATCGAAATTTCGCAAAATTGCATGGACTATAGGCTTAGCACTTCTCATTCAAAAAATACCTTGTGACCAATCTTAACGATTGAGAGTTTACTTTAACGTGGAAAGGAATACAAAGCGATCTAAAAAGGAATTTTGCTAAATAAATGTCTAGTTTTTAAAATAGACCAAAACAACTGCATAGGAAAGGCCACCAGAAATCAGGTCACACACTAAGAGTTTTTGTGGCATATTTTTGAAACTAGCAAGTATCGGTCAGAAATATTTTACTGTTACATTCCTCCATTATTCCGCGTCCAACGAGCGCTCATTCGTCAAAGTCGGGGACAAAAAATTTTAATCGAAATTTCGCAAAAATGCAGGACTATAGGCTTTGCACTTTTTTCATTCAAAAAATACCTTGTGACCGATCTTGACGATTGAGGGTTTATTTTAACTTGGAAAGGAATACAAAGCGATCTAAAAAGGAATTCTGCTAAATAAATATATAGTTTTTAAAATAGACCAAAAAACTGCATAGGAAAGGCCACCAGAAATCAGGTCACACACTAAGGGTTTTTGTGGCATATTTTTGAAACTAGCAAGTCTCGGTCAGAAATATTTTACTGTTACATTCCTCTCATTATTCCGCGTCCAACGAGCGCTCATTCGTCAAAATCGGGGACAAAAAATTTTAATCGAAATTTCGCAAAAATGCAGGACTATAGGCTTTGCACTTTTTTCATTCAAAAAATACCTTGTGACCGATCTTGACGATTGAGGGTTTATTTTAACGTGGAAAGGAATACAAAGCGATCTAAAAAGGAATTCTGCTAAATAAATATATAGTTTTTAAAATAGACCAAAAAAACTGCATAGGAAAGGCCACCAGAAATCAGGTCACACACTAAGGGTTTTTGTGGCATATTTTTGAAACTAGCAAGTCTCGGTCAGAAATATTTTACTGTTACATTCCTCTCATTATTCCGCGTCCAACGAGCGCTCATGCGTCAAAATCGGGGACAAAAAATTTTAATCGAAATTTCGCAAAAATGCAGGACTATAGGCTTTGCACTTTTTTCATTGAAAAAATACCTTGTGACCGATCTTGACGATTGAGGGTTTATTTTAACGTGGAAAGGAATACAAAGTGATCTAAAAAGGAATTTTGCTAAATAAATATATAGTTTTTAAAATAGACCAAAACAACTGCATAGGAAAGGCCACCAGAAATCAGGTCACACACTAAGAGTTTTTGTGGCATATTTTTGAAACTAGCAAGTCTCGGTCAGAAATATTTTACTGTTACATTCCTCTCATTATTCCGCGTCCAACGAGCGCTCAATCGTCAAAATCGGGGACAAAAAATTTTAATCGAAATTTCGCAAAATGGCATGGACTGTAGGCTTTACACTTTTTTTATTCAAAAAATACCTTGTCACCGATCTTGACGATTGAGGGTTTATTTTTACGAGGAAAGGAATACAAAGCGATCTAAAATGGAATTTTGCTAAATAAATGTCTAGTTTTTAAAATAGACCAAAAAAACTGCATAGGAAAGGCCACCAGAAATCAGGTAACACACTAAGAGTTGTTGTAGCATATTTTTGAAACTAGCAAGTATCGGTCAGAAATATTTTACTGTTACATTCCTCTCATTATTCCGCGTCAAACGAGCGCTCATTCGTCAAAATCGGGGACAAAAAATTTTAATCGAAATTTCGCAAAATTGCATGGACTATAGGCTTAGCACTTTTCATTCAAAAAATACCTTGTGACCAATCTTAACGATTGAGAGTTTACTTTAACGTGGAAAGGAATACAAAGCGATCTAAAAAGGAATTTTGCTAAATAAATGTCTAGTTTTTAAAATAGACCAAAACAACTGCATAGGAAAGGCCACCAGAAATCAGGTCACACACTAAGAGTTTTTGTGGCATATTTTTGAAACTAGCAAGTATCGGTCAGAAATATTTTACTGTTACATTCCTCCATTATTCCGCGTCCAACGAGCGCTCATTCGTCAAAGTCGGGGACAAAAAATTTTAATCGAAATTTCGCAAAAATGCAGGACTATAGGCTTTGCACTTTTTTCATTGAAAAAATACCTTGTGACCGATCTTGACGATTGAGGGTTTATTTTAACGTGGAAAGGAATACAAAGCGATCTAAAAAGGAATTCTGCTAAATAAATATATAGTTTTTAAAATAGACCAAAAAACTGCATAGGAAAGGCCACCAGAAATCAGGTCACACACTAAGGGTTTTTGTGGCATATTTTTGAAACTAGCAAGTCTCGGTCAGAAATATTTTACTGTTACATTCCTCTCATTATTCCGCGTCCAACGAGCGCTCATTCGTCAAAATCGGGGACAAAAAATTTTAATCGAAATTTCGCAAAAATGCAGGACTATAGGCTTTGCACTTTTTTCATTCAAAAAATACCTTGTGACCGATCTTGACGATTGAGGGTTTATTTTAACGTGGAAAGGAATACAAAGCGATCTAAAAAGGAATTCTGCTAAATAAATATATAGTTTTTAAAATAGACCAAAAAAACTGCATAGGAAAGGCCACCAGAAATCAGGTCACACACTAAGGGTTTTTGTGGCATATTTTTGAAACTAGCAAGTCTCGGTCAGAAATATTTTACTGTTACATTCCTCTCATTATTCCGCGTCCAACGAGCGCTCATTCGTCAAAATCGGGGACAAAAAATTTTAATCGAAATTTCGCAAAAATGCAGGACTATAGGCTTTGCACTTTTTTCATTCAAAAAATACCTTGTGACCGATCTTGACGATTGAGGGTTTATTTTAACGTGGAAAGGAATACAAAGTGATCTAAAAAGGAATTTTGCTAAATAAATATATAGTTTTTAAAATAGACCAAAACAACTGCATAGGAAAGGCCACCAGAAATCAGGTCACACACTAAGAGTTTTTGTGGCATATTTTTGAAACTAGCAAGTCTCGGTCAGAAATATTTTACTGTTACATTCCTCTCATTATTCCGCGTCCAACGAGCGCTCATTCGTCAAAATCGGGGACAAAAAATTTTAATCGAAATTTCGCAAAAATGCAGGACTATAGGCTTTGCACTTTTTTCATTCAAAAAATACCTTGTGACCGATCTTGACGATTGAGGGTTTATTTTAACGTGGAAAGGAATACAAAGCGACCTAAAAAGGAATTCTGCTAAATAAATATATACACTGAAAAAAAAAGATTCGTTCAGACAACAATTTCAAATTGTTGGTTCAACAATTAGCTTGATTTGTTAATCCAACAAATGGTTTTGTTGTCTCAACATGCCGATTTGTTGTTTTTTCGGATGAATTGTTGATGGAGCAAATCTTTTGTTGTTTCAACAATTCCCAAATTTACGCTATCAACAAATCATTTGTTGTTTCAACATTTTATGAATTGTTGAAAACTCCACGAAACTCAAAGAAACGTATAACTTTTGGTAGTTATTCAGTCAAGCCCCCTGACCCTAATCATGGATCAATAATGGGTTAAGATAACTTAGATGCCAAAGGTCATGGAAATTCCTTTTTTCAAATGTAGGGGGCAGGTGGGTAAAATTGTGTACATACATACATCATGTGTTGGGGGATATCTATTTAAGTTTGTGTTCGATTACTTCTTAAAAGGGGAAAAAAGAAAATTTTTCAGTTTTTCCAGTTATGGTCTAAGACCAATTGTTATGATACCCTATGAATGCCCTTATGAAATTTCTGTGCATGTTTGATTTTTGAAGTGGTTTTTCGCATATATTTCTAGAACGGTTTGTTGTACAGAAAAAATGATTTTACCCAATTTTATAGGATTTCGTATTCTGAAGAAGTTTTTAGTATAATAAAATTATCTTGGACTGATCGTTTTCACCGTATACGTAAAATTTTATACGGCAACAGCAAGGAGCTGCCCGATTTAGTCCATGTTTGAAATATTATTTGCTAGTACAATGAAAACATCATATACCAAATTTCAGCTCTCTACGTCGACGCGTTCTTGGGCAGTGTCCAAATATATAGTGGAAAATGAAATTTTTGTAAGCCAACCTCACGAAGGAGTTGCCCGATTTGTCTCATTTTTGAACTTAATTTTACTGTTTTTTTTTTAAAGTCCGTATACAAAATTTCAGCTCTCTAAGTATACGCGTTCTCGTGTTATCGTGGACACAGACGGACGGACATGCAAAAATCAAAATAATTTTAATATTATGCATGGGCGTCCAATCTATTTTGCTCAACCATCATTATTTCGAGCTGTTACAAAAGGAATGACCAACTTAGTATACCCTATACATTTCATCTAAGGTATAAGAACAATCGTTTTATAAACCTGCATATTTTATAATAAAATTACCCATATTTAAATGTTTTCAGTGAGATGACAAAAGAACTGTTGACAAAAATCATCAAAGATTTGCTTGCTCAACAATAGATTTGTTGGCTCAACAAATGATATGTTAAACAGTGGGATTGTCATGAAAAGAGCGTAGCGAAACAGTTAGCGGACGACATTATGGTCTTTTTGCCTTGTCTTACTGCAACAGTTTTTAATTTAAAAGTAGCTTGTATTTTCTTGAAACGCTATAATTTCCATAAATTTATTCTATATGCTATTTTTTTTACAACCATTTGAAAGAAAACATATTTGGCTGCAATTTGTTTTAACATCATTTTTCTGTAGGAGCGAGAGTTTTAGACTTGAGACCTGTTTAAAATGAAATCTTCCTAGATGTTGCCTGTACAAAAGTAAAGTACCTACTATGAGCACTTACTTACTTCTCCAAAACACCTGAAAAGGGGGAAAATGTTATTTAATTTCGGAAAGTAGCCCTTTGCTACTTTTCCATAAGGCATATATCCTAAAGGCAAAGAAAAAAGAAATCCTGAAAAGAAAAAGCAAAAAAATATTTCCAAAAGAAAAATTCTGATTTGTGCAGAACGCGCACAAATTACAATCTTTCGTGTAAATCTTACCGTTCTCAGCCAACATCCCAGAGACAAAACTGTAAATTGCCTAGCCGTAAAACATCACATGATACTATCACACAATGTATTACAGTAGGCCCGCCGAAAATTCCTAGAAAATTTTGCCTCACAGCACATGTTCTACCAGTCCTAAAGTACAGGCAAGTGATACACACCCACCTACACTCAGGCAGTAGCACAGATGTTAGCCGATCGTTCAAAATTCTATAGAAACAAAAATGCTCTCCTAGCGTTGTGCGCACAAGCACACATTCGCGAATTTTGCCTGTAAAACCCATGCACCGGCACCGGCAGGCTGGCTGATTCCATTGCGATACGAGAGAGATGATTTTGTGCGGAATGAAGTGAGTTAGTTCTGAGCAAGCAACGAGTGCGGTATTAGAACGGCGCGCAGATTTCTAGACGAGTTTGATTTGATTTTTAGCTGCATCGACAGCGAATTTTCCTGTTTTCCAAGCATTTGCTGTAAAAAAAGAAATATCTTTATTAGTGCAAATCATACCAAGAACAGTTTAGTGTGTGAATAATTACCTGCATCGTCAGCGAAGTTTTCTATTTTCACCGCATTTCTGTGGACTGGAAGAAATTTTTTTTATTGGTAGAAATTAATTCATTTTAATTATTTGTGAATACTTACCTGCATCGGCAGTGAGTTTATCTATTTTCACCGCATTTCCGTGAACTGTAGGAAATTTTTTTTATTGGTAGAAATTAATTCATTTTAATTATTTGTGAATACTTACCTGAATCGGCAGTGAATTTTCCTGTTTTTACCGCATTTCCGTGGACTGGAAGAAAAACTTTTTATTGGTAGAAATTAATTGATAATAATTATTTGTGGATACTTACCTGCATCGGCAGTGAATTTTCCTGTTTTCCAAGCATTTGCTGTGAAAAAAAAAATTATTTATTAGTGCAAATCATACCAATAACAGTTTAGTGTCTGAATAATTACCTGCATCGGCAGCGGAGTTTTCTATTTTCACTTCATTTCTGTGGACAGGAAGAAATTTTTTTATTGGTAGAAATTAATTCATTTTAATTATTTGTGAATACTTACCTGCATCGGCAGTGAGTTTATCTATTTTCACCGCATTTCCGTGAACTGTAGGAAAATTTTTTTATGGGTAGAAATTAATTCATTTTAATTATTTGTGAATACTTACCTGCATCGGCAGTGAATTTTCCTGTTTTTACCGCATTTCCGTGGACTGGAAGAAAAATTTTATTGGTAGAAATTAATTGATAATAATTATTTGTGGATACTTACCTGCATCGGCAGTGAATTTTCCTGTTTTCCAAGCATTTGCTGTGAAAAAAAAAATTATTTATTAGTGCAAATCATACCAATAACAGTTTAGTGTCTGAATAATTACCTGCATCAGCAGCGAAGTTTTCTATTTTCACTTCATTTCTGTGGACAGGAAGAAATTTTTTTTATTGGTAGAAATTAATTCATTTTAATTATTTGTGAATACTTACCTGCATCGGCAGTGAGTTTATCTATTTTCACCGCATTTCCGTGAACTGTAGGAAAATTTTTTTATGGGTAGAAATTAATTCATTTTAATTATTTGTGAATACTTACCTGCATCGGCAGTGAATTTTCCTGTTTTCACCACATTTCCGTGCAAAACAATAACTGGACCAAAAGGCTGCTTAGTAGATAAATACAACATTATATCGCGCAATTTGCGTGAAGCAGGTTTACTTCAGTCAAGGTACGCACCTCGTATCAAGAAAGTAAAATTGGATGCTCGATTCGACGAAGCTGTTCACGGTAAGGGACATCAAATATTTTCTTCACCATTAAATAATTAATTCTCTATTCAATTTTTAAACATTGACGACCAAAAGACTGTCAACTTTGGCTTAAAGTTAACAGGCAACCAGATGTAACGAGTAAGTGGAAAGCCTCATACCCCCTAAGACAAAAATTTTTATTTAATACTGGAAACGAAAAGCACGATATTTTGGAAGAATGGCCAATATTACGTCATAGTTTTGGATATACTGTAGTAAGATAAGATGATTTAGTATACTATCTAAATAAAATTTAATTAAAGTTTTGATATAGATTGAAGCAGACTTCTTACAACTATATCCCGAAAAGAAACTTTGTTTTTTCCAGCGCTGGGAAAAGTTTTTTGGAAGTATTTTGGACATATATAAGTTAGAGCTTAAAGACAAACAGGGACGCGAATTTCTAGAATATTTCGAATCATCTAATAATAAAGGTATATATAAACATTTTATATGAGAACGTAAATTTATTTCTTAATTTATAGATGGAATATGTTGCATTACATTTTATTTACTAATTGCTTTACACGTTCCTACGTCAAGAATAAGCGTAAAGATTGTGAAGGAAGAAAAACTCTATGGAAGCCTAGCATCAATGATGCGCAAGATTCATTTTTATGCAGAGTATCGACAGAAAATGACGTTAAACCAGCTTTAGCCAGACTGCGGGAGAAGTACTTATACTTGAGACTTTCTTTGCAACCGCTCATCATTGTAATAGGTGAAACACTTCATAGTATTCATACATGTTTAATTTCATTTAATCTTATATTGTATAAAATTGAGTCTTTTTTTAAATGCGTAGATGTTATCTTTAAATTATTTCACGCTTTAAACTTTGATTCCCCACTAGAATCATATTCAATGTGGTTATTGATACAAAAATATTTTTTTTGAGATTGATTTAAATTCAGATAAAAAATCATCTAATGTTTTACACTTACTATCCCGTTTACGTGAATCCTAATGAATGATATTTAAAATGTAACATTTCAATATTCCTGATTTTTCACCTTAAAAGTAAATACTTTTACATCATTTTGTGTAAAATATACCTTGGGTCATTTAAATTCCCAGTAAATTTTTAATCTACTTCTTGCAATATAGTTATTTTAAAGAATCATATTAGAAATATGCTATTTATGTAAAGAAAAATTCTTGTTATCTACAGTACTAATTAAGAATCTTAAGTACTTACATGGTTTGCGTGCCTATTCGTACTATCGGTGCAGATGAGGTAATTGCCCCCAATCTTTTTCTTGTTTATATTCATTCAAAAGGCATATAGTTAAAAAAACACAGTAATGAGGAAAATTTTAACATTCAAAATAAATACGATTCTTCAGTTATTTGGCACCATTTGAGTTGGATACAAATACCAATACCTTAAACGACTGTGCCGAAATGGAAACTGTTCCCCCAGAAATCAATAATAGTAATATTTTAAAAACTTTAGAAACGAATTTTGAAGAAAATATGATGTTATTTTGTGCCAATTTAGAGTCCAAACCTAAGATGGCTAGAAAAGAAGTAATAGAAACAGTTCAGTATATTCAATCTTTACTATTTCATCCATTGATAAAAAGTTTCAAAAAAGTGATTGCGCATACTTCTTCTTGCATTACTGATAAAGACAAACTTTGCATTACTGACCATTTGGATAATTTAGAAATGTCCTTCGACAGATTTAACTCAGAATAAAAGCTAATTAAATATTTGAAAGAAAAGGAGTTTTATACGGATCCTTCTTCCTTTAAAATACATTCAGAAATTAACCAAACACCAGTAAAAGGAGCTCCCACTATGTCAAACAAAATATACACCGCCGTAAAAATATCAATGATGACGCAATTTAAGAAATTTTTTCAACTCCCTAATATTTTAAAGACAACAAGGTCTATTATGAATGAGTTAAAAAGTTCATCCAAAGGTCCCATTGCTAATTTTGTCCAAGGAAAACTGTTTGAAGAAAAAAATAATAATTTTCCACAGTTGACAAATCTGTTATCCCTTATTTCTTATATTTTGATGAGTACGACGTCAATAACCCTCTTGGTTCACATACAGGAGAACATACAGTGGGTGCAGTATATGCTTCTTTTCCAACATTACCAATCGAGTTTAGATCAAGATTAGAAAACATATTACCAGTTATGTTTATCAAAAGTAAATATTTAAAACAATTTGGCAATGAACTTTGCTTCAAAGAAATAGTGAAAGAAATAATCGATATAGAAGAAAATGGCATTACTTTCGAAATTGATAATGAAGTTACTAATATTGTTTACGTTCTTGGTTTAATATTAGGAGATAATCTTGGACTAAACTCAATCCTAGGTTTTTCAAAATTGTTCTCTAGTACTTATTCTTGCCGTTTTTACAAAAGAAGCAAGCTGCAATATTGGACTGACTTTTTAGAACATACAAATTCATTGCGAAATAAGAAAAATTGCTTACATGATTTATTAGTAGGGGATGTGAAACAAACTGGTATTTCTGAGTGTTGCGTTTTTAATGCGATTCCTTCATTCGACGTTGTAACAAATTTTAGCGTTGACATCATGCATGATTTACTTGAAGGTGTATGTAGATACGACTTAAAGCAATTTTTACTCTACCTAATTGAAGAGGTAAATTTTTTTTCGTTGCAAATATTGAATCATCGAAAGGAATCCTTTGATTATGGAGCAATTGAAATTGGGAATCTTTCAAAAAATATTTTTTATAAAGATTTGCAAAATAACCAATCCAAATTGAGTGCCAGTGAAATGTTTTGTTTTATACACTTTTTACCTTTAATGATTGGGGATCTCGTTCCAGATAATAACCATATATGGAACTTCTTTCTACTACTGATTAAAATTTTGGACCTAATTTTCTTGCCTTCTTCTAGTGAAAACCATTTAATTTTATTAGAACAACTTATCAAAGAACACAATAAAAAATAGATCGAATATTTTTATGGAAACTTCAAAAAAACAATTTCATCTTCTGTTTCATTATCTGTCAATAATTAGGCAAGTGGGTCCACTAAAACACATATGGTGCATGCGTTTTGAGGCGAAGCATCAAGAATATAAAAGCAATATAATGCAATTACATCTAGGAAAAATTTGTCTTTATCCTTAGCTATTAAATCACAATTAAAATTTGCACCGCGATTACTAAAAAATTATGGGTTGACTCAGAGATTAATTTATAAAAGTTCTGTTATTAATGTACAAAATGAAACATATTTCCCCGGTTTGAAAAGCAAAGCCTTTTTAAATTGTTACAATCAAAATTCAGTAAAAATTACCGAATCTCTTTGTTTTAATGGAATTCAATACAAAGCTGGTTATATATTAACATATTATGACGACTGCGATATAATGACATCTTATAAAATACATAAAATTATAATGCAAGAAGATATTTAATTGTATGTTTATTACTAAATGTTATCAGGTACGATAGCCACTACGAGGCCTTTAAATTAGGAGTTGATGAAAGTATTTTTGATATAAAGCCAATTTCTATTTTCAAGAATTTTCCCACCCAAATTCACTTATTACCGAATAATAAAAGATTAATACGAGTAAAACACCTTATGGAAACCTAATCTTTTTAAGTTGTACCAATTTAATTTAAATCGGACGGGGTCGGGTCAAGCAATTGAAAATTCAGATCGTTTTTGTTGTGGAATTTCTGTATAATAAAATAAAGGCAATTATATTCCCCATTTACTTTTGTCAACTAAGTCGAGTGTTCATAGTGTTTCCTGAAAAAAAATTAGATATTGTTAATATTAAGTTTGTACACTATAAAACATAATACCTAGAATCTTTCTTTATTTTTCTGAAGTAATGTAAAACAATCTAAACAAGAAATTTTTAAACGTTACATGTGCCTATGTATATATATTAATTTAATCTTTATTTTGATCAATAAGGTGGTAGAAAACAAGTTATGTATTACTGGTTCAATAAAAATATATTTACTAAAATCTGTAATCGTCTTTTAAAGTGTTTTATATTGCAATAATTCCAGAAATATCCTAATAAAATACCAATGATGTGA